>CM030370.1:122191939-122573247 GCA_003604175.2 Clonorchis sinensis | reverse complement strand
AAGGTCAGTGTTGAGTGTCAATTAACGGTCAGCTTTCAGCTTAACACATTCGCACTTGTCGTTCGGCTGCCCGTGTGGTGGTCATTCATACGACGTCTAAAAAAAACAAATGTCTAATCCAACTTCAATAGCCGGTGATTACCGTCAATCCAAAAGCATTTTGAATTCGACTAGACTGTATGTCCCAGTAATACGGTAGGCAGAAAATTGAAAGCGATTTAGGATTAGTCGATTCACACTCACTTCAACCCAAGTTCCCAGCATTACTTGGCTTGTTCATCGGTTGCTTATAATTTTTTACGTTGTTCAAAACAGATCTTGGGTGAACGTACACCTAAATGGATAAACAAGAGTATTAAGTCCTGTATTTGCGGTGAGGTGCGTTCCAAGATAAGGTAGAACAAATGGTGTTGGTTAGTATGTCGCTACTCAGTTTCCGGTATAATTAAACAAGCCAAAGACTCAGAATATGGGACAAGTTATAAGCAGCAGTCCAGATCAAAATAATGAATTAAGGTAACTGGCTTGGCATGATCTTTGAAAACCACAAAATTACCCTTCATTTAGTGGATATTTAACTCACAAACTTACTGCGTTCGCATGCTACAAACGTCGCAAAATATCGGAGACGGGAATCTTGTAACCTTCACCTAAGGTTGATGGCTGTTTCGTTAATACCCAAAAAATTCAACTGTGTTCGCAGTAACGAGTTTTCCACCTGAAAAGTTCTTCCAAGGTGATGTTTCGCCCAGTGTCCACAGACGTCAGTAGTGTTTCAGAAAAATTAATGCCTCAGAATTTTACGCCAAACATTAGGATAGAATACCAACCCCAGAAACCTTTTGAAATCGTATCTGCATCCGCAGTTTTCCAAAAACAGTAGACTGATATTTTGCCACGGAAATGAATCTGTGAATAACAGTGACAGAGAATGGTCTTTTAGAGACTAAAAAGGGGCACAGATTCATTCTAGCAGTCTAACTGCTTTAGCGCGTGTCTGTCACAAACGTTGCATTTTTGACAGTTTTCTTGGGTCGTTCCCCTTCAATGGTCTTTGACTGGGGGAATTATTTTACTGAATTGAAGGCTCCCAATGCCGCCTCGCACAGATGGTCCGGCAAGCAAATTTCCAAGTACTTCCATCAGTGTGAAACGTGAAATCCGTTGGCATGCCACTATCACCCAGAGGAAAAGCAGACTTATGTCTTAGGCAGTCCGACGAAATTTCGTGTAATTTGGCTTGAAACTGATACTTTGTGAGCAACTACTGGTAACTCTTAAGAGCAACTAAAAGATTTTGAAAGGAAATTTCTTATAACGAGGCACAAAAGCTTTAGAATGACCGTATTGTTAAAAAAATTCATCGCCAAAGTTCCACGTTCAACACCAATGTCAAAGGTACAAATTGTACTGTACACGCATTATCGGTGCCCGAAAAAGTTGATGTATGACTTGAGCTAAGGATGCTATACTTTAAAGCTGAGGCAGTATTTCGAATCGAACAATTGCTGAAAAAGCAAAACTGTAGCTTTTGAGTGCGCTTTCATTCTTACGCAATCCATTTAGAACAATAATATGTTCGTATAGACTATATTTTCAGGATTTATGTCAGTTCCGACTCTACTAGCTTACAACTACCTTCCTACATCTACAACCTTTTTGTGGTGCGACAAATTAGCAAACTAATCTGCAAACGTATAGCCTTGAGGTGTATTTAGATAGGTAAAAATTGCCTCCTCATGTATCCTATATTCCACGTACTAACTGCCCAAATAATCTCCGCAATAAATCAGCTGTTTAGCTATATCTACTTTTTGCAGTGCATGGTTATGGAAATCAAGCACTTTAGTTCTTTACAAAGGTATCTGTACCTATCGCATTCATGGGAAAAGTTTCATCTTTGTAGGGTTAATGGAACAATTGTGAGGTTACAAAACTTGCTTTGAGAATGTAAGCAAGGTTGATCCCGAACAGACAAACGAGCATACTTCCGGAGTGCTAGCCCTCGGATGGATAATGAGTGGAACCGGTATTTGATTGCCTTTTTGTCTGGCAGAAAAGAAAACCATAAGAGCATTCGAACTCAGAACGTTCAGACACGTAGACAAACTGTCCGAATTAGTGGCGATGGGTATATTTGCACAACGTGAGAATAAAGACAAAGTGAATTTTGTTGTTTTCAATGCTGACTAATCTTCTGAGGCATGACAAATAAAAGATGGCTACGCTTAGAGTGCAGATCTCAAGTGAGTTGTACGTACCATCAAATGCCGCACATGATTTGATCCAAAACTTTCAATCGGAAGTACTTGGCTCATAATAAACTTAGCTAGCATTATGTGGCAGTAAACATTTGGTTTTTTGACAGCCAGCCTAAAGGAGATTAACAATGTTTGATACAATCTGCTACCTGCGGCAGATTTGAATGTGTTGTTTCTTCGAAGTTATCCCCTCAGTTTGTTGTAGTGGTTTATGTAGACCTTAGAATAACACCTTGAGGTATTTCTTATTCGAAGATATGAAAATCCTTTTTATCATTTTGCACTTGATGACTTTGATTCAGGATGACATGTTGTCATCTTCGACAGAATCACTTCGGTTATTTCTTCTCTGTCCGGCGCTAGTTATGTAAAATAAAGTCTTTATCGAGAAAATCTCGTTCACGCTGTTCACGTACTCTTTGAGCCTCAGGTTCGATGTAATATTTCCAAACAAACATTCATCCATGCACCCATCCAACTGTATATTGACCAACAAATTAAGCACGTATTTCCAATGCGGTCTTGTGAATTTGTTGCCATTAGACCTCTTTCTGGGAATACCCACAAGTTGCAAACAACAAAAAAGCTATAGTAGCACAAGAGAGATCTCCAAGCTTCCACTTGGAGCACTACTCTGTTGTATTTATGGTGCCTTTACTTACAGTGTAGCTCGTTTCACTAATTATTGTGTAGGCGGGTTGTCATTTTGGGGCGATTTTAAAAAGCCATTAGTTTCTTTTGATTTGATGACTTTGTTTGAGAATGGAGAAAACCCTCTGCATCGCTTGGCGATGGATATTTATTACTTGTTTAAGACCAAATCTATTGCTTTTTTGCCGGAGCACACTGGTGATGGTCTTCCTGAGAACATTTTAGCAGCTTGCCGCTAATCCCGCTCTTCTTGAATCCGTGCTGGTGAGGCTAGTCCCCTAGTTTCCATCAAGAGAGAACGTAAGCAAGAAGACGTAACAAATTCACCAAATGACCCTTAAAATCGCATAGTATAAAAAGACGAGCAGTTTGACGGTAAAATAAAGGCTTCGGAATACAAACAAACAAAATAGATAACACTGAAGCTGCTTGCAATATGTCAGAAATAATGGCATGTATTATACTGTCGCAGTCATTGTCTGATGTAGTAGCCCTGTTTGTCCGTCAGCTATTATGTGGCGGAACAAAAGCCATGTACTTGTTCTTCCCAAGGTGCAATGCGCGTGCGAACAAGCGTGTATGCATGACTGTCGCTAGCCGCCGCTGTCTGTCCCTTGGACTTTTATGGTGGTTATGGACACATGACTTCAAAGCCGCCCAGCTATCCGCTTGACGACTATTGTCCACCAAGCGGGCACTTATGCAACTTGAGTTTGTATGGCCAGACTTTGTAGTTGATGACACCAGGGAATATCATTATCCAGCAACCAGATAACCAGACCAACAGTAGCCATTGCTTTGGTCAAAAAAGACCCTATATCTTTGAAACTCTGAGACCAACAAACATAAAGGAGATTTAGTCCATCGCTTTGTTGAGTTAATTGTGTTTAATCGTGCTTTAGGTGAATTCCTTACTATCCGAATTACATATAACAGGCTGTCATACAAAAACATTCCTTTGGAACAACCCGTAAACTCTGTTGTAACCGGAAAAGTTTTGTTCACCACAGTCATCTGTCTACTGAAGCGATCTTGAAGAAGCCGGTCTGTCTGAAAACTTCATGAATTTTCCTTGGAACTTTAGTCCCAAACCTCGAAAAATAATTATGTTGTCCTGATTGAAAACCGGCAGCGCTGTCACCCGGTTGCTTAAACCAAATTGCCTATCCAGAAAGTAGGCTGCATCCACCGACTGGTCAGGCTTTTCAAGTAAAATCTTATGTGAATATTCAAGGCGTAACACTACAACTAACACCAGCAGGTAATTTTGATCCAGTCCAGCCTGGCTTGTCCTGGCAAGCTCAGCGCGATGTGTAAATTGTATGTCCAGTTAATATTCGCTCAAATAAACTTGGATTCAAGCGGTCAAGTCTATTTCATTTTCCTCACAACTTTTGGTACACTTGCTCCAAGTAAACAACGTCATTTTAGAGTACCCCACCTTTACAAATAAACAAAATGTTTTAGATGTGGTTAATTTGTTCATTTACTGAGCGTTCGCAGGAGAGGTGGCTGAAAAAAGCCCATGCTTCTTAAGCCAATACACTCACTGCTGTCGTGTTTGAACTTCCACTTGCCGTCTTGTCAAACATTGCATGCAACTTATGTACTGATATTTCAGCATCCGGTAATATGCTATTATATTGGATCAGTTGTACCGCAGTCCAAAGCGATATTGCTGTTTATCAATATTAAATTGGGGCCTACTTTCAAGACTACCGGAGGAATCGTTGGCCACTCCCTGCCTCTTGTGAGCTCATATTTGGTTGCAGTTCTCTGCTCCTACTCTAAACAACTGAATTTTATACCTGTATATATAGAAATCAGTTTCCTGTCTTTTACGGCTTCCAGAACTTTAATGTAATGTACAATATCTATCATTACTTTTTAAGGAGGATGACTTATTTAGCATGACTAACGACATGATGATATCATAGGAGAACCTATTCCTTAGAAAAGTACGAGCCTCTGGTCTCGGTGGTTATTACTGATCAGTTGTTTGGGAATAAATGAACGCAGAATAGCGGCTGCTTAACAGGTACCATAGTTCGTCAAACCAATAATGTGGATGGGGGAATAAGCAGTAATGGTTATCGGTCGGTATGCAATGCATACTGATTACAAAGGGCTCAAATTCAACACTTTTCGGCCTTGAATTTTCTTCCCCAAAGAGGCTAAGATTCAAACCTGCAACTTTAACTTAATAAAGAAAAGATAACCGAAATTTTGTTAGTAAAAAAGCACGTTTACAATATCGAAACGTTTTTTGGTTTGTTTCCAAGGTTTACTTTGCAGTTTCCAGCATGTAATGGTATGGAAGTCTATCACGAGAGGGCATATGTAGGTGCGCAAAATATTGTCATCATTGGCAGCAAAACACCAGCAACCAACAATGATGTTTCGTTGCCATAAAAATATTAGAGAGCATAGGGTGTTGTCTAAATTTTCATCACCAGGGTTAGCTGCTGTGTTAGCTTCCTTATCTGGAAAATCTGTTTGGTTTGAAATGCTTACGTTGTTCTTTCAATTCTGTAAAATGCGCAAATATGGTTACAATGCAAAGTAATTTTAAGTGCAACGTATTACTTTTGTCCATTTTACGGTAGGTTCTGGTCTAGTGACGCTATTAACATATAAAACTTTCGAAGTTGTTGAAGTTGTCTGTTTTAGAGACAACGGATAGAGATCTGATGTGGTATTCTAGTTGATCATAAAAGCAACCATACGGATATGATATTTGTGCATTTGGTGATAGCGGAAGCGTCATATGTATAACTAATGCCATGATGTTGTGGGCCTTTTTATAAGCAGCACCAACAACATCAACATCATTAGTGTGGTTATTATTTTCGGTATTACCCTCGCAACAAATTTTTGAATAAATACTGACAGTTGTATTCCATGTGCATAAGTTCAATTGCAGACAAGCTGTAAAAAAAAGAAATCTTCCACTAACGGGCAGAACTTAAAAGAAACATGCATGTGAATGGCCACAAAGAATAATGACAAAAGTCAGTGTCTTTCAGGTGGAGTGATTGTGAATAAAACTGACCAAAACTCACAGAGTTTATAATCATTTATTCGTGAGTATTGATTGCTACATACTCATTCGAAAATTACTTTGTGTGCATGTTAATTTTTTACTTTAACCAGTGCATAGCACAAGACTTCCATCTAGCTAATCCCAGGGGAACGCCTGCGGACGAACGCTGTTTTCTTTTACTAGATTTGTTATTATCGGAAATCAACGAGTTTTATTAAAACAAAATATCTGTTGATTGCATAAACTCGTTAGGCCTGACACTAGCTGGCATCAGTTCTCTACAGAGAAAAATATTGCTGATCAAAAACATGTCTCAAACGTTTTTGATATTCAATGGATCTTCGTACAGAGGGGAGTGAGCTGCTGCAGTATAGGGTCTTGGTTGACAGAACCAGTCTACTCGCTCACCGTATATCAGAACAAGTAGATTAAAATGTGCAAGATGTTTACGCCAGCAGCGTTTGGTATGTTTGTCAGATGTCACCTAAGCAAAACAAAAAAGTTATAATATGCATCCAAATTATTTCCGAATCGACTAATCGCAACTGCGTGAGCTGTGCCAGGTGTTGATATTCAATGGATCTTCGTACAGAGGGGAGTGAGCTGCTGCAGTATAGGGTCTTGGTTGACAGAACCAGTCTACTCGCTCACCGTATATCAGAATAATGAAAAGCTTCAATAGACTACTATCTACTTAGCTCCAAATTTGTGAGGTCGCCACCAGAGTTGCATGCCGTAATATTCTTACTGTTCATAAAACAAGAAATTTTACTTCATACAGACAAGCCAGAAAGTGACACACTGATATGTTTGCTCTTGATGGGGCACAAGTAAAAACAACTGAAAATTCAAGTAGCAACATGAAAAATTGGTGATATGACGGTATATTCTCCCCAATGGTTAGACAAAATTAAATTGGCGCAAAATGTATTGGGCATCCGCCACAAAATTTCTGACTTCATTAGTTCCGTGGCTTTGTTCAAAAATATGAATGCGCGATTCTTGAGATTGCACGAACTCCTCAAAATCCAAGCATAACCCGACTCTCTAGAAGAGCGTCGGAGGACCTCATTCGAAAACTTCAAGTCAGATGTGCATAAATTACAATTTAAAGTAACACATGCACTTGTATCTGCGCAACCTACTCTATTTTTTTCTTATTTTAACTTATGTTTTCAATCCTTCTATTGATATTGATCAAAAATCGGGAAATCTCCCCCTAATTTCAAGAGTACTGTCTTATTGATATTGATCAAAAATTGAAAAATCTCCCCCTAATTTCAAGAGTACTGTCTTCTTTGGAAAAACGGATCCTTGCTGTTTCATTTGATTGGTGTCAGTGAATGTTGCTTAGAATAGGTCTGCGCAGAGTGACACTACGATTCTGGGGATTATTTACGTATGCTACCGTAAAGCTGCAGTTCTATACGTCCAAATTGAAGTTTTCGGATTAGGTCTTTCGATGCTCTTTTATGAAGTCATGCTACCTCTGGCTTTCATGGAAGTCCGTGCAACCTCAAAAGGTGCGCATTCATGTTCTCGAATAGCACGCCCTCAACCAAGATGTTGAGGAATTTGCAGTGGTTGCCCAGTAAGTCACAACCTCAAAAATGATTTTTGCACAGTCATTTTACTGACAATCTAAAGTACTCGATACCGTGGAAACAACGCAAATTATTTAGGTGACTTTATAGAGACTTCTGTGAGATATCCAAAAATAACAGTGTCTAGGGCTGATTGTGGGATATTAAGCTGCCTGATTCATTTAACATCTGAAAAAGTCTCAAGTTTGACCTTCGCAAAGTACTAAATCCGAATGTCTGGAAATATCTAAATAATTTGTTCTCAATCTCGCCACATATTTCTATATCATATGAACATAAAAAATATTTGACTGCCAAAGCGTCCGACACACTACTAGACCAGCTTATTGCCACAAAGTTGTCAAACAGCTGTGCAGTTCGCATAGTCGCATGTACTGTTGAAAGAATGTCATTATGCCTTGCTAAAAATACGCTACCAGGTAGCTGACTATACATCGCATATCCGTGTACACAACAAAAAGCTCAGCAAATGTTCACAAGCTTTCTTACATTTTATTGGCTGACATTTGAACAACGAAGTAAATAATCTCAGTCAAAAGAGGACTAGACAGAACATTAGGAGGATTCTCAAGTCCCGACATCGTATATGCCAAAAATCTAAATTCGCTGACATTTTTTCCAAAAAACCTATGAGGCATAGGTTAGCGAGAACCGAAGAATTATGAAGCCCTTATGTCACACATTCTGTGGACGTTTGGTTGTATTCAGGAGTTGTGTTTGCCATAAATTTTGATCGCACAGTGGCGAAATATGCTTAATAATCATTAAAAGTATTACAGCGCATAAAGAACACAAAAACAAAAAAGCGATAAACGCGCAAACGATACAAAAATTATCACCTACAAGATCAGTTAAGTTTTTGTGTTTGCGCGACCAGTTGACCACAAAACTACATGTGATTTTAACGGTGCGGTGCCAGTTCATTTCTGCCAGTATGTTACCACACTACCGTAAAATAGACTTATCAGAGTTCACATTCATTAATGGTTTGCAGTTTCAGTTACTATGTTGACTAGTCCATTGATGAATGCGCCTTCGAGATAATTGACGCTCATGTTAAACTGGCTTCATGCTTCGCAATTTTACCGCTGCTCACCTGGCAATCAGATTTATCTCGTATCTCCATCAGGAAACCGTGGAATCGACTTCGTTTTGGCCCTATGGCCAATTGGTTGCTTTCCACACCTACAACAAGCTATTTACAATGCCTTGCGTCAATCAATAAAATCCGGGATTGTTTGCGCCTTCCTACAGGCTTCCCAGAATAAAATCGTGACAGTTTTAATCTTCCAGTGTTATTGTGGGAATATTGCACAATAATGGAATTTTGCCTTCTACGATATTATGTTGCTTACTAGTCCAACAGATGAACAGTACAAACTGTTTATTTGATACATGACCTAGATTTCCTTATCTTATCTAAGTATATAATTGAGAAAAGTAAAGAGAAATAGAGCTTTTCATAATACACAGACAAGTGACTAAGTGAAACGGAACGTATGTTTAGATGTTTAGATCCCTAATGTTTATTATCAAACTGTATATACTTGCACACTACCAAGTATTCGACTAGCGGGTTGACCAGCGATTCAATTTGCTTGTGGCGCAAAGTCAGCCATTCATCATTTAAAGACAAAATACAGAAGTATAACGGAATATTCAATACCAGGTTGTCATTCGTGCGACAAATGTTTAAATTGGATGTAGTAATATTGTCCTATTAGTTGCAGCCCATTCTTCCTGCCCCATAATCTATGTGTTTGAAAAGTTACTCAGTGTAGTAATTCTTCATTGGGACACATGAATGCGGCATTGACTATTTTACTGCTGATGAAGCGGTCCTATGCACGTCTGAAATTTTTTAAGTTTTCGTTTCAGACATCTTGGACATTCCGAATACCATATCATGTTTTGTGAGGCAAGAAGTCAATAGCCTCTGTCCTGCTTTGGTCCAAACTCTCTGCATCTTGTTGGAAACTAAACCTCACTATTGTGTCTTAAAAATATTTGCCAAAACTCAAAGAGACCCAACGCCGGCAGGCTTTCAGACAACACAAATACATGGTTTCAAGAATTAGCACACCTAAGGGTTTTGCGCTCGTTACTTTAGGCATCAACTTCAAGCTACCAATAATATCCATTTGCACTTTTGACTCAAAATATTAGGAAATACTAGGGTAATATACAAAAGTAACTTGGTTTGCTCCCGCTAATACATTACTGGTTAAAATGATACTTAGACATAAGCAAGACTAGTAACTACCCCAGCTTATTGATTTTGAAAGGTCTTCCTGTTGCGCAAACACGGGTTAAGCGATGAAAGAAACCAGTCACTTATTCAAAATTTATTTTTTCTATGCTTTGTAAAGTCGAGCAAATTGCACACAATCCCGTCGGGTGCTTTAAGGTGAACATTCATATATAGGAATATAATACTCCATCTGGTCAATTAAACCGCAAGTTGTTTACAGAAGCTACCGATGTTTAAAATAAGTCCGACGACGTCTAGTTTTCGGATTTTGCATTCAATTTTCGGAACCGTTGCTTTTTGATTACTCGATGTCTGAAAAATAAAACCACATTTTAAGTTGTTTAAATAAGCAAAGCTACTTTTACTTTAGGTCCTATGAAGATTTCGGTTGGGTTTAACTTGTGGTAGAAAAAAGTATGTTTATTTAAAGCCCTGACCTTCAGGATTAACGCGTACGATAATACCACGACAGACCACATCCTGTGATCCGGAGGCAGACATTATTTCGTAAGGTGAGTGACCTTTTTAACAAAACCTGACTAAAATGTTTCCACACTGTCAAAATACAGGAGTAACTAGATGAACTACTCTTGACTAACATGTAAAAGTATACTAGATATTAAGTCCAAATAAACCGACTACGTAACAGGACAAATTAAAAGTAATGCTCTGGACGAACTGGAGAAGCAACGCATTCTGAAGAACATCAACTATGCCACAAACAACAAACTCGTTGTCGTTTAGATATTTTTTGAGAGATTTTGAATACTTTCTGATTGACAAGGCTGTAGACTTTGGATCCGGCTTCCGCAAATTTGCACACGTGGCGCTGTTTTATTCTAGATGTATGTTTTATTGTTCCTAGATTTAAACTAGTGGAATCAGGTCTTCGTTTAAAATTGGGTGCAGTATTTAGATATTTACAATTCCATTTTTACTCAGGTAAGCCGCTTCTATTGATATGCTAATTACAACGTCATTGCCACAGCTTCTCACCGAACTAACTTCATGTTGATTCCGGATTTAGATAGGGAATTTTAGTAAAACCATGACAGAATGTTTCGTTAAATTGCTTAGAACACGGTTTTACTTAACTTATTCTCTCCGCAAAATATCTAACAAATAGCGATTATAAAACTAGACTTTTGATAGATCCATGTTATTGAGATATCAAAAGAGATGTTGAAAAGTCTCGGCCAGTATCACTGCCATTAAAAATGATATAGAATAAAACGGATACTGATTTGCTCTTGAGGAGTTGCTTTATTTGTTTAAAACTCTTGTGTAGATTCTTGTGCGCTAGCTACTGCGCCTTTACAAAACCGAAAATAGTTTTGCCGTTTTTTAAACGACATTTGCAGTATACCCGGCACAGCACGTTTTCATCAGAGAAAACGTTTCTAGCAAACTCTAAATGGAGCGCAAAAACAAAAACGTTTCCTTAAAATAAGTATAAAATAGTAAATTTTGACCCAAAGATCCGGATTTTTTAATTCTGCCGCTATGTGTAATAGTTCTAAATTATTTAGACGACCAGATGTGTTTAGTAAGTGTATATTCGAATAGGTGGCTGGAGCAAAATTTATTAGCACAATCTTTGAAACACACATTTTTCCAAACCATGTTACGATTTCATCCGTGATTGTTGTCTTATTGGCCTTTGATGCGAACTGTGCGTGTCAAGCTACGTCTAAGTGATAGCGATCTGTCTGCATCCGGATTGCACCAAAAGCCGTGCCTGTCGTTTGTGTCAGGTGAACTATAGGCCCAGTGGTTTGAAGCTCTTTGTGTGTGGTGATGAGCACCCTTGAGCACACCAGCTTGTCTCTGTACGTTTCCTGATTTCAATACATAAATAAATCTTTTGTAAACAAATAGACTATTTTGGTCAACTATTTGTTCTATGCTATCTGACGATTTCTTCTTGGATTCAAAGACACCACAGCAAATTCACAGGTTTTCTCTTTCCAAATACTTTGTACAACTGTGAGGCTGTGCAGTATTCTACTTGTAACTAGGTAAGCGCTGATATACCCTACTTACACACGCGTACTCACCACCCACTTTTTGTGGCTTTTGGGCGTTTGTCTTCTCCTGGTAAAAATCGTGTCCCCGATAGTACAAAGAAATATCAATCCGTTGGGTTCTATAATTCGGAAACTCGTGTAGGGAAAACCAATAAAACAATAAAACCAAGTTATCTGCTAAAGATGTGTGATCAAATTTCCCCTTCATGTAGGTAGCTCTTGACAACGATGAACATATTATCTAAGTCTAATTCATATAACATTATTAATGGCTTCAGCTAACTGCCTGGAGGCTTGGTATGTAAATTTGTTAGAGCGTCTGTGTCTTCCTTTTCACACGTTTAATATTTTCAAAAAGAAACGGACATGTTGGGGCTCGAAAAACAACAGATACGTGCAGAGACAGAGCAAAGGCTGATTGTCACTTCATTTGGGTTAGGACGTGAATAAAACTGAAAACCTTTACATAATAAAATCAGGACCAAGGCAAGAAGAAATACTGAAAGTTTTTGAATTCCCTTGATTAACTTTAGTTTTTGAAACTGTGATTAACTCCGCTGTATCCACTGCTGTATTTTGTTCTTTCCGTTATTTTCAATATATTCTTATTGCTGATCGAAGTTTTCATGCTACATTTACTTTCAATTACTTGGCCAACGTGTGTTGACCAACTCTTCTGTACCAACTGCCTGATTACTAATCGTCTGCTGTAGGTATGTGTATTTAAAGCAAATTTTTACTATCTGTTGCTGTTTAAAAGCAAACTAAGAAGTATAAAATGGGATAAAGTGCGCAAGAGACCAGCTGACGTATTCCCGGCAGACTTCCTCAGCGTAGTCTTACCAGTTATAAACATGCTGACAGACTTCTTTTAAATGTTCAATCTGATGGCCGGCGGCTTATGGTGATTGCTGAATAGAGAATGACAAACGATGTACACCAAATAGAAATAGACCGGAATTTTTTTACTGTGAAAAGTTCTGTTTTCTATTTCCTGTTTCTGACAGGGTGATGGTTAAAATTAGGTAATTCCTTGTTCTGCAATAATGGTTTGCAAAGATTTGAAATGTGGACTACACACCTGTTTACATTAGATCCAGCTGGTTGCCTTTATTATCCGTGGTTTCGCTATCTGTGTATTCACACGAGCAATACTATAATCTAAGACGAAACTCTTTACTCCAGACAAAACAGACTAATCTTAAACTTAATAGAAGCTGTTTACCAGCTCACAACCTATTCAGCTGGGGTTCCACTAGTCTTAAAATAAAACCAAATTGCTTCGCAAATTAGTGTAGTCTGCAAAGGGCATCTAATTTTAATTGGAGAAAAACACACAATTGATGAAACCTTGGGAGATGCACCTCCCTGAAGATCCCCTAGAAGGACAAAACCGGCCGTGGTCTGTCGATAAGTATTTAGTAACCTTATGAGTAGCGGGAACACTGAGACAACGTACTGCGATATCCTGAGAATCACTCCAAATGAAACACGAACCATTTTTTGCGCAGCATTTTTATATGAAGAATATCGTAAAAGAGAGAGTCAGCTGGGTTAAGTCAATTCTGTCGTCAAAACCAAAGCAGTTACAAAAGAATTTGTTTCGTGGAATATGGTAGTTCCTGTTTGATGAACCTCTTCATTATAGACATTTTGTGGCACTGCACTACTGGTGAAATAAATCGTGGTGGTTTTGTAAGATCGTGGGCACAATAACTGTCAGGGTAACGCAGAGTTTATCAGACAGTTTGCATGTTTGATTGGATCAAACATAACAAGAAATATCGCTTACGGTGGGGCAAAACGGGAGCAAAAACGGTTCAGAGTAAGATGATTAAATTTATATCATTCTGAGTAGAATCTTATTTTGTTAAAAAAAAAACAGTATTACAAGTTCTCAGCAACATAACATTGCGCTGCAGATTTAACCAATCCAACTAAATATTCTTACTCATTACTCTGATAGGCCTATCAGTTTTAAACTACTTTTCTATATAAACGTCGTAATGCGTCTTTCCAAATTATAGATTTCATCAGAGTACGAATAAGGTCCCTCTTTAAACTTTCGCTTCCAGGGAATATGAATTCGAATCATGGAGCCACGGAACAGACAAAAGTACAGAGAGCATGTGATTGGCAAATGATCACATGGTTAAGTCCAGTGACAGCTAACTAATCAGGAACTACAATTTTTTTGTTGAATTGCACTAAAAATTGTCTGTTTTTTTGGGAAACAATCCCCAAAGATTATTTTAATGCCTCGGCAAAACTGTGACGGTTGCCTAAAATGAACTTATGGTGTATTAGGTGAAAAATTAAGAATACCAACTGTTTGTGTAAGCAAACTCTGATGAACTACTTTAATCAGTAAACCAAAAGCATTCCTCATTGAAACGGCTCTGTTATTTTTTATATTTTTTTTATATATCTTTTTATATTTTCAATTAGAATTCCATCCTTCACGAGCCTAAACACTAAAAAAAGCCCAGTTAATCAGTTTTTCCCTTACTCGAATGATGAGAGGTGTGTATGTTACAAAAGTTCGTGGGGTTTCAAACCCTTCACTTTTGGGCTGATAGTCTTGACAGTTAACCACTCGGCTATTAGTGGCTGATCAGCTGTGTTATTTAATCTCACTTAGGTAATGGCACTTAGTGTCACTCATTCTATAGTCACTACATTACGTGGCCATGTATTGACTGGTCCGTGGGTGGCCACTTCTTAGATGAGAGGTTCATTCACCTTGAGTGTTTTTCCTGCGGAATTTTACAAGTTGGTACGGCATTTATGATTGCAGAATGGATGACATATCACGCCAAAGGAGAAGCTGATTACAATGCTGATCGGCCTTTTGCTGTAACTACTAGCCATGAGGTTATCGGCTCGAAAGTCCACGGCGTTTCATGAGATGCACAGTGCTGATGATTGCCAATAAGGATAAACTAACAACATAGTGATTTCTGGCTTTACAACATAGATTGGTTTCACTTACATGAAGAAGGCTCAAGCGAAGGTTATCAAATACCCTCACACTACCGTTTTTTACACACTATGGTTCACGATAAATCAGTCTTACAGTTTTGAGGAATCTACTCTTATACCACAAGCTATATAGTGTAAAGCATCTTTTGAGATCTTATATTATGATCATGATATTGCGAGATGTATTTTAATGCATCGATCGGGTGTGGAGCTTGCTGAACAAAACCAAAACCATGTGCTAAACTACATCTACCCAATAGCAAATTATTTTGTTGACACGGAGGATGCAAATTTTTATACAGCGCGTCTGATAATATGAATCCACTAGCCTTGATATGTGTCGTATGTAATAACATATCATCAGCAACCGGAACGGACGAAAAAAATGCCAACATCGCGCGCACATCGATAATGTTCGGACTCACGTCACACGAGAACCTGATAGTATACCGAAATATGAGAGGTAAAATATGTAGGGTTGTGGCTTTGTTTTGAAGACACCCATAATTCGTAAAATGCTCCTTTAAGGTGCTCCACCTCAACAAATCAGTAAAAGTGGGCTACAGAGCGCGCTCAAACTAACGTGGCTTGAAATACGTTTATTTTTTGGAACGCTGATTGCTTTCCCGCCGACTTCTCCAACGACAGGGAAGCATGACCAGCCATACATGGGGGGGAATGATTATTCCTCGACACCCAGAACATTTTTGGGGCGGTCATTGGAACGCCCCATACATTAGGAGCTTCCCCACCGTTCTGTGTAGAAATTTCACTTCACTTCTTTTATTGTTCGTTAAGCATTATAAGGCATGAATTAACTTGTGCTAGGAGGTAACTGACTAGGAATTGTCAGCAGGAAAAGACGATAGTCAGCCTTAGTTCACATTTGGGTATTGAGCACTGCACGATCTCAAGTAAAGAATGTTTGTATCCTGGAGAATATTGGGTTTGAATGGAATATTTCCTCTGAAACTCATCACTCCGATTGGTGACGGGCAACGATCCGCTATGACTGATATCAGATTCGACTCGTCACATAAGGGATATCGGTGATGTGGACAAGAAAAGTGACGGTGACTTTGCCTGATTTTTTCAAGTCGGTCGTAAACCGTAACCATCACTTCGAGCAAGAGACACTCTGACGTCTTACTTAAGCATTTTCCCTTTGCAGATGACTTTTGATCGTCTCTTTTATATGTGTCAGTGATCAGCACTTAGTTGTCCACTAATCTGTGGCTTTTGTCCGCTGCAGACGTAGTATTGTGTCTACCAACTTAATGCATCCCGTGCGGTATCGATAATCCTACCGATTTTTTGCGACCACTGAGGACCGGTAACACGTGTGCACTGACAAACTGTATTAAGTGGTATTTTCGGTCAAATCTGCAAACAGTACACGAGCCTTTTCTCCAGCCTGCTCTCATACAATGCACTTTCCTGTAGCTCACGGCCATTAAACATTTGGAAAATCCATGCGCTCATTCCGTGCCAAGAACACTTATACAAGGCTCTTTTATCGCTAACTATTTTGACTTATACTTTATGGGATAATGATAGTCGTTCTACCCAGCCGCGATCTATTTTGCTTAAATTTTGACGTGTAATACTCTCCTTGTAGGCTGAAAATGTCCTCCGTTAACCTTTTGGCCCTTCTGGAGTCCTGTCTTGCACGTTCTTCACTAGAAACTCTAAAAAAGCTTCCCACTACTACAATCTCTAACACACATGGTTGAAAACGGTATCTAATGAGAAGTGTTATTGCTCATATTGCAGGCACGTGCTAGGTGGACTCTGCAAAACTGTAAGCACGTCGAAATAGGTGCCCTCCGAAGTCTTCTTCGAAATATAATAGGGGTTTCAGCGGGTTTGGGAACCAAACTTCGAATTTGCCGGTAGTAGGTAAACTGTTCCAAATTCTAACTAAATTTGTACATATGGTCCACAAATGTCAATAAGTTAAACTGCATTTTTGATGATCAATTAGAGCGCAGACGTTTGCGCCCACGATCGACCCGACCGGCAAATTTGGATGAACATTTTGCTAGTTATGTAAGAATTTTCAGAGAGTGGTCGTTCAACGCTTAGTCACTTCCTCAAAAATGAAGGTCAAGCAGAATGTGCGAAAGTATTTCGGGGAGGGGTAGTTGGACTGGGGCAAATATCTACAGCACCGAGTCATCACACCAAGAAATACATTTTGGCTGGCCCCACAAATGCTGCATTATGGGCGACAAAGTACTCTCATTTCGAAGGTGCCAGGTACCAAATATAACACCAAAGTCTGGATCTGGGTTCTGCACTTTTATGCACCGTGTGCGTTGACTGAGCATTTCTCTTATGTCGATCATTACTCTAGGCCAGTGGATGTCCTCTCGAGTGCTGATGTTACGTCAGACAAGTGTGAAAATTATAGTAGTCCTCTTTAAGCCGGGAATACGGGGGTAAGTTGAAATTACCCTGCCACAAACAGCCACTTTGAAGAGAAAAGTTGGTAGGCTGAATGTTATCATGGATTATTAGATGTCACAATCGGTTCCCGTTGATCGCACTATGTTCACTCCCGCCGGCACTCGAAACTGAACAATGTTATTGTCCTACGGGTATTTGGGCGAAAACGGCGGGTGACAAATGGACGCACTAGCAATACCTGGTAGGGAGTAATCACCGAACGAATTTCAATGCTTGTTCCCGAGAGCTGATGACGAGCCCTTCACAGTTGACAACATCCTTACATTTTGTCTGGTTATTGCTTTTGCGGTGCCCATATCTGTCATACTGTAATCAACCCTTTGATACGGTGATAATAGTTATGCTCAACCTTCGTTTTTTCATTTGTGACCAAACATTTAAATTGTTTTATTCGTAGCGCTTAGACATAACAATAATTGTGAACCTTCCACGCTTTGTTAACGGCCTCTTGCAAAATACTTGGTTACTAAGAACAGTCTCCCTGATACAGAAATTTTACTGTTATTTCCCACAGATTTTGATCAACATATAAAATATTTAGAAAACAAGGCGGCATCATCAAGATTTTTTATCATTTTTTAGTGTCACGCAAGGCAAAACTTGAGAACGACTGTATGTTTAAGCAACTTGGTCAGTCGCAATTTCGTATTCTGCCGATTGCCCGGCAATAAATCCACGCTCGTTTCCCAAATTTTTCCGAAACCTTTGATACACTCACTGAAAATATTTATTTCTATACGTGGATCGGTTCTTAGCGTTTTTAAGGCTGCGTACACAAATTAGGGTGTCTCGCGTTTGTAACCTCTGGAATGTGACCTTATATCTAGATAGGTGATTGGACTGCTGGGAGTTAAACTAGCAGGTTTGAAGTTATAACTCCAGGCCAACAGTGGATATAAAAAGCTTGCCGGTCGGATTTGGAAATCTGCATTGTGTGTGCAAAGCAGATAA
This sequence comes from Clonorchis sinensis, assembly GCA_003604175.2. NCBI lineage: Eukaryota > Metazoa > Platyhelminthes > Trematoda > Opisthorchiida > Opisthorchiidae > Clonorchis > Clonorchis sinensis. Next base: position 122,555,008 of record CM030370.1, on the reverse strand, counting down.
TCCTGCTGAATTATGGTTTCTCTGGCGTCTACTCTATTAATTGCGGCTACAAATATAGAACGGGATGATAACGGTGCCGGTAGCTTTAAAATTGGTCTGAACTTCCAGCACTATCCCGACGGTACGCACCACTAATGTGGTTGGTGAATACCATAAGCGGCAGATTCATCCAGAGTCTCATCGACTCTGCTGTTTAAATCAAAATAATTTGCAAAAAAATGTTTTGTACTAAAGAGCTCTATATGATGAGCTTGCATTCTGGAAGCTGTTTGCTAGACCATGAGGGTCTCCTGGCTTTTACATGCATCCCTTGTGACGAAATATGTGGTCAAGTTACCGAATAGTAATCTCATCGGCTGTCCCCAACTCCCTCTGACACACGTTCACAGCACGATGGTACCCGGTAGGTCAGCCTGAATCATGCTACCAGATTAATCCAGCAGTTAGTAATAATCGGATACATGATTAGCTTCCTTGGTCTCCGGGTTATGCAGCGCTCAACGTTGGAAAACAAATGGGTAAATTCCCATTGGTGAATCATAGATTTGTAAACTATCTTGAAAGTTGACGTCCGGCAGTAAAACACGTACAACGTGTTCCTTTAGATTTTCTGCACTAAATGTCTCGTTCAAAGCAGATGTCGGACGATGAGGCGACCTAGTTGTTAAGAGAAAGGCGAATCTCGATAAGCCTTTTGTGATTCTGCACCCGACCATAGGTTTGAGCTGGCTCTTTGGATACTGCTGTAGATGCAACATAAGACTGGCTGCAGTGCAGCATTTGAGGTACACATCCTAATTAAGTGATCCGTCCTAAACTTTCATCCATGCGCGACTTGGGAACTAGAATTTGTTTGCGGTTACTCCGTTCCTAGGAAACTGGAAGTACACAAAGAGATTGGTCGTTGCTACAATGAATTTGGAGATCATGAAAAAATCTTTAAAATAACGATCATAAAAAGTTAGTTATTCACAATGTGGTATTAAAACAGTGGGTTTAGGTTTCCCCTAAATATGGTCGGCTAGCACAGTAAACAAGGAAAATTTCCTAAACTATGCTCCCTAATTTTTAAAGGTAGAGTATCCATTTCCATATTTTTTCATGTTAATTCTAACCTTACCGTGCCAACAAGGATACCAGTCAGCAGTCACTTTATTTCTTCTATTGCTAGCTAAAAAGGTTTCATTTTGGACAAGGCCTAGTTATGAAAGTACTGACTGTACTATAATGCACCATTTAAAAAACCAGTAGAAGTTTTCGAAAAATTGTATATTGGAACTTTCTGAAATTTAAAAGAGGGAGATAATTAAGTAATTAAGTTATGCGTGATTTGGAATACGATTCCGTATTTTGCCTGTCCTGGATTACCCAACAATCTCAGTTAGAACTGTTAGTAATGCTCAAGGGAGCTTAAGCGATCTTTTGTGCTTGAAAAAGGACTACCTTAGCAAATTCACGTTTAACGGATGTGGAGAAAAGTCAAAATTTATTTCAGGTTTAGACCAAAATGATCTCCACTCATCCAATGTGAGCCTAAGAGAGAAACTAAGGGACACCGTCAAGACATCATAGTGGTTTAGAGTTTACTATCACATCATTACTGCACCACTATACATCATATATATTCAGAAATACATACATATATACGTGCATATCTATATATTCGTATATTGCATCTCTATAGGAAAGCTGTCTCCAATGCTTCCAGCGTGAACATTTCTCTAAATGATTGGAACATTACCTTCACTAGTTGATAGAGCTGATAAACTAAACTTAAATATTTTTTTACTCTCAGTAGTATTTTCTTGAAAGCTCCCAAAAACTCGCGTCTGGGTTATAAGTATGAAACGCTTTTCTAGTTTACAGCTGTTTACAACCTCTATATAATTATATCGCCAACACTAGTGCATAAAATAGGAAGTCGGATTGCGCTTAGTTAGAATATTATTTGCAAAAATACACTAACAAAAGCGCCTGTGATTGTTTACACAAGTAATTTGGAGTATTCATTTGCACAGTCGTTTACGATAGAGTTAGGAAACCCACGAATTGTGAGACTGAAAAATCCACGTCATTTCGGCTGAAATACCTACCGTAGTGGCTAGTGTATAAATATATAGGTAGGCTTTTGAAAGACTTATTTGAGAGAAACACCATCGTGAACATTCAAACTCTGGCACTTAATCTGGTGAAGTTGTAGGTTCGCGAACTATCCTTTCACATCCACAGTGCATACAAATACTTATGGAAGTAAATATATGGTCAAGCAAAGTTACCTGCCAAATAAAGGCACTCATCTGCTTCATGGCAATAGTGAAAATGTCACCGTTTCTTAGAATTCGCTGAACATTTTGACAATCGTCAACTGCGACGTTGTGAGTTTAACTTTACTTGAAGAAAGATCCTACATACTACGTGATCATGGGACGTCACCCAGGATAAGTGAAAATGTTGAAAACGAGGATATATTTCCGCACGTCTGTATATTTGAAAAGCGTAACATTCGTAACTGTCCACAATTAAGATAGTAAAATCGGTGGGTCTGACATGTTTGACACCGATTTACTTTCAGAAAAATTGTGAAAAATAGTAAACTGGTTTAAAATGTGGTGGCTCGCTCACGATTTTACCCCATTTTGATGTTCCTAACGGACTTGAGTGCGCTTTCAAAAAATGAGAGCCAACGAAATGCGGACAATATGAGACTTTTGTGCGAAATTTTATATCAGCTATTATAGTACACATGTGTCCAGGACACCATTCAAAAGTTAAATGTTTGTGTATAAGAAACCAATAAATCCAAAACAGAAGAAAAATGCCTTTTACTCATTTGTTTACTATTGGTAAGCTGTTCCTGCTTAGAGTATACGAGACACAAACTTCTACGTGGAACAACTGGTTGGTCTGCTTTCTGGTTCTGTTGAACGGCCGGTTCATCAACTACAGTTATTTACCCGCGGCAGCAAGACACAATTTGGTTGAGCGTCATTTCTTTTGATAGGACATTTAAAAAACCACCCAAAAGATTTCGAAAGAACGCCTAATTTACGTTCCCTAAGGTACTGTCTAGTTCATATGTTTAAAAATTCAAGGTTCAGCCTTGATTGTCTGTGTAATTCCGCTGGAAAACAGTTGCGAAGCCCTACAGCCTTGTTCTAAAAAAGCGAGTATATCATTTGAATCTGTGTAGGTCAACTTCATTCTATAGCAACAAAAGAAAGTGTAAATTCTTTTTGACCGCTTCGATAAATTACGCAATCACTAATCACGTTGACCATGCCCGGACCGGGTGAAATCCTGGGTACACAGTACACAAATTCCCAAAATCTGACATTTCTGAAGAAATGGTAGAATTTCTCAATTGCGTCAAAATTACTTTACATAACTTGAAATATTCGGATGAAAACGCATTAATGACGGAAAGAATTATGTGAGCATTATGGTGAGCATTTTGGTAACTAGAAAACTCATCTAATCCTATCGGGAAATGTACAGTTATTGTAGTGCTTACGGAGGAACAAAAATATAAGAATTTTAAAGCTGAAATAAATACGCGCTAAATGTTGACCAAATAGAAGAATTTATCATGTAGCAGAAATATTTAAAATCACCCAAGTATTTTCGATGTTTTGGAACAAGCTTGAATATTACTCTGATCCAGCGAACGGTTCCTTTGTCCAGTTAACTGTAACAATAGAAGTGAGGTCAGATTGTCTTATTTTGAGCTCGGATTAAAAAAGGTGCATTTCAGATTTCAAATGACTTGCGCAGATACACAAAGGTTGCATTTTCATTAGCGAACGTGCGTAGTTTAAAGGAAGTTTTATCAGGAAAGCAAATATGTAGACATATACACATGTAGTTCCAGCAGTGTAGCAGCGTAACACCTGCTGGACAGTGATCAACATAATTGAAAGTTAATTTTGCATCCAACTAATGTAACATCCCTAAACTTTTTGAGGTCGCTGTTGTTTATTCTTTAGACTCATCTCTGCAAGGATAGTAACATCTGGTTATCAGCTTAATGCTAGTTGTATAACTGTTTTTCTCCAAGGTTTGGCAAACCTATGCCCCATGCAACCGTCTTCTGCATTTAACTATCTTGCTCAAGCGTTTAGTTGTAACATCTCATTCTATATCACACCCAACTTCGTCTATACAAATGTTCTAAGTTTCTATCACTCTTTTATCTAGTTTCACTGCAATGCACTAGCCACTGGCAAGATATCACGTGGTCTAACTTAAGCCAATGACTGTCCTGCGTTTCTTGTATTTCCTCATACACTTGACTCGTAAACTTTTGTTGATATACCACTTCTGATAAAATTGCAGATAAAATCCCAGAAGTAACGGTTGTCTCGTGATCTAATTATCGCTACTCAAGAAAACTTACGCTGTGAATCTGCCTCATCTCTATCTGGTATCTTTTGCCTCAACGCTCACCGTACCAGTGCAATATTTGAATGGTTTGCATACGCTTTGAGAAGAAATGCCACGTCTAAGGTCTAGTGGGCAACGGGAGATAATAAAATTTGATCTTTGTTGATAAGTATTACCACCAAACGAAGATGTGGATACCTGGAGAACTGTAGAACATATAACAAGTTAATTGTTTTTCTTTGCCACTGGTGCCGTATAACTGCAAGACCTATAGTCCGCTTACTTTATCCAAAGTTTTCCTTTTGTTCAGGCATTCAAGCAGTCGAAAGAACACTGTTCTCGTCCTGGTACAGACCCTCACTTTACCCGAGCATCTTGTTGCCCACAAGCTTACTTATATAGTTTCCATTACACTTGAAATTTTCTATATTTCTCATCAGCACCTTAAACTTGATAGAACTTATTGGTTTTTAGCCCATTTATATCCACGACTGTTTGGGTGGATGGAGTAGGACTGCCGTATAGACTGCCAACATTACGGGCGTGTGAGCGTTCAATTTAATGCAAACGCACCAAATGCTAAAGCTTGGCGATTGGTGCCAGTGCTGGTTAGTCGTAGCAATGAAAACAATCATCCGCATAAAACTCGACTTTACGCGATGTCACGGTCTTAGAGCACGAACAAAGTTGACCGGACCAAATACCGCTACCATATCACCTATTTCGTGAGAGCGTATGAGAGCACATGCTTCGGGAACAACTTACAGCATGTGACGCTTCTTCAAGCAGAATAACATTTAAGACCAGTCACAGTGAAAGAGGATGGACAAAACGTCGCGTGATCAAGTGAGTATAACAATGCAAGAAGTGGTTATAACATACGCTGTTCCGTTTACTGAATGAGAGTAATGAGAAGTAGGGACCCATGCTTGACTGTTTTTTCATCCGATAAAAAATTAAAAAAAAATTGTTTACAGTCGAGCATCACTTATGAATACTTTATTCCAGCATGATTGTCTTTCCACGTGAGGGCGGAACGTTTATTTGTTAATAAAAGTTGAATAACTATTTAAAACTCTTTTCTGGGACAGTGGACAGCATTCAGCTATTTATATTTTATGTGACTATTACAATGTTTTCTGTCAAGAAAAACCGCCATCCTTTTTAACATGTGATGTAAAAATTTGATACATCGTTCAGTTCTCCTGTAAGCGTAGCGTACTGATGCGAAAACTAAGTTTTATTGCTAGCCAACTAAAAACAGTCTACAACTTTGACGTAGTTGTGTTTGCTTGACACTACAAACGAGTCGACCGGAAGACCTCTTTTAGAGAGCTGATAAAACCAAGTACCAAACACGCCTCCAGCTTTAAAATTGCTACAACATAATCAAGAGGGATCCATGTGTACTGTAAGATTTTGTAATGAATTGTTAACGCATTTTATTGGTGCAGCTTTATTGAGCCAGTCGTCAAAGGAGTAACCAGAGTAGAGATTTCATACACAACACTGATTCCCAAATCGGGCACTTTTAGGGAGATATACCACTCCTTCATGGAGATAATAAAACCTCCGTTTAAACCTGTAGTCAGTTAAAGCTGAACAAAGAAACATTTTTGCAAAATTAATTTTGTCTTGCAAAAACGAGTTGACCATAAAGCGCACGAATATCAGTTTTCTAAAATGTTTTCATATAGGAATGTAATCAGAGACTTCTTAACTAATGACCAGGCGATTAAATGGTAGATGTTAGCTATCAAATATTATCATATGTTATAGTTCGTGTTGAGCCTCGTCTGTAAATAAAGAATGCCTACATCAAAGTTATCCTGCTATAAACTTAAAAATTATGTCAAATAAATGGTTTCAATACTCTCAAAAATACTAGCAGTATAAGACACTAAGGACCAAATCAATTCCAATTTCCATGCCCGAATTTCTTCATACTGTTAACAAAGCTAAGACATTCTTTTAGTAAAAGCCCTTATTGTTTGCTAGTGAAACCGTTATGTGTGAACGTGCTCGTTGTACTACTGGAGAGCGTAACGTTTACTTTGTTAAAATTCTCAAATTGTTGGCCAGAGTTGCTTGGAACATTCTTGGATTAAAGCTTGGCTTGTGTTAAGCGACCTTTGTGTTGTTTCTTTATTCACGCCTCCAACAAGACTACCGTGTTGATTGCGTGACATTTTTTCGTAGGAGAAGTTATCTTTTGTGGATCAATAAGGTAAAAATATTCACCAAGATACTTTTCACAACAAGTCTTGAAAAATACGGTTTCCTTTGTTGCTTGATCTCACAAAAATGAAGGTTCCACTGAAAGTGTAAACAGTAGTCTAAGGTGCGGTTTTCTCAAGTTAATTAAAAAACGTGTGCGTGTATAATATGTCGCCTGATTATTACTCAGTGGTGGCGAAAACAGATTGTGTAAACCAGGTTTTCCTTCGTTTATAACTTCTCGACCAAACATGACTATCGCGGATAAATGGACTTCGCCGTCCGATATCCCGCGATAAAACTCATGTTTGTTGTGGTAAATAATTATGTATATTGGTGGTTGAGGGTTCAGCGATTGCTGGCTGAATTGCTTCTACCAGATAGTAAAAACTCATAGTTGTCCAAAATCCAAGTTACTGACTATATAAATGATTGTGTAACTTTGTGCGACTAGTGCAACACAAACAGTAAATGACATTAACATCTCTTCTGTGTTGGACGTGGAACTTTCGCGCATGTATGTAGCGAATAATTCCACCAGATATTGCCCAACCAAAGAAGGTACAGTTTGAGAGGCAGGTAACTGGAGAATGAGATCTAGTTAAGGTTGCAAAATCTTTTGAATGAGATTTGTGTCCCCCGTTGATACGCCTTGATTGCTTGTCGAGGGCTGAAGAGTAATGCTGAAACTTAGATAAACAATCAGGAACAGCAGCTCTGTACTGGTGTATGACATAGAAGATTATACGTTTGCCCACCCAAAGTCCAAAAACTGCTACTTGGAGGACCGTGCATATAAAGTTCATATATATATATATATATATATTATAAAGTTCGTCACTTGTTACAGGGAAAAGCTCAATGGAAGAAGCAAAATTTTACTGAGCGAGAATATACAGAATACCTGTACTTGCACAGCGTCGCGGGAATGCAAATGTTTCAGCCGTTTTGCGGTTCTGTAAGAAATAGGCAAACTTGGTATCGGAAATCTCATAGTACATCTCTTTAATGTCAAGAAGAATAACAAGAACCACTGGTTACCGGGATTTTCGGAATAATTTGCCACGCAAATGCAGAAAACTTGTACTCTTCGAAGAAATACACTTCATAGTTCTCAATACTGATTCTTTTGAAACGAGAGTTGTTTAGTATTTTCTCATGTAAACATTCATGTTAGAGTGAGAACTTAGTGGTACGTGTCAGAGTCTGATTTGTTCAGTCTTTGAAACTATCTATCACAAACGACGTCTGCATTTTCCCCAGCGTAAAAGTTTTGTTCTAAATCGGATTAAATGTGTGCATACCAATGAAACTGACACATACAGTTTGTAGTGGGTCCATAACCAGATATCTCATAGTTATTTAAGGTAAGTGAAGTACTCTTGTTTGAACGAAACAACTTCCTTGTGGTCATGCATTAGCCACAGTTCTTATTACATAAGTATGTTTTTACAACATTAGTAATTTTAACTAATGGTCTACCTAATAGCACATGCGTCAGGCCAGCAATAAATGGAGTTCCGCTTCACATTTTAAATATAACCAAATTCGTAATGGGCTATCCAAACCTTCTAAAACTCCGCATTCCATTCACTTCTCTCGGTAATCCGAACTAGGCTTTCACTACACCCGAGTTAATTTAATAATCAAGTCATCAACTTCTGTCATTACTGACCACTTCGAATAATTTTTTCCACCCCCACAAACCACAAATGAAAATCACTTTCTTGTTGTTCATAAGCCAGACCTAAACCGCCTAACATTTTTTGTTCTTGTTTTGTCAGCCCGTCAGTAACATTCCCTTATCTGAGTTTTTGTGATAGAGCCTGCCTGCATCCCAGTCCTTAAACACCACACAGAAAATTGCCACCATCATACCAGTGTAACGATGTATGTAATACTACGGTAATTATGGAACTATTTTTTAGAGTTCCTTCATTATTTTTTATTATTTATTGAACGTTCAGAACAGCTCAAGTGGCGCTTGAGAATGTACACACTTCAGAAAATCTTGACGGATGATGTGCTTACTTTTGTGCTCAGTTCGTGTCTGCTAACAGCGAAGAGCATACTTTTTTCACCAGTGCGTTTTAGGTTGATATTCCGCACCATTATATGTTGAATACGGATTACCAACTGCCCTCGGAAAGTGGATCATATGATTACCTCAAAACACTCCACAATATTCACTAGCCAACAAAATGAACCGATCTTATTGATTTTACTTATCGGATATAGCCCGTGAACCGGGGCTTCCGTAGAGAACATGACCTCTTCCTCGAACCTTCAACCACCCTGCCCACAACGAGGTCATTTTAAACTCTTATTTTACTCGACGTCTAGTTCGTTCGCCCATCAGGTCGCTCTTATGAGTCTTTGAATTAAAAATCAGTCACTGCACCTCTGCTTACTATTACTCTAACAGCAATTCCACCAACCTTCTCCCTTATTCCACTGGTCGCCAACCAACACGTCATGTTTAAATTTTCTTTCATCATCTGGATACCTGAGTAGCTGTGTGATTCACCTTATTTGTAAAGCAACCATGCACTCCTCCTCTGATTTATCATTCATAGCTGGTTCTCGGTGACATCATTCGAGAACATCACCCCATCCTTGGCTATGCTCATCACCGCTCCGACAGCCATTAAAACCGTGATGGCGGACGCACCCTAAAATCAGCTCCTCGAGGTTCCATTCGCCAATTAACTGATTCTCAGTGGAACACCATCTCTGTCAAATCTATAATGACCTTTTGAAGAAGTGCAATCCAGTCACCTATACTTTTGCGCTCCTTACTGACACAGAGCATCAGGTCGCCTCCCTATCGTTCAAAGAAAAAAATATGGGAGTTGATATCATGTGATCAATTCCAAGCACTCACTCGCAATGCGCAAAATTTGTCCTAGAACCATAAACCTTCCGCTGTTTACTACTGACCAACAATCACTGAGTCATACCCAACTCATTGGTACTCACTGGTGCCATTCGGCGAGAGTGAGAATGACCGTCCACCAACACGTGAACAACTTTTCATTGTTATGCTGTTTGAATCGACTAACAGCATGTATCAGCTTCCTGGGATCTGCCTCTGCATCAACCAGATACATCATAAATGGCTAACATCCTTAGACGCTCTATGTTCTTCTGGCTCACAAAATTTGTTGGGCCATACTGATCCTCGCAAGTAAACATGTTCTGGCTCAAATCATTGCGAGCTATACTACCTGATATTTAGTGTTTCATTCTGATATTTATACCTAAAGAAGAATACCAGTGGTGTTTCACTTAAGCTGAACGCCCCCAACATCAATTCCACCGCAAACTAGATGGAACTACTGAGTCATAGATCGGCAAGAACAACATTGCGATACAGACTAAAAATACCCTTGTGTAGGTTTACCGCCACGCGGTGAACATTTCTCCGTCCACTTCAGCGTCACAGCAACATACGAATACGATAAGCACCTTAAGCGTCCTAATCTAATCTGCATGCACTCACTTCTTGGCTTGCAACACACTCAAGATAGCGCCCTGGCAACACTCCACTTTACTCTGAACTACAATGAATTTTTCTCAGCCGGCAAAATTCTGTTTTTCATCGCCCTGTGATGGTGTCACTCCAGCTTTTTTCCTTCAGAAAATGTTTCTGTACTCAGTAATAAACCTATCATCTTTCTTGCTTCATAGGAAGCGGCCTGTTTAATGACCTCGTGAAAACAGTCAACTATTATTTCCGGCTATACATGCAGACTACTCTTTGATAATAACAACAAAAGTGGAGATAATCAGGCTCCACAAATTTCCTCGTCAAAATGGATGATGGATGGTTTTCGTTCTTCGAAATTTTGGCATCCTATTCGGAACTTTTTACGTCGTTCAATTGTTCCCGCTGTACTACAGACACTGATCTGAAAATCGACTTGTTTTTTCCGACCGGCGTAGCTGACTCAAATGCAGCATAAAAGTGATTGAAACGTAATTATGTAGCCGGACGTAAGCGTCTGTCTTTTATCTCTTGTCTGATAAGAGAATAGTTAACGAGAACGAAATTTATGCACACGCCAAGAAATGTTTCAGTAAAAGTCCTTCATAATCTTTCTTTAGTCACCACATCACTTTTGAAATTGAGGCTGATGTAATGTGATTTGTGGTCTGTATTATGTATGACGTTTTTCAGAGTTCCAAATGTACCGACTTGCTAGGAGTATGGTAACTGCGTAAATATGCAGTCCGCAATGCTTTTAATGGTTCCCAGTAATGAATACATATCACCGGGCTATCCCGCAAGCGTCACAGAAAGTATCCACCAAGGCCTTCTCCCTACTGTCTTCTACCTGCAGTGCTTAGACTGGACACACGTTGGTGGCTGTACCAGCGGCTTGATCTCCTACAAATATCTATATTTTCCCCTGTAATAAATTTGTGGCAAATTTAGGCCTATCATTACGCGGTATGTCCAAACTAATTTGCTTAATCGCGCCTTCTGTGTACCCTGTCGTTATGAACTGACCAAGTTATTTGTAGGTACTTTCAAACAGGGGATCTTTCAGTAAACTTGCCAAAGCCCCACTTAGTGCACTCGAGCAATGTCAAACTAGCAATAATTCCTGTTTGTACCGCTAGACCACGCAGACTCCCTTAGCGATGCCTTTTCTAACCTAAGCAGTTAACCCTAATTTCCCCCTTCCTGCTCCTCGGACGATGCCCACTCCAAACCACTAAAGTAAACATTCCTGAGCGCGTATTTTTAATTCCTTACATTCCTTCCTTAAATGGCCAGACAATACTGTCGTCCACAGACTGAGTCCGAGTTGGCATCATTTTGTCGTTTTTTTCCCAACTTGCTACAAATAAGTTGTCAAAAATCAATTTCTGCCAACTTCACATGAGGGTTCATTTTGCAGTTACGTTCAAATCTTGTTTCTACTAGCTCTCCAGTTCCATTACCCCCGGTGTGAAATCTGGATTTGGCATAGTGATGGAGGTCACACCAACGTAGTCCGCATCTAGTCAAGCTGAGCCTTTTAGATCTACAAATAAACTCTAACCATGATTCGAAGTTGTCAGTTCAGTATTCTTATACGTACACTCTACATATATCATTATACATAATATGGAAGGACACTACTATCTTAATAATACGTTAATTCCGCCCGGTTAACAACAAAAAAGAATAAAATAAGCAAGAATTTGGTTTTAATGCCCAGGTTCGAGACCTCACACTGATACCATACAAGTGGTCACTCCTTCCCATTTCCAAATCTCAAGTATATGCTGTTCGCGTGACAAAGATACTATTACCGATCTGACTTGCTGAATTTCATGCTCCCGTATTTATACCTACTAAGTATATTTTCAAACGTTTGCCAAGAGTTTCTGGGTTTTACTCTTGTGTCTAGCAGCCGACGGTTCCTCTATCCAAGTTAGTCGAAACTATGATTTTCTTTGATTAGGACCAAGTGAGCATCTGCCTTTCATTTTAGCTAGAGGGATTCAGCGCGCCAGTCCGCAGTCGAAGCGACTAGTTGTCGAAAGACCCAGACTGCTGCATGCAGTAAAGAATTTACATTATTTGAATGGCTTTTAAATCATATAGCTAAACGACTAGTCAATGGATAATCTAGATAATACAGGGGTCACTCAAACGTAGGTATATCGTAACAATCGGCGAATTTGTTCAATATTTACAACGTTCAGCTTTGATGTTTTCATCCTTATTGCAACTAAATTTATGCAGATTACCAGAGCAAAGTTTAAGACCACTTGATGAAGAGTGCGATGACATTTCAAAAGAGCACACGCGTGAAACATTGACGAGAAAAAGTTACTGGCCTGCATGCATGTGCCACTAAGACTGGCGAAAACAGTACAAACGGGCCATTTTTGAGGTGGTTGGTGATAACCCAGCTTTTGTGCAACCAGAAGCCTGACATAAATTTTTTGTGAAGAAAGATCCCCAAAGTTAGGATGACAGGTTTTCCTTTGCCGTAACCGTGTGATTTTTGTTCATAGCTGTAATGATATGCGTAAAGACTAACAAGCGGATAATTAAAATCGGGAGGCGCTCGACGGACAAAGTGCAATAAATTATTATTTTCTTGTTGTGAATTAGGGCTGCAGCGAAGTTACCGTGAACCGCATTGCGCCCGTGAGTATAATAATCAACGCAGAAAACTAGGCAAGGCAATATTATTGTCCGGATGTGACTTAGCACAGCCGATTTAACTTGGCAATGTTGGAATATAGCAAATACTCACAAGAAAATCCCATAAAACTTAAGTTATTTTGTTGCACTCCTTGTCATACACAAAATAACCCATTGGACAATACCAGAGTACAATATTATTCTGTATTTACCTATTTACCAATTGAAAATTAAAGAAGACGATTTCCGCAGCATGCTATTGCAAACTTCTGCCGAATACCAAAACTAGTCCTTCTATTTCCGGTTAGCCCGATCAAACGTAAACACAAAACTGAGCGGGGGCTGTCTATAGTGGGAATATCAAATGATGTGCGCCATTCCAATCAACAAAACAAAAAGCTCCGTATTGCGTTGAAAATGAAAGTATAGACTTGCTACGTGATTTTTTGTTATTTTTTGAGCACTCGAGGATAATATTGACAGTTGTGTCACAGAAAAAAGCGAAAATATTGCAGTAGCCACAGGACCAAAAGGCTCTTTAAAATGCTTGAACTTTGACAACTTTTTGGTACAGCTGAAATGATATTAGCCATCCACAGTTTTTAGGAAGGAAAGCATCCACTGCATTTTGGATGCAAAATTAGCCAAACTCAGCCCAGAATGTCGGTAGCTGTTGTAAGTCTCTCATTGGTAGCCTTTGAAGATCCAAACAAGCCAGTATAATCTAGAACCTTCAGGAACCGGAACATCGATATTCTGTAACAAACAGTACATTAAGGCGCTGTACTTTCGGAAGAAACTTTCTTTATAAGTCGTTTTATTCACAAGGGCACCACACTGATCGTTACCAAGGTTGCCAATCGGTCCTCCAACTGCAATTTACTGATCAGGTAGACATCGCTAGTATTCGGACGTTTGGGTAGTTCCTACTCTCCTGCTGGCAAAAAAATATTTTTTGAGAGATCCTAAAATCTCAAGGAGAAATTTCTCAGTTGATCTGCTTGGTTCATTATTGTGTGGTTTGTTTAATATGACTAGATCTTGAATGCCTTTATTTGGTTTGTCTCTAAACATTGTTCTCAAGGGTGATATTTAATAACTTATTTGTTTCATTTAGCTAGTTTCCCTGCAGCCTACTCGTGGTAATTTGGTCAATCTGATTTAATTAGTCTGATGACCATTTCTGTTGTTTTACGACATGATTTCTTAACTTTTTTCAGCGTCAATAGTGCTTTTTTTGTACCCACGAAATTTTTTGTTTGTTATTTTGGCTGGTCTGGTCAGTCTGTTTCATCTCTTCAGTTTTGGGTTCGCTTAGTCTTATTTATTAGTCTTGTGTTAAGTTTCGTCACATTGCGAGCTTTGTGGTTCAGTTTTTTGGGTCGATAGATAGGTACAAAGAGAGAGAGAGAGACAGAGAGAGATATACAGACCAAGGTTACGGCACGTCATATTCTTTCTTCGCCTATCTTCCTTAGTATATGTTATACGTAATTTCCTGCACCCGTTTGTCCCGTTTGTCCGTCTTAATTTTCGCATCTAACATAGCACACCCCAGTGGTTTTTTATTATAACTAGCATACGTTCTTTACTTTGGCAGTGTGTTCAAGCTGTGCTTGTGGCATTCTAAGTTATTCTGATTTTATGCTGTCCTAACAAGTATACACCTGCTGACGGGCATTTTCTAGAGGTCTCCAAATGAAATTTCTCGGAAAAATCTCCACCAGGGTATCAGGTAAAAATAATTTTCTGTACTTCTCAATTTCGCTGAAATGCACTGTGTTGCAATCCGACTGAATTTTTTGACCACACGCTAATTTGTAATTATTTGTTTGCTTAGATAATGGACTGGTTAGATATTGTAGGTCTTGACACGCTTATTCCATTTGACAGCAGGATCCCGTAAAATTACAAGTGATATCGTTCGCAAGTGTTTTTATTATGATAACTAGAGAGAGATTACAGTTCTGTTTGCACATCTTTAATCTTGTTTTAATTTTGCGAAATCCACTCAGTTGCGAACAAATTTAGTTTTGCGGGAGACTCGCCTAGAACCCAGTTGAATCTCTAGTTTGTGGTTTCCAGGCAACTGAATGTGCTGCACCAGACCGCCCTATGTGTCGAGATATCGCGATACATGTATATTTGTAACGCACTACTCATAAGGTTGCTGAAAAATCGAAAGCCCACGACCGGTTTCGCCCTTCTTGGGGCTCATAAGGTAGTCGTGGTCCCAGAGTTTCCGTCAACCTTATGTTCTACTTGAAACCAAATTACACGGAACTAACGAAATGCACTCATTTGAAAACAAATTTGGTTTTGCGAGAGACTCACCTGGAACGCAGTAAAATCTCTCGTTTGTGATGTTTCCAGGCTTCGACTGCGCCTACTTGTTTTAATTTGTTTGTTTCTGACAGAGTTGTCGTACTGAGTAAAATCAGCACAGTTAGGTGCTGTCTTAAAGCTTGTCAAAGGCTCTAGGTTTTCAATGAATTAAAGCTTGTGGTAATTTTATTGAGGAAATATTTTCGTCTCTGTAAATTGTATCCTGAACATAATTTGTGATTCGTTGCACCTGCTTTCAATTTACAGTTCCTAATAAGTCCTGATTTGGAGTCCTGATTGGATTTCAATACCCGTTTTATTGTTTGCGGTGGAACTTCTGATGGTTGTTTTATTGCTAGCCCATTTGTTTTATTTCGGGCCTTGTCCTTCACTGGATATGCATAATCTTATTCACTTGCAGTTTATTCCGATTTTTAATTGGTAGTGCTCATCGATTTTCATGAGACCATCCAACCCTCTCTAGTTTTTTATGGCTAGGGTCAGTGTTTGTTAACTATGTCCTACTGATTATTGAGCAAATGTGTGAATTGTCAGTCGCCATGTCAGCCATTGGACCCAACTTGAAAATTCACTGGATCGTCGTCCCAGAAGCCGAGCAAACCAATCACATCGCCGAAGCGTGAACACGTTTGTCTGTTTAGACATGATAATTCAGGTGCTTCCAGCACGCCTTGGTGGAGTAGTGTTCACAAGCTCACCCCAAACTTCAGTTGTCTGGCTAGAATTACGTGCTGTTCAAGAGCCTTAATAAGAGCAAAACTCGAAGCAAGTGCTTTCCCCTTTGGTGTGGAATCATACAACAAACTGCGTCAGGATATGGGGGGAAAGTTCAGACAAGAGTAACGTGAAACTGACGTGAAGGTAAAATATTTTTGCTATATCTGGCAGAAGAAGTTCAGCTTTTTTCGTCAGCAGGCGGAAGTCACCTATTAGGGAATTTCTTTCACTGTACACTTCCTGAAGTTGATGTCGAATTATTTATTCATCTGTTTCCTTTACAAGTGGTTAACCCTGTCATCAAGCCTGACAACTATGCCGCGGAAAATTCGTTACAGGTTACATAAATACAGTCAGAGTGCGGTTGGTTGTGTATCCGTATCAGAAAAATGAGGTCATCCAGTATTCATTATTCTATATTCAACTACTTTCTCAAAAATGAAACAGTCTGATTTTACGTTCTTCAGCCTTTCAATTGTATGTGCAACGAAGGCGTCATCTCCCAACTACTCAACCAAGAACTCTCCCTGAAAAATAG
Source organism: Clonorchis sinensis (assembly GCA_003604175.2). Lineage (NCBI taxonomy): Eukaryota > Metazoa > Platyhelminthes > Trematoda > Opisthorchiida > Opisthorchiidae > Clonorchis > Clonorchis sinensis. The sequence goes on along the minus strand of CM030370.1, from coordinate 122,538,662 downwards.
ACTGAAAATTTCTAAACGGACGATTTTATAAATTTTCGCCCTCAAGGTTCTACTACTTGAACTAATCACGTAAACATGCTGTTTTCGAAGATTCTGCAGTACATTTTGTTACTTTTTAGTTTGCTTCTTCCTGAAGTGGGACTGTGTTGTGCAAAGTCGCCCAGCATATTTGCTAGTCTTATTTAAATCGAGCTAAAGGCACAAACAAGCTATCAGTGTAGTGCACCGCCAATTTTGGCAATACAATTGATTACTGTTTGCTAAACACATCCAAAGTCAACCCACCCTAGTCTTGGCATATCCAAACTTCGTCCACCTTTCCATCTGCAAGACTTTTCCATCCATATTTCAACCTTTATTTCTTTTGGTTTTATCCCGTTAACCCAGCTGCTGATGGTTTTTTGACCACTTATGCTGGATTGTTTCCAAATTGTGTGCTTAAGTTTCTCCTGAGTGTCTTAACCAATCAAGCAAACCAGCAGTTGCGTGTCAACCCCGTCATTTACTTAGTATATGTGATAGGACGTGAATAGCTGGTAAGCTAGGCTCACAATGTTCAGCCACAATACAACTCACACCCTGCATTAGGCTTGTCTGAATTATCTCTGAAAACAGATTTCTCACTTTTATTCAAGAACAACCATAACTACTCGAGGTCAATGGCTTTCTTGTTTTCAGTTTCTATCCCAAGTGTCTGAATGAATGTCTCAGATGTAGCCAACTCGGAATGATTTTGGTAGGATAGCACCAAGTCCGTTGCCCACCCACTTTCAATTTTTTCTTCCCACTTAGACATCCAGTTGAACGTATGTGCTGTACAAACTTATTGGAACCAGCTACTATTTCCATATCTTCAATGTCAAAACTGCTACGTGTCGTCGGCTCTGCGAAGACAATCGTAAACGTCACCAAGGGTTGTTTTGCTACAAATAGTTTTTCAAGACAGTTTTTGCAGCCTTGCGTTGTAACAAAAGGAGACTCTGAACCAACGAATTACCGGGAACACCAAACTCGTTTTTAAGCGCGCGGTGGGGCATATCCAAAACTTGGATTGCATATTCACTACTGAATCCAGTTTTTGCGTATTTATCTAGTCCATAATTTTTTATTGTGATTCGTGGATTTAGCTCTCCTGTGATAATGTCCGCCGAACAAGTACTGATTGGTTTGCCGAATGACTGTCTGAAGTTTATATTAATGAGGCTTTGCTCGTATGACACGCTGAAAGACAAGTCGAAAAGGCTAGAGGACAAATTTATCCAAAACAGCTACCCAATCTGCCATGTTCCAAGGAACATGCGGTCGGTTATACGGACTAAAATTAACATCTAGTTGATTGTTAAATGTGACATTGTAGTCGAAATGATACTGCGGAGACTCAAAACAACTGTCCAAACAGCGACAAATTTACGGTAACATTTCGCCTGCTATCTGTTCTGAGCATGAAAAAAGTGACACTGTTCTGGTCTACATCCAGTGTTTCGTGTACTCAGTTCCGTTCAGAATTCCACACGGTTGTCCGATAGAATCCGTGGTCCCTGTCTAATTTGGCTGTTGGAGAAATAAGGACTGCTAGTTCCAATCCAGCTGCTATATGTTTGATTGCTTCTAATCACGGAGTTGTTTCTACCAACTTCCCTTTTGACAAATCGGCCGCTTGTTTTTGCTGTTGCAATATTCATCCTACTAGGCACACTTGATTTAAGCCGTAAAAACAGCTTATAGGGACCCTCATTATCAACAGGACAACAACAGTTTCAAAACAGAACCTATTGTTGCTTTTTAACTATGCGTATTTAATTTGACATAATTTAGTGTCAAAAAGCGGACATTTGTCTTATCTATTTTGGCTTAATTTTTATCTTGGTTACTGCGTATGTGTAAATCTTCGGTTGTAAAATGTCTGTGGAGCACGCGGAAACAGTGTCTCTTTGGAGCCTTATTTTTCTGATGGTATCTTTGGACATAGTTTAGACTTCAGATTGAGGACTGCATAGCTAGAAAACGGAAACGGCATGAATGTCGTCGGTGCTGTTTACAACACACCACCAATATCCCAAACAATTTCAGCATGTACTAATTATCATCGTGACTAGTACCTTAGTACGTTGTCCCTCGCGCAATCTGACCAGGAAGCCCAACCACAAATTGATAATTAAGTGCACTAGGCCCCTGTGAGCGCAACGTGAATAACTGTACCTCATACCGTAGAGGTTCATCATTCTAGTTCGCCAATTCTCTGTGGATAAAGTGTCTAGTATCACAAATCCACTTTGATGTAACAACACCAAAACAGTTGTTACTTTGGTCCTTTAATTGTAGAGTGGCATGCGTCTTTTGATCACTTAGGCGGTGCTTTTTAAGCCTGTGATTCCATATTCTGTATAACGCTATCAGTAGTGATGAGGAAGATATATTGGAGCTGTTCTCACTCAGTTGTCCGTAGCCTCTGGTCCTTTCAACCGAGACATCATCTCATACTTCTTAGCGCCAAATATATGGCGAGCCAAATCTAAACAACGGAATAAAAAGGAAACAACGGCCTACTTTTTATTCACTCAAATGTGCATAAAATTGCTAAAAACGGCCACCAGTTGCACTCACTGTTTTTGACAACCTGTGTTCTAGAAAAGCTGAAATTGTAACAATATATATTGTGACAAGATACAGTTGCACATTAAGATGCAAATGTCTGGAACAGACGAGTTTCAGTCAGTCGCGATTCTGTGTGGCAAATGAAGCTGCCATATGGTGATTCTCCAAAATTCACAAGCCACAAGTTACACCGATTTTTCTAAACCGATATGTACCAGAAAAGGCGCCAAACAAAATGGATAAACAATTAGTCAGTATACAAATTTAAGGTACATTTATGGGAGGTAGAACTTAGATGACTCTTTCGTTAATGGATGACATTTCCGGTCTTGAGGTTCAACTGGGCTACAACCAGGCTGTTTTAGTTTTTAATAGTATTTTTAATAGTATTTTGTAGAAGTTAATAATTTCTACATATTTAATCAAGCTTTCATGCGATTTGTGGGCACAATTTTACCTATTTGTAGAGTTACCATCTTGGCAAAATTTAGTTTGTAACCATCATTTCAAAACCCTTGCTGCGATGAACAACAATGAACCATGGATGTGTATAAAGCGGTTCAAAATGTAATTTTTATGTGTTTATCTGACGAGCCAAACAACTTTATAATAACTTCCATAACAAAGTTTGACCAATTCAGAGAGTACAGCGGTGGGTTAACAGTCTGTATTTACTCATTTGTTTTGTGTAATCATAGTTGGATTCGGTTACTGTGCACAGCTTCGATGATTGGAGTCTGTTGTTTCAGATCTCACGGCTTCAAATTATCGAGGTCTTGGTTGATGATTTCAGATATCCCAGATAACTACGACGGTATCACATAGAAATAAGGGTTATTGTTTGCTAAACAAATCTTGAAACAAAACAATAGTCACGAAGGAGTTTTGCATTGTCTCACACGATGACTTTGTGTGAAGCTCACAGCGTATTTTTTATTGGTCGCCCCCAACAATTTATATTCCGAAATTCTGCTAACAAAAATGTGTAAGTGTTGTCTGAGCACACCAAACTTGTTACCGGACTCAATCGGTTCCAAGCGTTTTTCAATTGATTGGACATACCTACGGACTTCATGTTCGAAAAATGTCAAGCGAGTACGTTCGGTTGGCGGAACTGTAGGCAAAATGGGAGAACCATCGCGTATTCAACATTAGATGTTTAAGGAACAATATCATCCCCATATCCCTGATTGTGAAGCCACCGGACACGTCAGTTGCTTCCGCTAAAATAGCTTTGTCAGCGGCCAAGTCATTCCTCAAACAGAGGATTTACCTAACCACCCAGCGATTGACTGATGTACGCCGGCACGCCAGTCGACTCAGCCACGATCTTCAGACCGCAATCTTACCCACTCTTACCGCAATCTTACTTCCAGATGCTCAACACCAAGTTCACAGAAGTGAAGCTTACGCAGGGACGTCAATGCAAGGATAGACACATACGTAAGCTCGATCGACTGCTTTCCATGACTCAGGGCTCTAGAAAGGTCACAGAAAGGACCAAACCATCCACCAATTACTGTAGCGTAGTTAACTTGTCAGATAGACCACTGAGTGAAGACGAACGCTGTCTGCTAGAAAATGGACTAAACTTCGCCCTGTGCAAAAAGGTCATGAGAGCGGAGGAAATAATCCCAAGTGTCAAATCTCTGTTTCAAAAGCTTCCTTCAGCGGAAGCTGAGAAGCTACGGACACAATTGGTCACGGTCCTAAAATCCCAACAGCCGGGAGCTCCGAATATCGCACCATCAGAGCGGAGAGCGTTGAACAAACTGAGACAGGTACATGGTATTGTCATTACTAAGGCCGATAAAGGTAAAGCCACAGTAGTGATGAACAAGATCGACTATCTTCAAAAGGTCAGGTAAAACCTCGCCGATGGACCCTATCGACAAATTACCAGTAGCAGCATTACTTCGATAATGAATAAGAGTAAGGTTGAAGTTGGTAGATACGTAAGATCAGTGATTAACCATTTAGCTCAAGGTAAGTGGTATCGGTTGTACCCGAAACAGTGCAATTCAACCACGACTCTACGGACTGTCAAAAGTCCACAAGGCAGATGTTCCGATAAGACCAATAGTGGATGGTATAGGCTCGCCACCCACATGAGCTAGCCAGATACTTAGCTGGTATACTAAAACCACTCACGGGGAAATCAAGCACCTTCATTAGGAATTCGTACGACTTTGCCAATAAGGTCGCAGGGCTTCCCGTGGAGATGGACGAAGTCCTCGTGAGTTTTGACGTAGCCTCAATGTACACAAACATCCCTAGGACAGATGCTCTAGAGGTAACAAAGAGGTTGTTACTGGCAGACACGACACTTAGGGAACGGACACAGCTCTCGGTGGATGAAATAGTTGAGGGCATTAGAGTGTGTTTGAATCTCGATCAGTTTGTTTTTGACACAACTGTTTACTCACAAGAACAAGGTCTTGCAATGGGATCTCCAATATCCCCAGTTTTAGCTAATATTTATATGGAAGAATTCGAACAAATGGCCTTGGCCGGATATCCTTGTCCACCGAAAGTTTTTGGCGTTATGTTGACGACACGTTTGTCGTAATCAAACGAGATAACGTGAACAGCTTCCACGACTATCTCAATAGTTTAAATCCACACATCAAGTTTAGTATGGAGATAGAGTCCACCTCGGGCACATTACCCTTCCTGGACTGTATAACACATAAGAGTGGTGGAAAATTAAAAACTACTATCTACCAGAAACCAACAGACACAGGAACCGTCTTAAACTACTCATCAGCACACCCAAAGTCTGTGTACGCTAGTATTGTCTCATCTATGTTTAGCCGAGTCAGAGCGCTATGCACAGAAGAGATCGACCGAACGGCAGCTCAAATCGAGATTGCCAACAGACTTCAAGAAATAGGATACCCAGTGAGTTTGATCAGGCGTCAATTAAGAAGGATATTGGCTCCGGTATCTAGACCCAGTAAGGAATGGATTGGCACAGCAGTCATTCCATATAAAGCAGGAACATCGGAGGTTATTCGAAGGGTGCTGAACTCAGCCAACATTCGAGTAGCTTTCCAGAAGGGAAAAACGCTTCGCTCAGTCTTGGTGCGATTGAAAGATCCCCTCCCGGTTGAAAGGACTAGGGACTGCGTGTATAAAATTAACTGCAACGATTGCACTAAGGTTTACATAGGACAAACCGCCAGAATTGGCGAGCATAAAAGGAGAATAAACAAACCACCAAAGAATGCGGTAGAATACCAAATGCTGGTCAAAGACTCAGCGATGGCGGTGCATGCCTTAGACACGGGACATACAATAGATCTAGATAATGTGGAAGTTTTAAGACGGGGACTGCGATTCACACCACAGCGGCTGATAGCCGAGGCGGTGGAAATCACCAAGCATCACAGCGTGAACAGAACGAGCATATGGAAAGCGGTCTTAGATAAGCGGAGTTGACACGTGACTGTGTGCGGGTGTCAATGCACGTAGAATCATTAGCAAATCAGGGAGTGGAAATCCCAACCCGACCAAAGTTCAAGAGGGATCTTCACGTTAACCGAACCGGAAGAACTAGATCCTAGGCTGAACCCAAGTCCATGTAGGTTCCTAATCGGCCTAACACTTGGTCACCCACCCCAACACCAAAAATCCCTCGACCGATACCCAACAGAGATTTAGCTTGACTTAGCTGGTTGGTTCTCCTTCCGCCTTAAATCTCGACCAACCTCGTAACCTAGTCACTTGGCCTGATGAAGCTTTTGTGTCAAAAGCGAAACGTTACCCAGCAATAAATCTACCGATTGTTACCAAACTTTTCCGAAAAACGATGACTACTCAATCGGTTCCAAGCGTTTTTCAAAACAGCACAATCTTTTGACGCGCGTGTTTCGTGGGACCAAAGTTACCTTTCGTTTTTCAGGATGTTAAGGATATTCAACAAATAACCAAAATGGGACCTGGTAACTAGATAAATAACCGGTACGACCATTTAGTGGAACAGTTGAGTTTTCCGTTAAAAGTTGGCTGAAATAATACTATAATATCTTGGAAAAATAAAATTGACAAACACCCTGAATTGATAAACCGACTCCCACCTTATTCATGCAGAAATGCTGAGGAAAAAATGCGTTCCGTTTTATCACCTTGGTTGTCTTATATCCGCAAAAAACCCAGGATATAAATTGCTTTTAGTGCACCTCCTCTGCAGAGACTGCGTTCTGACTTTGATGTAGTGTGGCAAGATATTATGATGATGCAGTGGCATGATATTAAAACTGTTGCCTCAAGAGATTTAGAGACCCATAGCGAGTCCGTTGCAGACCACTTATTCTATAATAACCAACAAGCCGAACCAACTTATTCGATCCGCATGATTCATCAAGTGCAGACTGATCGTTCAGAGATTATCTGGAAAAACCCTCTTAACACAATGGAGTCACTTGCAGTTAAGTTGAACCAAACCTCGCGAGAAAGCCTCGTTCTAGCCAATAATGATGACCAATTACATTGTAACCAGTTTGTAAATATACTTACGATGAGAGTTCAGCAAAAGAATCGCTTGCAATCACTGGTTTATGCAACCTACTAAAATTTTTTATTGAAGCTGTCCTCAAATATAACCACGCGCTTTTGATGCCAAACGATTTCTAACGAATGGCTTCTTTCTGAAATATGCCAAGTATTGGAAGATACCATGTTTGGTTAGTTCCTGCACGAAAGTAAAAGAAAATCGCCAACCCTATCTCATTCTAAAAAATGAAACCTGTTTACACGCCGTAAGGCCTTTGAATCCTTCAAAATTATAAGATACCTAATATCCGTTCACCATTTGTCTTCCATCAAATTTGTATACTTTTGTCCATCAAACTTCTATTTACATGATCTATAAATGCCACGGACGAGTGCACTGACACATGGAAACTCTCGTTTTTCATTACCTACTACTACGGGCAGCCCGTGTGGCCTCCTGATGGGCAACGACTTTTTGGACAAGGTTGAACGTAACCATCTGAATAAATTTATTAGACACCCGTTATTTATCGTCTAAGTTTGGATGACGTTGCTATTTCAGTATTAGTTTACTTTCAATTTGTCACCATCATACAATATTTTTAGCAATCTTTCCCTGCCATCCAAATCATATCTACAAGGGATGCAAAGTCTTTTGTGGATATAGTTATTGTGTGGATACCGTAACCAGCAGTTCCGTTAAAATGACTCTACGCGCAAACCACCGAATCAAACTAGAAGGATCTGCTCGGATAGTATATTGGACACTGAACAGACATACATCACCCAAGGTCTAAGGGTTAAGGACTATTCAGACAGATTCATGATGAGGAATGTAGCTCCAAGATCCAACAAATCATTTTCAGCGATCTTTGGTAGGAAACAATTCTACTTGGGTCTGTAGTACAGAGACGGCCCACTGGCAGAGCCAACAGCTGCATACTTCACTCTTCAAAAAGAACTTTCCCGGTATCAACACTATAATCATTGTTCACTACAAACCCGACGTTCGACTCCAACTTCAAAGACCATCCAATATCCAAGGTATGGTTGTGTATCCATTTTCTTGCTTTTGTGAACAGCGGTATGCTGGGCGCATGACTCGGTGGGTTGGCAAGTAATTACGTCAGCATTTCTCACGCCGCGTTACCAACACAGTCACCGAAACCGTCATACATCAGATGACTATTTAGAGCAAGTTGTTCGAGGCCACATGCAGAATTCACATTAGGCTGTTACCTTCATTTCAAACGAGTTGAAAAGCCACAGTTAAAATTACTTAATCTGCACTTCTTATCAGAAATGTTTTGTACGAGCTTTGAGGCTGCATTGATCGCGCTGAACTTTAGACCGATCTGTTTATTTAACTGAGGCTCTGTGTCGACTGATTTGTCGTCCATGTTACCCCATGTTTTTAAGCGCCTACCTCATAATAAATGTGCCTTACGGCCATGACCATTGCTTTTATAGTTTTATGTGTGTTTAGCTGGGACGACAAGAAATTTTTAGTTGACACTTTGTTGTTCAAAGTGGATGTCAATCAGTGACAATCCAAAGTGTGTTGCCGCTTGGGACACCAATTAGCACAACTGGTCTCGTATGAGAGTAAGAATATCAGTGAAGTAAGTTTCTAGGTATAAAATAGAGATTCCCTCTCAGAAGTGATCGCGTGATGATGGTCAGTCTATAATTTCATATAGTAACGAAGGGAAAATCAGCATCTTTTCAATAACATGCACACATCTTAAAACGTTTCATGTAGTAGCAGCATAACACTCAGTGGACTCCATGAGAAAAACTTTCGTAAGTTGATGGGAATTGTAATCATTTAAGAAAGCAGCATCCGGACGGCAGTTGAGGAACCGAGCGATTCAAGCAATGGAACTTCTCTCTCGCTTCTAAAAGCTTTCTTCTTTAATCCAGATTCTTCTGAATTCACTCAACAAGCGTGGGTCTCTGAACTGTTTCGGTGGATAGAAGGTACCCGAGAAAGCATTTGGACCCCAAGCTGTTCCTCTTATTGCCGTGTGGATCAGAACTACCGTCTAATTATTTGGGCCGTTCGATCCAGTGCCGAATTTAGAACAGAAAGTAGAAAAACGCAACCCGACAGGACACTTCTCTATTATTACTAACTCAAACACAAGACTAGATGCAAACACCTGGTAAAAACAATCTCAAACCTCAAAGCGTTTAAATAGCAACGATCGAGCAGTGTTCTACAAACCTCACGAAGTAACTGTGGTCGTTCCAACAAGTACAGTTGACTACATTGGATAGATAAACGAAATTCCTTCTGACGATCCAAAACTCAAAAATTAGGTACTTGAGCTGGATAGAACAACACTTTATTGAGAATGCTGCACCTAAATTTTTGCGCCACTTGAATGAGAAGGCCTCCTAAATGCTGATAACTTTACACACATCCATCCTACTGGCACTACAATACCTCATTTATACGGTCTGTTAGAAGTAAATAGGTCCGATTTACAACTAAGACAAACTCTAGATTGATTCGACTCTCCATCTTATTTCCTGACAAGTGGCTTATCGGTTCACTAGAATCTAGAAGAACAGAAATACCAGTATATGATCTAAAGGATCTTTTAGGTTTGCAGAATAGGCCAAGCAACTAGGACTGGGTGATGGCAATATATCCTCTCTTGGCGTACGTTACGATTAACTAATATACCGCCTAAATAAAGACGGTAGGTTTCGCATGTGACTTGGTTGGGTACATTGGTGGAGACGTCAATATCTCCAAATTAGAAATAAAAACCCTTTTACTACTCATTACCTGTAACTTACATCCAACTTAAAGGATGAAATATACTGACGCAAAGATGCTGGCGCAACGGTATTCCACTCGATTCCTTACTTCCATGTTTCTTTAGGAGTTAGCTCAAAATAGTTCGTTAGATTCGTTAATCCAACGACCCTGTTGTCTCTAAGTGAATGTTTTTGACTGACGAAGATAGCGCCGATTCCATCTCTTCTTTAAAATCCCGCCCGTTGGTTCAGTCTAGTATCCCATTTACTTTGAACCACGAATACAATAGCTAACAACTCATCCTCGCTGTTGACAAAACGGAAGTGCGCGAAACAAGGTATAAAAACGTGGACATGGATTACAAATCCGCTTTACTCCGTTCGTCCTATTGAGACAGAAACGAAACCTAATTAGATGTCTGGATGAGAGCGCTATAATGTTTTATTCCAGCAAGTTCTTGTGTTTCCTATAAATAGGTATCTGCAGCTATCTGTTGTACAAATCATGCAGTCTGCGAAAACAAAACCGACGAAATACTCCGTAGCAAAGAAACAAACGGATCTCAGTCTTCCATTTAAAGATGCTTTGGTTGCTACGTTATTACCAGAAGGCCGGTAACATATAAAACTATTAACATTCGCTTGGGTTTAATTTCCACCCAGTGTCATTGTGTTCCACTTGAAAGACAGATTACCAAAGCCTGCCACCAGCTGATGCGTATACTCACTTGCATACTCACGTCCAACATATTACGTCAGTCTTAGTTGTCCGAGAGAATGTCGGAACATATCACTTAGCTGGGGGCGTGAAACAAAGACTATGGATTTAAGACTGACCATCTTATAAAGTACGAAAATAACTCTAGAATTACGTGCTTGACATCTCTAATTTAACCAAGATTGGGTACGGTCAGATTGATATCGACTAAAGTTCGTTTAATCAGCCTACAGTTCTGCATTTTGAAGAATGCGGTATGGTCCTTGAACTCCCATTGGTCGGTCTAACTAAACTCTGTAAATTTATTTGCTTCGATGGATGGTTTCCTCTGAATTAAATATATTCAGAGTCGAATAGGTGAAAATTACGAAAATCCGGGCGCAAGACATGAGGTTGCAGCAAACTGCTTGACAGCTCTTTAACTATCCCTGTGCAGCACATTCAGCTAAAAAATATCACCCAAGAAAAATTCAGCTTAGGTTGAGTTTAAAAAATGATCGTATTTTGCGAAGTTCGTACAACTTGTTTCCAGTTGAACGTAAGTTTGACAGAACCTCTGAGACTGTGTTCACTTGAAAAGCCCCAAATAAAGCGAAACCGGTCGAATATTATTCGGTGACCTTAAAACTAGTATCGTCCGCCTAAACTATGTACTGTGAACTCTCGGATATCATCCTAAATGAAAGATGAGGCACCATTTGTGTGGCATTTTTGGTCAAACAACACCATAAAAGAGTGTCAGATGAGATTTCTTTGAACCCCTATCAAAGCCAAATTAGTATTTTACGAATAAGATGAAATATCTTTCGAAGAAGCCAGACTACGAGCTTGAGCGTCGTCACTCAACTAACTTTCAGTATAAACGCCTTAAGCTTACTCAGCTTTAGAAAGCCTCAACATCACACTTGTTTCTTTTTTTATATATCACTCGCCGCAGGTAGGATCGCTCGCAGGTGATTAAATTTTAATTCGTCTAAGGCGGCAGTTTTGCACTTATGCCCCTTTTGGAGGGGACTAGCCTACCGAAGAATCCGGTTTTGTTCATTACTCATAAGTTGTTTCCACACAGGGTGACGAAGGACTGATGGATTTTACATGGCATAAAATTAGTACTATCTGGCCCGACCCATATTGTCATTGTTAGATTTAGTTATGATAGGTGATGATGAGCAGGCGGATTTGCGCACATTTGGGCTGGAAGCACGGTGGTTTGGTTCGGAACTTTGCAAGGATGCGTACAATTGCGTGCACTGTATAATTTGATATTATAAACCAGTTTTTACAGGGTAAAATTTCCAATATTGTAATGTCGATTTACCTCAAGTTATTTATGAGATGTCTGTGTTAAACTATTCTTTCGGCGGAAAGCAACAGTGAACATTTCCCAGCATTAGACTATTGGGAAAATAAAGAGATGTGCAGGGAATGCAAGCACAAATTTGGACATAACCGGGAGCTTCTGGTGCTGTTTCAGTGGAAATCAATAAAGGGTTGGTTTTTTAACGGAATTCTCCTAACTCTTAATGTGTGATGAATCCGAGACAGAGTATCACCTAGCCAGCTTCATTGCTTCTTTGTGCCATTGTTTTTATACTTTCGATAGCGGTTCTTCCCCTCGAGGGGACCACCAATCCTCAGCTCATAGCATGTCCGATATTCTCCTGCTGAAGCCCATCCCATTATCTCAAGTTTTTTACTCTTCAAGCCTTTTATGGTTTATTGTAGCTATCTACCATTCCAAATGGCTTCAGTTTGCATCTTACTTATTAAACTTTCTCTGGTGTCCTTAGCAGTTGTATAGGTTGGACTCCAATGATAGGTGTTATCGACTTCTGTTTGTTTGCACAAAAAAGTTGAAACACGAATTAAGAGTTACTGGTTTGTTGAATAATTAATTCGAGTACACTTCATCAGTCTGAGGATTCTGCATTCCTTGAATGTACTAAATCTATGGTGGCAAGAAGGAAGCAAACGAAGTGATGTGATGGGGTCGTAGGAGCGGCCGTCTCACTCTGGCGAGAAAATATTTCTATCCTGCTTATAGGACAGCAAAGGTAACACGTATCAAGTAAGCGAATGGACTACCAGGTCACGTATGACTTAAACGAGGAGCTATGCAGATTTTCACTGACGTGTTTATATGATATTCGGGTCGAAACATTACCTTCTGATTTGCATCTAGGCCGCGTTAAAGCCGTTATTTATGTAGTTTAAAGTTGTTTGCTGGTGAAACTTTCGATTAAATTCCACACAACAATTAGCAGACCTATCTACCATACGGCCTGGTTTTTGGTCAGGAAGACAAATACATATATTTACTCTTTGGTTCAATCAACCTAGTTTTGTGTGGGACCATTTGTGAGGGCAAAAATCAGGCTATGCAAACACGCGTTTTAACTAGATGCAGACCGGCTGTGTCCAAGGGCAACCAGCTGAGACTTCATTCGGAGAAACGCGAACAAATGACCTTGTACAACAGTAGTAAAACGATGACACTGATAAGCCGCGTGAACAAATTAATCAATGATGAGAATGCTGCTGTTGCTACTAAAGGTGATGATGATGATGATGATGATGATGATGATGATGGTAAGGCACCTCGAGAACTGTTGCTTTCTTCTTGGTTTTGCCTATGTCCATTTTTAAAGACCATAGCAACTGGTGCTTGCTATAACCGTTTATAAGCAGTGTCTTATATGTTTTCCACTGTAACTTTAATTCATGTAGATATGGTTATTAAATCCGTGTATTTAATACACATGGGGAATACTCAAATAGTTTAATCTGAAGCAAAGAGGAACGAAACTGTCAACATGTCTGCTGTAATTTCCTCTTCTTCACGCAAGTCCTAACAACCCAACTTTATAGTACTATGGTGTTGATGTAAATGAACACGACCTTTAATGCTCCAAAGTACAGACAGTTATTTCCCCTATGATGATTCGTGTGATCCGAAAATATAAGACAAAAAATATCTAAGTAATAATAACCTAAGTAAGCCAACTCAGGCTGCAATTAGAAGAACACCTGCTGACTGACTTTGTGATTCGCGATGTACCATTTCCAAATTTTTTCCGATTCGTGGACTGATTCTTTTATTCGATAGGATAACTAAATTTTTGCTATCTCATTGATTGTGAAATGTATTTATTGCCAATTCGTAAATTTGTTCTACCATCTTCTTTTGTATAGTAGTGACAAGATCGAAGTTCATCACTCCAATGCCAACCAAATTGCCATCCTCCTGAAATTGAATAGATGAGTGTTTCATCGGAAGTCGTTGCTGGATCCGCTACCATTTTAAGTATTGAGTGACTATGAACACTATGGCTTCACTTACACTACTAAGCACAACTTGCGATTTGTCCTAACAAATTAGTGGAGCATTTGAGGTTAGCAAATGTATCATGGCCCAGAACCGACCTGGTGGAGCCGCGCGCTCACTAATTTGTACTACTATTTATTTGCAAGTAACGAAAAGTTTCACGGAGGCTATGGAGACCAATGCAAGCTTTTATAACAACAAATTTGTTTAAGTGAAAACATGATGTTCTTTAAGGAAGAGAGCACAACGATTATAATAGAAGTATTATTATTTTCAGCAGTACTGTCATTTCCTTAAACTCGTTTACACGGTTGGAAAGCTTTTCTTGTGGAATGTAAGGGTTAACATTCCAAGGATTATTTGATGGGAGAACCCTGGAAATGAAGCCCAACAGACCATCCCTAAATAATTCTAAAGACCGTCGTCAACAGAACTCACTGAAACATAATTCACTGCTTTGCTTTGAAATGATGTCCCTTGAAAATAATTCTCCATTGTCTGTGAATCCTGACAGGTTGTTTATCAGAACATTCACCTTCCAAGTACACAGCGTATTTCTCTGTGATTTATCAAAAACCTACCGCGGAGAGTCGAAATTTCACACAAAGCCCTCTTTTTGGAAAGCTTACTCCTATTGAAACACTACAATCTCAGTGCAGAATACGCGAAAAAACAAAACTCGGCATGAATGGTAACTTCTATTTGAAGCAAGACTGCATGAACAGACTCGGTTCCTTTATGTCAGCCACCTAAATACGGTCAAAGGCGTTCGAAAGTATACTCTCTCTGTAGCTGAAACCAAGGATTTGGTGCAGACGAGTAGTATTCTCTACGGAAACCGTGCAATCCACAATCCGTCTAATCAGCTGGACAAATTTTTTGGACGCTTTCTAACATTTTGCATATAGTTCGTTGAAATAGGCTGGTACTGAAAGGAAGCAGCCTAATAATTTCTTCCAGTATCACACCAGTGACACAGTACCGAATTTTCTATCCTAAGTCTGGTCACTAAAATAGGCCGATGGTAATCGTCGAAAGGCAATCGAACATTGACAACTCCGTTCAAAATGAGTGAACTTAGGTCATTTCACTTGTATACGAACACACACAAGTTACAGTCAATTCGCTGACCCAGTCAGGCGTAAATGTTCGTGAACAATGCGTTACTTCGTGAATGTCTTGCAAAGAGCAGCAACTTTCCTCCCTGGTGATTGCGCGCGGCTTCGAGATGGCTATTCATGTTACTTTCTTATGTCTGTAATGGTATGTGGTGGTCTATCACACCTACAACCCCCAATTTAGTTCCAAAATGATACTTTCTTCATGTTGGATGTGGCTGGTTGAGATTGCTGGGGTTCTCGTTACAAGAAAGACTAAACTTAATGTACAGGACCCAGCTTCAAAAGTCACTCTATATTGTAAGCCATTTAGAGATGAGACACCGACCATTTTAAATGTAACCTTTGCTGTGTCATAAACATGTACCCGGAGGCTGTTTTCTTTTCGTCACTTGGAAGACTTGGCAGTGTATCTTTCCGAGGTGAACACAGATCGTGGTAGTTTCTAATGGGAGTAAGAAGCCTGAAGAGTGGAATGTTCTGCCAAATTGCTAGTATTATCATGTCAGCTGTTTCTCTTTCTTTCGCTGACGCCATAGTGGATGACACAAGCCGGTAACACGTTTTACGCCATACCTTTTAGTTTCTTAAGAATCGCCTAATGGATCTGTAAAAGAATCGTAGTCTTATAAGCCTTTTAAGTGTCTGGCCATTGGAGACATTAGTTCTGACAGCTATGCTATGAACACAGATTTTAGATGGAGTAAAGCACCATCGACCATGTCAAACGGTGCTCGGAATGTTCAAACCGGTAAACATGTCTGCTAGATTGTTTCGCTTTTGATGAACAATCAACTGGCAACCGGCTTTTTGTTGCTACCAATTTATAACGGCAGGGTTAGTTCCATTAGCATCACTTTGTGGAAAGGCAGAAAACAGCCTTGCATGCATTCAACCGACTGTGTGTTGCTACATAGGTGGCTCCAAAACTCTACTTAACGTTTACAACAACTGCTAACAATCACGATGATCTTGGACGTGCCGCTTCGATAATGTTCTTGGTGAACGCAGGTCAGACAATAATTTGACGCACAACGCTAAGGAATCGAAAATTCACTAGCTGACTAAAATAAGAGATTAGGTTTGAAGATGAAAAATGGTAAAAGTCAAAATTTTTGTCCGACTTTTTAATCATTCCCTACTACGTCATCTTTTAAGGTCTGATGCAACACTGGGGTCTACTAATCCTGAAAGTTCTCCTGTGATTATCATCCAAATAGCGCGGATTTGTGAAACCTCAAAGAGTGAACCATTACTGTGAGTTCTATGTTGCCTAGTAGCCACGGAAACACCTTTCTGAACAGGCACCTTAGTTAAAACTCACTATTCAAGCCCGCGCTCAGATGGTAAAATAGCTGTAATCACAAGATAATTCTCGATATTAGCTGGAAAATTGAGGGAAAGCCGTGCGGCCCGTGATTTCTCACGTTGGCCTTGGCTTCACACTACTTAATCCCGGTGGAAATAGGTTGACTCTGCTATCACGCAACATTCTTGACAGAACAGGTGTTGGTTGGTTATCTAACCTTGAACAACCAATTCCATTGGATTCAATCCAGCCGGAAAAACTTAGTTTTTCTCTGCCAGACAGAAACAAATACAGCATTTTACATACATAAGTTTCTCCATACCTACATGCTGATCCCCATTGTATTCATAGTAGAACGGTCGTTTTCTTGATCTCCCGAGTGTCATATGCTCGCAATATGTCCCCTAACTTGGCACTGCCTGATGTTTAGCGAAGGTTGATATAGTATGACGGTTCGGTGAGGACTGGTTCAAAATTCTGGTACTGCATGTGACTCCCGCAACCTGTATGCGACTGATCATTGCTAAAGAATTGCAGAGTAACTGGATGGCTTTTGCCTAATCATAATCAGAAGGATACTCCTCGTACTTCAGCGAAGCAGAAATGGGACGTCAGTTCATTTGCAATGCAAAATTACGGCAAGTCCCTGATCAAAATTTTGCCGCTGACCGAAAGTGAAAGTTCAGTTTGCATTGACTCCTATGTAGGCGATCTCTCGCAGAACAGCGGTGTATGTGATATCTTTCATATAACCATAAAACTTCGTTTTGTACGATGCCATAACTGACTACGCAGTAAGAACAGAATTATGGTGGATATTGCATCAAGGGTACTACTAAACTGGATATTCTTAATGGGTTGGTTGCTTCTGTTCAAGTTAAATTTTTAGACAGGGTTGAACCAAATTTAAACTGGCAGAGCACTTAGAAAACAATGGGCTTAAAACTTAAGGACCGAGAACACATGCACCAAAAATGGTGTCAATTGAGACGATTATGCTAGACTTTGTGTGCAGTAACAATTTGGTTTTAATCGTAATGGAATAAGGTTATAAGTATCAAGTACAATGCTGGTGGCTGAGGCTGTATAAATAGTTGTTGTGCTGGTCGCCTAGCTGGGTAGTTGGGTTTCCAGCCCAAGTAAAATAATCAGCGCTTAGTAAGTTGGTAGAGCTTCTTAGTGTTTCGGTGTGTACCTACATCGGTGTGCATCGGTCGCTGGAAGCGCATTCTGAGTTCTCTTGCAACCCGATGGTGAAAAGCACAATAGCACTGTGCGGACTCAAAAAAAATTGAATGGAATGGGCCAAACTCTCCGAGGTACCGAAGTGTCTATGGCAGAAAATCATCTATTTATCACGGCCATACTAGTGTTTCAAGATCATTTTCTGAACAGGTTACGTCGAAAATGCACACCCCGGATAGTTGCATTTTGGAAAAATAGGCCATCTATTTGAAAGGCGAATCTGCCACTTCTTGCAAGCCACGACCATCAACGTCATTATGTCTCCATTTATGTCCAGATACTTACTTTGGACCCGGATCGGAGGGCTGTGAGCTTAAGCACTCTTGCCAAGTGCAAGATCATTGACCAATTTGCGTAGCACCTGGATGTGCATTGGTAGCAGCGTCTCCATACGTGCCCCTCACTGTATCCGGATCGTTGGGATGGGGCTTGCAACAGAGTCCAGCACATTGCTTATCAGCGAAGATGCGGTTGGCTGCAGTCCACGAGTGGACTGCGTGATATAGCTATCCAGTATTCTGAGCATACTAATTTGGGCTGAGCCGAGTACGTGCATCAGTCACAACAGTAGATGATTGTTTGTGTTCTTTCCTCCTTCGGCCACTATGGGAAACGAAATTGAAAGATTTAAAGATGTCGGGAAACCTCCAATTGAGGATTGAAGCAGACTCTAAGGGGCAGGTACTTGAGAGAAGTCTCATTCCTAAAACGCTTTAAAGATACAAGCAGGAGACCATATTTGACTTCAACAGCCGCCATCAAGTAACTCAGCTGATTCACTGCAAATACGCGAACAAGAGTGATGTTTGAAATTAGAGACGCTATAAATATTTCGGTATCCAAAATCACACCTTTTCAGCATCACTAATAAGATTGATGAAGGTGAAGGGGGTGCCTGCCAACAACTTACTCTGCAGACAAGTATCCTTTTTAACACGTGAACAGTTTGGTTTGTTGGACATCTGAGAATCAGGCTCACTAGAGGAACTCGAAGAATGACAAAGGCGGTAGTTGCTTGATTGTTCACTGACCATACGAATAGCACCACAAGTGGTAATGCATTTAAATATTTGGAATATCTTTCCAACTAAAACATTAGACTGTCCCCGTCCCTCACAGTAAGTTAAGAAATTTTATGAACGGGAGTTTCAGTGGACGTCGGATGAACCTTCCGTCAACATAATCTACCAAGAGTACCTTCAAAAGTTCGTTTGTTGATATCTGGCCGCTGACATTTCACGTTCTTTATAAGGAGGGCCAACCCTCTCTAGGGTACAAATAGCCTCAATCTCTAATGCGAGTGGTAAGTTTATTCAGCGATACAGAAAATGCAAACACTCTAGCGCTGTGAATGGTAACTTTATTTTAATTCACGATGGTTATGCTCATCACAAAATTACTTTCTCTAAGGTGACTGTGGTTAGCTGAAATGGAATAATGGAAGTGTGTTGTAGTATAAACGGCAGTTCTTTCAATGAAAGAGACCTATGGTATCACTCAAAATTTACAAAGACTTGAATAAAAAGCCTATTGTATGGAGTATCGCACTATTGGTGCTCTACAAATCTGAGGCTTGAAATATCTGGTGAATCAACTGCACTCCTGAAATTTGTCCCATTTAGACGTACACGGTCACATTCTCGTTTTCTAAAATCTGATCAACAAATATTTGTTCATGACAAACAGAGTTGACAGACCAAAAACATCTCCCATAACGGGACATGTTATCCTTCATTAACCAGTGTATATGGTGCACATTTCGTTTTCTGACTGTGTTTTGTGTTGCTCGAGCGACAAGGAAAATAAACTCTGTTTTTTCCCTGTTGACACTGGTTTCGTGAAGCATTCATCAAATTGCTGGAGTTGAAGCGAATGCTCCCATCAAAATTGTAAGCTGGTCAGGTTACGATCAGGTTACGAAATTTCAGGCTCCAGATGGAAGGAAATTCTGATTTATCGTGGAATGCGACGAAACGGGTTTCGAAATTTCACCGTATTTGTAAAAAAAACGTTATTTCTAGAGTTTTCTTCGTTGCAAACTAAGTTGATGCTAACGAGAGACTTGCCTGAGACACAGTTGAAGGTGCTTCACGGAGGCCATCCCATTTTTCAACTTGTTTTTGAGACATGGCACAACACTCAATGTTGTTGCAAACTGTATGACGCTCCGTTACCGCTCCATACTCCAATGCACTTGCTGCCGTAAAACTGACTTATTTGAAAGCCTTATTTTGAAGAAAAGAATAAAGGTGGACAGGGAATGTACTTATTGCTAGTCAAATACAATAATTCCAAGATGGCTACACCTCCAGACACTCATTCAGGCAATCTGGATATAAACTGATAACAAGAACGCAAATGATATCGGTTGGCAACCATATCTTGCAGACTCTCTAACCGAACGCAGTGGGAATCACGCGGTCCCCATCTTGGAAGGCCAGTAACACCGACAGCATCCAAACGTTTCGTAATTTCCTTCATACTCCTCTGCCAGGTCAAGGGTTTTCTATCTCTCTGCTTCCGGAAAACGATGGTTGACGTGCGCAATACATAGCTCAAGCAAAACGGCTTCTGGTGCTGAACACATTCTTGGATGAAAGTCCCCGTTGAACAACAGAACACTCGCTTTCTAACTACCGCGCTCTGAATCCGCCGGCATCAACCCAGACCGGATATGGTTCTGACAAAACGTTTGGCGAAAACCCGAAGATGTCTTAGTTGCGCTGCTCAAACAGAGCAAATGTCACAGTTATACAACAAAACAGCCCGTAATGTAGCCTGACACACGTCCCTTGTCATTCAGTGATAAATCGTTTTGACGCCATATATATCTCAAATTAGTAAACGCGACCCGAACTTGCAGATCTGTGCATTGACCTCATCTGTCACACTACAATCAAAAGTACTACAACTTCCAAGGTACGTAAAACTCTCCACAACTTCGAGTGTCTCTCTACGACAGACATTTAGATTCCATATGTTTTGAACTTATTCGTTTCCCTTGCAACTGTTTATACTTAGCCTCTTCATCTACATCTACATCTACATCACAAAGCCGCAAAAAGCACTCTGTGGTAAAACATACTAATTCAAAAAAACTTTACAAAATGTTTCTTTGAAATCTTCTAGGATACAATGCAGGATCACTGACGGCTCAACAGCAGTGACAACATAGGAGCCACCATTATCTCCTGGTCAATTATGAATTTGCGCATCAAAAAGTAATGTAACGGTGGATACTACTGATGAACCATGCAAGCAGTCTATGGTTAGTTGCCAACCTCCGCCCCGCATCTGATAGAACATGAACTTCACTGTGGAAATTGTGAAACCCCTTTGCAGTATTCATTCACTATTGTGTAATAGTCAAGGAATATTCAGGGAAGTTCAAGAGGACGCGTGAGAATGCTGAGTTTTTAAATACTGCGCATATGAGATACTTACATTCCTGTCTAATGACTTTTAGCTGCTTAGTTTGTGTTCGCTAACGGATGACTTTACAGCGAATGGCTTTCTTCTTTTCACTAATAGTTTGCGCGATATTTAAACACTTCTCTAGAATGGTTCTTAAATCCTTCGATCCAAGGGGATAGCATTCCTTTGTTCCAACTTGCAAGTCTCAACGTGGAAGACCTGGTAGTATCAGCAATATTTGTGCGATATTTTCTGTAATGGGACGATACGTCAGCTGATTTGCTCACCTGCTTTCCTCATCAGTTCAACTCTCTACACTCATCGAATTCTGAAGTCGAACGAATCCAACAGGTTCATATTTTTGGTGTCATCATTACCATGTTATTACGGTCCAGGTCAGTGGCAACGCCATTTTCCACGAATCTCCTATCAAATACAACTGTAACGATGTACGATACTCATGGAAGATGGAAGTAGTCCATCCTCTGGTGTCCACCCCTGCGTCTGACGGAAGGCTCACTATTGTTTATTATCCGAAGTGTACCAAGGAAATTTCAAGATGACGCTTGAGAATATTCACTTTTCAAAAATTGTGTAGAGGAGATATTTACTTTCGTGTCTAATGGTTTGTAACCGCTTAGTTCGTGTTTGCTTTTAGAAAACTTAGAAGCGAAGGGCGTTCCTCCTTCCGCCGTTGTAGTGGAGCCATTCAATGCGGTGTCAATTTGTAACTGCTGACTCAGGGATTGATAAAACTAGATAAGTGGTCCGAGAACGTATGTAGTACGACCTGCGAGTAAATAAGTCCCACACGTCACATCATGTAAAGCACCAGGTAATTTGGCTAAAGTCCGAGAAGCCGGGATTGAGAATCACGATGACAAGGATCATGATCACCTTAATGAGCTTTTACGTAAGTAAACATTAAAAACAGTAAAAATCTAAACATTTTCGACAAAAAGAAATTTTTCTGTGCTCTCAACGACCACTTGTTTGGCCAGTGACTTTTTTGGTAACCTCTAATCAGTACATAAGCTACAATCTGGAGAGTGTCGTGCGCTCTCTCAGCGAAATCAAGAATCCCACTGGTAGAAGTGTTCTTTGTTGTGAGTAATCACCTGCAGTTTTGGATCAACAACCACATTACATTAACTTTTTTCATACTAGTATTTCTTTTACGACTGTTTTGACTGGAACACGGTATTACTCGTAAACTTACTTGAAGCATTTTCCGGGGCGAAAGTATGATTATTCAAACCAATTAAAGCATCTGCAGCTCCAGGGCAAAACTAAACATGGACGTTGGAAAAGCTCGATTTCTTTTACTCCGAAATAAATAAACAAACTGAGTGTATACAGAGCTAAGGTATGCTGTCCCAGGTGAAATGTGCCACCCCCATCGGCTATCCTTTGACCGATCTGTGTACTTTGTGCAGAACATCAGGAATGCGCCCGATCGTTATTCACAAATCGACATTGTCTTACATTACAAATCTAATAATTAGTCACTAAAAGGTTTGTCTGGAGAATACCCTCACCTAAATTCTGACCGATCCAAAGCCATTTAGAAGTTCTGTACAAGATCAGGATTCAGAAGGACTGTGCCAGAACTACTGGTAAAGCAGCGAAATTCTCAACAACTACCTGATAAGCAACCGACAGACTCTTCCGGGCTAGCAATAATCGGACACATTCAAGTTATTGGATTCTTCGTTTCTTGTTTGACTCAAAAGGTGTGTTTCTTCGATCAAAAATAAGAAGTAGTGGTAACTGAGAAATTAGATCCCGGAATAAGCGTGGTTGTAAAAATGTTTCACGGACTTTGAAAATAGAAAACACAGCATCTAACACCGAGAAATAACAGATTCCTGAGGAGCCTAAGAACGATGGTGCACAAGATAATGTGCAACGCGCAAGTCAGTTGGTATTCTGCTAACGAGAAAATCGGCACCGCTACGGCATATTCATGCTATTATTTATCAGTTGGATTATACAAGCAAACAGCTTATGTAAGCCACTGTGAATTCCAATACACTGATAAAGTGGAACGCGTCCACGGAGTCACAAAGTCAATAATGTCCCTGCGCTCCATCTAAAACCTTCTGACACACATCAGCGCTGTGGTTCATAACGTAAACGGTCGTATAATCTCTGGAAAACGCACAAATTATGCTCCTATTAAAGTACAGTGAACCAAAGGGAGAATTTCGACATAGGGCAATGAATAACGGATAACGTTCCGAAAGAATTGAGCTTTTCAATCTTCGTCTTTCTTTTTTCAGCTGGTTATACATCAATGGGAACTAACCGCTTTGTGTCCTCGCAGTAATACAAAAAACTTTGTGGTCCGAATTCCACCACCGAGAATGCTTGGTGGTGTAATCCCTGAGAAAATCTTGTTGAAGGGCTCATTTAATAGAATAACTGTGGCATGCACGAAAGTACATAGAATGGCATGATTACACAGCCCGTGTATAAAGCGGCTAGCTGCATTTTTAAATTGACATTGCAGGAGTGCCGTCCTTCAGTATAATTTTGAGGAAATCATTATAGTCATTTTCGGTAGACTATTATGAACCTGCTCAAGCTACTTTCCCTAGTTAGTTTTTGCGAATTTTTGTCGAATTCGGTTTAAGCCTGTAGGCTCTTTTTGTCCTGGAGGGATCGCACTTCCAGCAATGAGGATAATGTCAGGTTTCATTGTTCTAAGCGGTTAATTACCGATTCTCTCGAGCTTATATGATAGGAAATGCGAAATTAACATCCATTTCCGTGTCTAGTACTAATGTCGTTAAACCGTTTGGGTAATAAAGCTAACACCAGAAATGCAAGTTTCCATGGGGTTAATTCAAAATTATATGATGCGTTAAGAAATATCCGTAAGATAATCCGAAATGGGTGTTTTCATTGTTGTAGGAGCTGGTAAAAACAAGTAAATTAGGGATCACGTAGTATTTAGCCAGCGGATGCTCAGTGACTTTTTAAGCATCAGCTAATCTCAGGTAACAATACACCACCGTTCACCCAGAATGCACCTGGATATCCGACGGTAGTCCTAAATCACGTCCTAAAATCACGTCCTACATGGAATCTGTCAGAGATATATCATTTCGGTTGCCTGTTGATCACGTCTTACTTGTCTACCCCTTGGAATATGTCATAAGCATTGACAAATTTCTACACAAAGATCAGACGTTCGCTGGACACTGCGACGGTAAAGACCACACAGAGCGAGTGTGGGAAACCGCTTGAGGAATGTTGACGTGCATACGTCTCTGTTTACTTGAGGACAAACGTGTCGAACGGCCAAGCACAAGTCTGCACCCACCCACAGCACGATGGTAACCAATGAACGTGAACGATGTGGTAGATGGACACACTTGTGTACACAGAAACGCAGCACATGGTGTATTCGTTCTCCCTGAGGTTTGTCCATAATTCCCGCCATTATACGCACCCATTCATCAAATAAAAGCTCTCTGTCGTCAAATTATCCCGGACCCAACCAGAAGTGTGCCACCTACGATGTTCGGATTATTTTTCATTGCCATATTTGCCCTTCTGCAAAAACGTATCTTATTTATCCACAGTAGACCAATGCTGATTCGCGATTCGTCGTTGTTCAGATATCGAGAAGATGGTCACGTAGGACAACTGAGTCTTCATAATTTCGAAGGAAACAACTTGCCCACAAGCGAACCTTTTGGAAATATTCGTGAATCTCCAATCGACGAGCTTCTCGCTGAAAGTTCGAATCAAACTGAAAGTAAACCCGATTTTGTCTGTGAGAAGGTGCGTTCTCGTATTACTATATACTGCCTATCGAAACAGTCTATTGTGCCACTTTGTATTCTAGATGTCCGTGCAGAGAACTCAAATAAACGCAAACAGAAGGTATTGAAGTTACCGCTTTCTGGTGCTAGCAACGCACAAGTTGCACTCTTGTAAATAATTAGGTTATTACTGTGAACTAGACAACAATACTTATGAATTATAAGCAGTAATCTAACGGTTGTTGCCGAAAACGAAAAGTATTAAGTTCAATCGTTTTAGCTTTTGTTGACGTAGTTCGGTAATACCCTGAGCAGACGTGCGCTGAACGGTACCTGCATAACTGTATCACATAAATATCACCTACTGTATACATATAAACGACACATTTTTCTCTGATCTCTTTTTGGACATCCTCCCCATTGGTACCCAAAGTTGATGTTTGCCCATGTAAGTGATCACGCTTTGGCAGCTGATTTTGACAGGTGAACAGTCGAAATGGGTTGTGAAACACCAAAGACTGGCAGCAAGGCGGACATTTGTAAAGTCTCACCTAATATTCAACGGAGAAAGTCAGCTGTAGGTTAAAAAAATCGTTCATGCCCATTCAGATGACCTTAATATTACAGTGCTTTTCAGGGCATATAAATGTGAAACCACTATGACGCTCATCCTAGTAAAAACCGTATTACTCCGGAGGTGTGATGTGCGAAACACTCATCATGGAGCTTCCATCAAGGTATTAAGGAACAACTAAAATTCGTGTGCATGTTTATCAGACATAACAAAGCATTTGGAGTAAGCAAAGTAAAAAACACAACCATGCTCACACTGGCATTTAGGTGAACAAAACTGAACATTTATGAAAAAGGTAATACCAAATGGAAATGGCCATATGCCAAGTCCTCTCTCATTCTAACACAGTAAATCTTGCCCAGCTGACTTATGTATCGGTAAGGGCCTATGCACCACTCTATATTCTTTTTCACCATTCTGTCGGTTTGCATTTAACTTTCCTGTAAACGTCAGAATACTGACATACTCCGCCAAAAATCAAGAAAAAGTGTCTCGAATGCGCTTTCGAGAGTAAACGGGATGCCTTCATTCAGAACTGGTTCATCTTACAGGTAATTTTTCTGAGAATGAAAAATAGTATAAAACAAAACACAGATTTGGCCAATATGGGAGCCTTCAAACTCTTTCGTGAAACGCAGCAAACTTGACTAACTCCCTCAGAAGTTCGTACCTCTTCCGACATGTGTACCTGCGTTCACACAGTTGGTAATCACCCATGTTGTTATATTTTTAGTTGTTTTTTTTTATTTCTGCTGATGCCACTTAACTGTCATCTCGATGTGCATTGCTTCAAACAGTCTGGAACAGTCACATCACAGTGAAC
The DNA here is from genome assembly GCA_003604175.2 of Clonorchis sinensis. Taxonomy (NCBI): domain Eukaryota; kingdom Metazoa; phylum Platyhelminthes; class Trematoda; order Opisthorchiida; family Opisthorchiidae; genus Clonorchis; species Clonorchis sinensis. Next base: position 122,512,505 of record CM030370.1, on the reverse strand, counting down.
TGCAGAGTTAATTCAAAATCCACACCAACATTTGTTGTACTTCTCATCTTTTTGTTTTTTTATTCACTTGAATCATGGAATAACATAAACAAGGACTAAAGGAACTACTTCTACCTGTATCAGTTCTCCTATGTCTCAATACCGATATTTCAAACGCGGATATCATGGACGCATTTAACACAGCAGTTTCCATCAGCCTTCATACCAAGGAAAACTCTAAGAGCAGAAACAGAAAAATCATGCAATTTTTGTTAAGCTCTTGCCTAATCAGATATGGAAATACTGTCAGAATCAACGAATGATTCGTTATTCCATTGCTCGTCCAGCCGTTGATCTTGTAAGCTGAATCTGATGATGACAAAATTGATTACCTCAGAAAAAGATATGATTTTGAGAATGCAGCAAAGAATTCCAAACAACTTAGATTACATGGAATCCCAGCATGACTGTAGACCTTGCTTTATGGACGCAGTCTAGTTTTAGCTGTAAGGCTTTTCATCAATATCACACACATAAAAGAAGATTTTTCTTATAGTGTTTAGGTTGCCGTAGGCGTTAAGCAAACTGATAACTTTTCACATACAGGTTAATGAGTATATCAAGCCAGTACAGTCAGCAGCCTAAAAATCGCAATATACTGGATCGTCTAAAAAACCTTGTCGTTTTAAGGCATTGTCCAGAACCTGGGAATCTTATCACGGTAAAGTTGGTGAAAATACCCACATCTCTGGTTATAAAGTTTTACTTGCACTTAAAGTGAAGTCATTATAACCGATGGAACTAAATTAATAAAGACACTCAGCTGAGAATGCCAAATGGACGTTTGATTAAAAAACCACTGGATACACTGCGGTACAGTACCACTACAGCTCAGCCTCTCTGGCCAAGGAAATATCTGACAAAACGCTATATAAATCCCAGACTGGATGGTTAGGCTGACGAGGGCTCACCATTGAAGAAACAGTTTGACTAGGGTTTTCTCACCCCCACAAGTGCCGAAGGACGAAAATCGTTTGAGAGAATGCCGATGCAACCATAATTCATCGGGATCATTTAGTCAACCACAGCCAGTTCTTCCTCACCTAAGACTCGTTAGATGAGTCTAGTCGCTGATTTAGTGGTTGTAAATTTTTAAGCCATATTTTCGAGTCCCCTTTATTCTAATTTTGTTACCCTGCAAGGTTTCACCGCACCAAACCTCTGAACAATGTGCAATCATTGCCACTGCACCGCAAAGTCTACCAGTTGACTTCACAGCCTTCAAAACTGATGCTTATTTGAACTTTTGAACTGTGGTAAAAAAAATTGGGGACTGAAAAATTAATAAACAATTTATTTCAAAAAAATCACTGATTACACACAACTACAGCCGGTAAGCCTCGTGGAGGCTAGACACCTTTGTCATGAAAAACCTTTCATAGTGAGCTAGTTTCTTCTTCAATTTCGGTAGACTGCGAGTAATAATCCTTTCGGGCAATCAAAAGAAAGCCTTTGTCCATGTACCGGACAAACAGATTAGCCTTTAGCATAAATAACCATTGCACACCCTAATTTAGCTTGTGCATCTATTATCTCAGGCAACAAGAGTGATTTAATTGGTCATTTTAGCGGATGCTTTTTGGGACTGCATAGACAGGAGGATTTTTCCCTTAACTGGCCTTCCCGCTAGGTAGGTTGGTAATATTCAGGTAATATAGTACAGTGGTATGTTCAAGTTTGCTATTTTTGTACGATGAGTCGCCCTTTCGGTCAGTAAACCTGGAAATTTCTTCTAACTGCTATTGGTCACAAGGGTATCGACCATTGAACTTAAGGTTAGTTTTTTATGAACGTTTTGCATAGCGTTTTTTTCCAATACCGACAGTGTATTCAAGGTCTGCAACTTAAATGTTTGGACTCATTTTAGATGCCAGATTACCACTTACATCATCCGGTCAACTACAAAGTTTAAATCACTGATGACAAACACTATCCTTTTTTCACACCAGAGACGATGAAATGTTGGGTCAGAGTCAAGAGTCGGGGCAAAAAGAAACAGAAGGGTCAGGCTCCACCTCTCAAATGAACCAGAGCAATGCGTGAATGTCAAATGATTGCGCCGGAGAAGTACTTATAAGCTTAAAAGAGAGTGCTATTTTCTTCTCTCGATTTTTCAGGTGACCAAAACCTATTTATCCTTTGTTGAGGGTGATAAGGTTGGTTGCTGGTAATGCAGTAAAGCCTTGCTTATGGCGCTTGTATGTCATTTGTCCATAGGTCTGAGGGATTTAGCAGAATTGACGGTACAGACAAAGTTTTGTGAAAAGCTACACAAATTTTTCAAGATGTTTACCAACATCGAAGGTTCCCCCATATTTTGAGCTTGACTCAACCAGAATACGGTATGACCGTTTCTAGCGGACTGTGGTTTAGGTCAAAAAATTTCGGAATTCAGAACCTTTGTAGAGCCGCCCTTGCAAGTTCACCTAAGCAGCACATAACACTAGCTGAAATCCGGCCTTTGTACCGTTGCTTGGCTTAGCCATGATAGCTTCTCGAAGGTAAACGCGGACAACAACTCATTTACCACGACCTAGTTTTTCCCAGGCTGGCACAATTAGTTGACTGTCATTTGTTTTAATATTCTGTTGGACATGTTGGTCACACTTTCTCTGCTACCGAGTAGAATGACGCTGATAGTTCCAAAGATCAATGTTGCCCCCTAAAAATGTGGGCTCTTACTTGAACGTGAGTGTGGTCTGATTTTACCGTATTTTTCCTTCCATATCCACGATAATGCTGAAAACCTCCTATCGCTGATCACCCTAGAGACTGCAAAAGACCATATTGTAAGATTGGATGTGATCAGCTTCCGGAAAGCGTATAATTAAATAATAGTCATGTTGCTTAAAGCAGGCACTGGTGATGCACAAGTGGCTGAGCACAGGAGTGGACAATTTCCAAACGTTTTCACTTCGCTGTCTTAGACAAAAAGTTTCACGAGATACTGTGGGTAAATTAGCCTGATCGACTTACACATGCTTTAAAATCACTGGGGTAAAATATTTTATCCCACCACGGCTTACTTAAAAAAGTCACTTTAACCGCAGAACCAGATAATGAAATAGTTGGGCGGAAATTAGTTGCAGTTAAATTTGCAAGGCACCTGCAAATCCAGCTATCAAAGTTCTGGTGTTCCAAGATGTGAAAGTACTTAAAACAGTCACGTAAAAACAAAGTCTAACTCACAGATGGAAGTAATGCCCATTGGTGCGTCGCACTACATTACCGTATATCGCCCAAAGTAATTAGTGTGATATCAGAGGCCGGTATTCTGGTCTAAAATAGGTAATTGTTATCTATTTGGTAATTACGTCAACTATGCATAGTTATTCCCTGACTGCAATTGTTCAACGGCTGGTATTTACGTAGCCAGCGTGAACGAGTACCCTTGTGCCAAGCTCCCCACCTTGCCTATTGAGCAAACACAGTGTGCGTCGTCTCCTAGTAACACAGTAGAATAGTTTGCGTCAAATGGCCCCAATATCCTCACGAACTGCCGAGCTATAGTACCAATAGCTCCTCTAATGTCCCTTGACCTTTGTTCGGGGGTAACTGTTTCTCTCACCCAACCGGGTGTGACCTACAAGCCAATAGAAAAAGTGACGAGACCGATGGACCAGAACCGCCATTGCGGCCCATGAGTTGTCTTATTTACCAAGTTACTCGGAACTAATTCTTTTCCCCATCGTTTTTGAGTTGAAATCAGGCTTTAACCCATTTTTTCTTACGCATAGAAGTATTGCACATGAAATACCATTGTTTCGTAAAAAAAACTTCCGAACAATTCGTTTCTAAACACACTTTTCTCCACAAATATGCGTGTCCACTTACGCCTGATAGAAAAACAAAGATGGCTATTTACACAGTCTTTTCTTGATCAGTTTTATTTATTATATCCCTATTTGACCACAAAAATGTAATCAAACCGTCCATTATCCATCTCAGATATTTATACTCAGCTTCAGACATGTACGATTTACACCACACTGAGTGACGGACTGACTCCCGTACCCAGTGTCTGCATACGCTGGTAGACTTGGCTCTTGGACAGTTCCTATGTTTCGCTGTCAATTTTCAGGAGGAAAACAGGTACTGTAACACTCTTTTGAGGCCGTGCCTACCTGAGTGCATCATCCAGCAAGGAGTTCACAAACATCTCTGTTTCAGGAACTACATTTTTTTGAGAACTAGCCTAATACTTCATTAGTCTTGCGAACAAAAGACAATGCTGTATTGGTTTTTCTGATTTTTTTCGAAGTACTGGATAGTCTCGAGTTAAGAAGCGCATCTACTAATTTTTTAAAAAAAATGATGTTCTATGGGCTAACCAAAATGTTTGCATGCTGCTAAGGGGGGCACATTTTTTAAATACTGGGTTACACCTCTAACCGTATCTCGATAAAAAAATGAAATAACTTATGCTTAGTATTTTTACCAAAAACATTTGCTGTATCAGACACATCAGGATTTGTTGACTGTTTCTTTAGGCTTTACACTGACCGCCCTGAAATTATGTTGCTGCTCAGTTTGGATGGATGGGACCAGAGATTGCTTGCTTATTTCTGACATACAACAAGTTTCGAAATTTTCCTATATTATTCGTTCCCTTTGCCATTGTTCGCATTGTTGCTCTGATTGATGTAAAACGAGCTCCCTCCACTTAGTCACGCGTTTAAGTGACTCACCATCAGTCTGCTTCGATGTTCTTCAATGTAAATGAAGACAGACAGGTAGAATTAACCGGTAGCTATTTGAAACACAAACCTTTGTTCCCTGTGTTGCCTCAGATTACACGTCAGAATGATGCGTAATTAGCTCAGTGTCCAGAACATGTAAATTCACCTTGGCTTCTGACTGACCAGCTGTGAAAATGATTTAGCGACAAAGTTGTTGATGCCAAGCGGACCACCCGCATGCATGCCGCGAACTAGAAGTCCCAGATTACCACTTATTCGGTTTGCGGGACCGAAACATTATAGTATTGCCTGTCTGAGTCTTGTTCGCTAGCTCCATTAAGTTGAATGCTTTATACCCTCCAGCAGGTCTGAAAGAATGACGATTGAATATATTGTTTACTCACATAGGCCCTGTTGTCTAGCCACAACATATGAAATCCCTCTTTGTCGTGCACTTCATTTGATTTGTTGTACATGGTCCAGTTTATGCTGATAACACTGTGAGCACTTGTATTCTAATAAATGTTGTGACGTAATTTACTATAACAATCACATATCTACATAGTGTATTATATGTTGTTTTAGCTTTTACAAAGGATATGGATCTTTACTCGATACCTTGGTTTGACAAACGTTGGCTGCTTGAATTCGTGCGCATAGAACTGCCATCACAGTCTCTTCTATACTTTTGCTGCTTCCTGCACAACGGTTGTAAATTTCGACGCGTAGCTGACTCATTTTGTGTCGGAAAGTCTCCTCGTTCAATACGGGGCCGCGTCCCTTCTACCGGTGAAAACCTGGGTGAACAAGGACATCTTAGATAAACATGCAGACTTATAGTGAAAAAACACATATCAGCCGTTGGTTTCCGTAATATGTGCTGGGAAAATCACTCACAACTTAAGATTTGCCAATTTTTTTCGGGAGCAATAAAAGTCTGGATAAATTTGTTTCCGAAACCTAAAGCCTCAAGTGAGAGAACAACGTGAAACGGCTTACTCGTCACCAAAACTTTGGAGATAACTCCTGGCTTTCGTAACTTTTCAGCCCTTCTTAGTCTGTTGATGGGCACTTTAGGGTGCCTCTCTGTACGAGGTTCAAATTAATTCAGGTTTATGCTTCGTAAACAAAAATTGATTTGCGACCCTAATCCATTCGCTAGGTTTGTTTAGTAACAGTAATCATACATGGTTTTGTCCAAGGGTTTCCGCCGAAGATTTTATTGTGCATTCCATAGTCTTACTGCTGTAACTGGCTGTAACTAGAAAACGGGCAGAAGGCTTAATCATCCCATAACTTGGGCGTTTCGATACACGTTTTTCTGATTTTCAACCCTTTAAACACAAATTAACCATTTTTTTCTGATTGCTGCCTACCTCACAACTTTCCAGGACCTCAAAATTGACTTACCAATGAATGAACTTCCTAAAGCGTCGTCTGTTTGGGAGTGGTTCAAGGTCAGCTATGATAATGGTTTTAAGACCTCTAAGTGCTAGTGATTATCAATGGTTGCTTCGACTTTAGCCACCCGGTAGGCGCTTACCGCATGACTAGTGTGTGAATCCAGCCCACCATCCTTATGGTACCGTTTGCTTTTAACGTAAGGCACGGAAAGCAAATCGGAAGGAATATTTATAGCCAGGAGAGATTCGCTGTTTTCTGCAGTGCAAACCATATGTGGTAGTCAAGCCAGTTTGCAAAACATAACCAATGACTTTGTACATATTCGGCTGTGATGGATTGTTCGGTTGACTGTCGTTAACGCCGAAAGATCTTTGGTCCAAATTTAGGATCACTAAAAGTGTGAAAGGACAGTAACACACTGCCTTGCGTGTGGATCGCACCATTTTGGCTTAGCGGGTGCGTTGGTTGCCATTACTTACAGAATAAGGGTAGTTATGGGTTGAAGCTATCAGCAACCCTTGCTAGTTTTATTGAATGTATCAAGAGTTTCCCCTGTCCTTTAAGCCAAAATATTCCGGGTTTTTAACTACATATTTTCCAGGTTTGACCTTTAAGTTTTATATGCTGCCGTTCCTATGTCTATTACCATTATTTAGCTGTGAACACCCCTGGTCTGTGAAATAGAGCAACACTGGAATTCTAGTCTGTGTAGTTTGTTTTTCGGTAAAAAAAACTATGCTTTTCGTGTTTTGTTGGTACACGACTTTGTATTTTTTCCCGAAATAGGATTGCTGCCAGCTGGGGCAAATATTTGCAAGTTTTACGGCTATCACGTGCTTCTGGCAGGAGATTAAATCAGGCCTCTTTCTAGCTCTTCCCGGATCCTGGATTCTCTTAAGAGTGGCTTTTCTATCAGGCGCTTGTAAAGTTATAGAAGCGTCAACCACCATTCTAACTACTGAACCCATGCTGTTACAAAATTCGCGTAGTAGAATAAAGGCGTTCGATGGTTTTTCATATCCGAGCCTATTTTTCTGCCAGTATGGATTTGGCGACCCGGTTAATGAAAGTGCAAAAGCATCCATTTTGATTTCCAACTGTTGTTTCCAGTAAATAAATATCAAAATTCTGGGCCCGTCCATAAGTTTCGTCATAATGCTACCATTACAACATTGCATAGAGGCATTGACCGGCGGTGAACCAGTGCCAACACAAAAGTGATGCGGGATTAGCTGGAACAACTTTTGTTCACTGTACTGCTTATAGGGGTACAAATAGCGGATGGAGAATTCCGCATGCTCCCCCTTATAGAGCTTCAAACAGTTTCAAGTATGCAATCTTGAGCATAATTGCGTGTGTATTACATGTTTACACGACAGCTGAAAGGCGCAATGTGAAATTGTAGTAAAAGATTTAGAATCGCAGCAGGTTAGCGCTTTCATCTTCATAGACCCGTAACAGGTGGGCTTGGATGGATAGGGCAAATGACTATTCGGGTAGTTGCATCATGACTCCATGTACAAAGACCAATTTGTAAATCTGATGAACCACACCACCAAAAAGTTAAATATACTCATCATACCGGCGATCATTTGTCTCGTCTAAGTTTCTTACACGTGCTTCTGAGTGCCTCGAATGTGAATTTTGACCTGCCCGAAGTCTGGGTAATGGCCACTCTCTCGTTGGTTGTTTTTTACAACAACGCCACAAGGTTGACAGTCATTATAAAGACTAATGTCATGACATTTCTCGTTATGTGGTGAACAAGAAATATCCAGTCACTATGTTTCATTTACCCTTATGGGTCAAAAACAAAAGTATATCTTAACTACTACATATCCTTAAGGTTCTGATCAAGTGGATCAAAAGAGACCTATGATAAAGTATGTTGGGCATAACAGCCTAAAGTGGTTAGTGCACCTGCTTTGTAAACGCTACTACTCTGACCCTTAAATGAGGCTTGGTCGTGGCGCTGTTTTCCAGGATACCAATAATTAGCATCCTGGGTTTTCTGCGCAACGGCATCCTGATAAGTTGTAAAACCATATTGGTCAAATATATAGGCAGATATCTCAATGACTTGTACCCCTTTACGAGAATTGTATGCAAATTCGGGGTCCTGAAGAAGAGCGAATTAAGCGCTGGCTTACCAGACCTTTTGCTAGGCTGCCGGCTGACAGCTATCACGGAGAACTTAGCGTCCTTTATTAATTCCCTTTTTGGAGAAGGTTATGATGAGACTGTCGAAACACTCGTAACACCGAGGAGTTTTGCGAATACTCAAAAATTAATCCCCATAAATCCGAGACTTTCAGTGCATGCAGGAAATGAATTTGAGCAGGAAGACAAAGAGCAACTTAAATAGGCTGGCACCAAAGGAAAATAGGTAATGTTTCTCTTTGAGTCTGTGTAGAAGTATGTTATACGGACCAACATTTGTGAACCTATCTTGCTTCTGGAGAGAGCACTTCAACTCTTTTTGTGTGGCATCTATTCTGGATCCTTTCATCCTTGAGCATCTTTGCTCACAGGCTTGCTTGTTTCCCCTTCCCACTTTTATTTAGGTTTTCATCATTTTGTCGTTTAAATAATACCAAACTTCAAGGATTTAACTGCAACGTCTATTCTGTGGGCAACTAAATTTTGTGCATTAAGGAAGGGTTGTCCTTTGTTATTACTTTTGACCGCCTTGAATCAGTCTGTGGATGACCAATGGGGAACAAGTGCTTATTTGTCTGTTAGGTGACCTGTTAGGTGACCTGTTAGGTGACTGAAGTTTACTGACCACTTTGTAGGCATTTGGTTTTTCTGTTACGCATCAAACTGTAACTGTACAGCAGTTTTAACATGGCGTTAGTCGTAGGTAGACTATCTAGAATTTACTGCTCGTCCTTCCTGAACAGTATGTTTTAAGAAGGCCCATTACTTCATACATGCACCTTGTCAGTGGCCTGCATATACGCCAAAAATGAGAAGAAACTACCTGGCTAATATTAGTGAGTCCAAATTCAGCACGTTGGCAGCGTGGAATGAACTTGTAGTCGTCTCTTTAGGTAGCTTCGGATCCATTCCAAATCCTTCCACTTTCCCTACTAGGAAAACTTGTCACAAATCTGTCAGCTTAATACGTTCTACGTTCTTAAAATAAGTTGATTCGAATTATACCCTTGATGATAGTTGATGAAACTAACAGGCGTAGTATAGTGTGCATTGGAATCCTGAAGCACAGAGGTGGTAAACTTTTCGAACGTTTTAGCTCTTAATTTATCTTTACTAAAGAAAAGCGATTTCTGAAGGCCTCTCACGAATGAACTAAACATAAAGGTATTTTGAGCGGGATAAGGACACTGCATTTAAATCAAACATGCAAATAGTCCCTTCTGTCACGCTCAGAAAGAACCCACTCTTCCTCGAAAAAAATCCAAATTATTAACGAGATTTCTTTTTCCTCATAAATCAAGGACTTTAAATAAAACAGTATAACTTCTTTTCAAAACTGGTTACTCGGACAATAGCGTATAAATATCACCAATAATGCAGTGTTCTGCGTTCGGTTTACCTATACAGTGTTCGGTAAAATCCTCCCTTTAAGGGTTAGTTTCCCTCGGATGTTTTCGAGTCACTGTATAGATCATTATTTGCAGGACTGACAGGATAAATTTCACCAAATTTATGGGCCTTTCGCTCTTAGCGATACATAAAGCGATTCGATGAGATACAACAGAAAAATCCCGCGACATCTTGTACGATCGGCAAACATTCCCCAACAGTGAAATATTTACATGATTGCCAACAAAGTCCTTCGGTTTTACCTTTGCGATAATGATCGAAATGTAAATAATCACAGTACGAGCTATTTTCTGTAAATTTAACTCAAAGTGATGCCAACAGAATACACACCTTTCAAAGTGGTTGCCTTTGCTAAGCCAAAAAAATTACAAGAGATTTACTTAATAGCGGCTTTGTTGATTTATTTAAACGCGAACTAGCCGGATATCGAAGTAACTGATGTAAACAATGAGAACCCAGACAGGACTGAAGAAAAAACAGGTTCGTGCAAATTAAAATTTTATTGATTAGATATAGATTTTTAGAAGCTTTATTGCTTTTCGGGGTGCTAGAAGTTTGCCGCTCAAACTAAACAGTTTGTGCACCTAAAAATATTACTCTATTTTTTCTCATTCTCAGAGTTTCTACTGAGCATTCTGAACATATACTAATGTGAGGCCTGCTAGCCGAACATTGTTTTTTTACGGAAACATCGCAACTTCGGTTATTAAACAACACTTCCGATTGCAGTAAGGATTTACCTAATTCTCATGGTTCAGTCACAAAGAAAGGATGAAGAGAAAAAACTTTGATTGAATGGTGAATGTCACAATGGTTCCTTTTTATGGTAAAAGTGTCTTATCTTTTACTTTTCAGCTGAATTAGGTTAAGATAAAAAATTCTCTGTCAGTTACTCACTTTTTTTGTAAATATGGCACCGGAATAAGGTGTTCTGTTATAAATTACCCTCTGTAGGTAAATTAGTTAAAATCCAAAACGCCTGACCTTTTACTTTTTCCAAATGCTGGACTAAGCGGCCAATGTAGGCTGCCCTGGCTATCCTTCATGTTACAAGCAGCGATTAACATTGACTCTTCCTTTAGGACGCCGATCCGATTTCCGGACCATGTATATAGTCCCTTGAAATCCACACCCCTAAAAAACACATTTATTTTGTAGGGTAGACAAGTATTTCAATTAAATAAGGATTTCTTCATCTGCATTTCAAACAAAGGCTACAAGTCAACACTGACAGTCACTTCATCAGTGCATGTCCGATATGAGATAAGGTCCATAATTCCCGGATCACTGTAAGGTGATAGCGGTATTAAGAGTTAGAAAATTGACATTTGGCTATGACGGAAGAACTGAAACGCAAATAAAGTTTAGAGGCCATGAAAAAATAGGCTCACACCAACTGTTTAGCCTTCTGGAAATCCGTTATGCGACTGCTATCACCATATAGGGAAGGCTAACGCAAACTGGTTTATTATCTGCCTAGCTGCATTGTCTGTTTTTCACAATCTGTATAGAATTCTGTCCCAGACGCTCTCCTTCTTGTTGTAAACAGCCACCAAAACTTACCTTTATTATTCTTTTAGTGAGCCATCTAGAAAACACTCATCAGTTTTAAGGGGAAAAAACTTTTGAAATGTATACACTGATATATATAGAGAGAGAGACCAGTTCAGATATGTTTATAAAATACAGTTCATCGTGTTTTTCAACCTGTCTATTTCCGTATACAAATATTCAAAACGCTTAGGAAGCCAACAATTTTCCGGTCCATATAAAAGCTAATATTTGGGTTATTTGAGTAGGGATTATTTAGCACAGCATTTGAGGGAGTATCTTTGTTTTCAATACTTATTTTTTCATCGGTCTAATGTCGGTTAAAAGCGAAGTTTCCGGTGACTAATCTTAATACATTGCTCTATAAGTGCCTCACAGTTACACTGGCGACAGCTTGACCTAGTGAAGATTACATCGCTTTTTCATTTTAGCGTCAAAGTGAAATTTAACGTTCCACTTGCGGTGCAGTAGTAGTTGTTCATGCCCTGGGCAACATTTCCAATGATTCTGCAATTGTACTTAAGTAAATCACAATTTACAAATAGCACGAGGGTTACCTGGCTACTGAGGCGCTCCTTGTTGCTTGATCACTCAGTCCGTAACTGTTTGAAGCTAGCAAAAACCTGTGAAAATTTTCTAGCCAGCTCCTCCAGATAGAAAACCACAAAAACAAACAAGTGCTACCAACTGTGCACAGTACAACGGTACGGCTATTGTGGAACACCAAAAGTAATTTGAAACTGGTCACTTGATTGAGCTTTGGGTGCCAGGCGCTTCTATCACTTGCCAAGAAGACCTACACTTATTAATCACACGGATGTTCCAGCTAGCTGGAATGAACCTGAAGGACCAGAACATGTGAATAAAAGATGATACCATTTAAAAGCAAAAGTGACCCTTCCTTTTCATAAAACAGCCCCAGGGGCATTTGTCTCTTTTTTTGCAGGGAATATTATAATGCAGCATGAAAGCACTTTGGTCCATATTGCGCAATTAGCAATCTTTGTTTATCATAACACCAACGGTGCACGGCGTGCGCAACGGTGCCCGAACCTACCTGGCTTAAATCACATCGAAAACAATGGCATGGTCAATCTGCGACGGAAACAGACCTTACACCTCAGATAAACTCCAGGTGAAAACCACGATGGTGTGGTGGAATTTTAGTGTTAAATTTTTATGTATTCTAATGACAATTATGCGCAAACGCCTGATTTTGGTTATGGGTTTTTGTATTGTGTGGAAGTTTGTGCGTCCACATTGAAATCAATTTGATGGCATTTTGTCCGATCTCAGCAGGAAAGATCACGTTTACAACGTTCTAACCGGACCATGATTATGTCTTATATTTATCATGTTCAGCGGAAGAATGTCAACAGCAACGCTATATAACTGCCTAGTTGGGAGTGTGCGACATAATCTACCTAGTGGTTCTGAGTTCCAAGCTGAACTTTGCGACTAAACTGACACTAGAGCAATCTTCTAGTGGTAATTTAAATCACAAATACAGCTTAGATATCAAACGCTTAGATAAAGACAGTTTCGTACAAGACTCACAAAATTACGCAGGCAAACCTTGCAAAAAAACAAATAAAATTGTTTTTGCGAATTTCGGAAAAAACATGCTTTCATCATTCTATACATGGTTATTTATGGATATTTTTTTACTGCAAGATCTTTTAAACCATGTCTTTAGACGTACTCTTTTTCTGTTGTGCTGATGGTGAGTTAGCTACGCATTTCAACGGGTTGAACTCAGATGGCTGCTAGCTAGGATGAGATCGTAAGTCATCGCAGTTTAACTCGATTATGTCTGCAACGATAAAACCAATAACTCCGTGCAAACCTCTCAAGGGTTTATGCTAACAGTAAGACGAAGAAACAGTAAATATAGAAACCAACGTAAACCTGAAACTAGCGAAATGTAAATAACGAAGCCTATGTTCTCCACTGTGACCAGGAATACGGGTTCATAAAAATCACTGTTGCCACTTTACTCAACAAACCCTGATTTGTGAGGTTGATTGCTCTCCTTACGGTACAACTCATACGGTACAACTTTGGCGGCCGCGAAAATGTAAGCAAGATCCCTTATGAAGAAATAGGGGTGGATAAAGATTTTGCGACTTCTGATAAATCATTATTCCTGCGAACAGTACATGAACACCCCAAATCTCCCCACATGTATGAGGTGCTCTCACATGAGCAGGGTTTTTTTATAAGTCTCTGCTATCTCTGGACATCCTTTCTTCACACTGAATGTAATGTTGCAGTGTAATTACCGGCAGGTGGATAATGCACTTGAAGGATTTGACTAAAAAACAAAAGGATGTCCGATTTTTCGCTGACTGAAAGAAGTAACGACTGCAGTGTGAGCGAAACAGTGGGCAAAGCGCTATTCAGAAAACCCTATTTAAAATGGCTTTCTCAGAAGCTTACACTAAAGCCTTGAAATTCAAAAAGATACGCAACAGACGCTTACGGAAGACGGTAGGAGTGAAATTGGCGTTGTCAGTTCTCCGAAATAAAATGAACGATGATCACTAACTCCATCAACGCTGTACACTTGCGTCCATTTGTACGCACTCACAAGTCAGTTCAATAGTGTGACAAACCAACCATAAACGTGGAAACCACCGTCTGCTAGAGACTGGGTAAAATTCGGATCTTCAAACAACCACCTTCAACTGTCAGTTGTCGAAAAGCATCAAGGTAAAATGCACAGCATAACAATTACACACAATGTGAGTAATTTACACCTATCTGTAGGTAAAACAGAAGTTGACACACGTACTTCATGCTTCGTGGATTGAGCTAGCAATGTAGACGTTTATAAGGAGAACAATGACAAAATTTTATACAAAAGCTGAGGGGCATCTCGAATGAGTAAATCTAGTAAAATGATGGTTCAGCTTGCTATTATAAATCAAGTTTACTAGCTGGTGGACGATCATGCTTTACCTTTGGTCTAAATGTTGTAGGGGATGCTTTTTCAAACATATAACTAGCATCTTGACATTTCGGCACGATTAGATGGACCGTCAGACAGAGTTTTGACAAGTTGGGTTGTCACTGCCTTCCTACCTCATACCCACACATGCGAGGCAAACACAGGAGCTTTAGAGGAGAACTCCATGCTGACTCTTACCCCTCATGAAATATTTATTGGGGCTCCTGTCCTGCGAACGATTTGACTAGAATGTACGAACGCGGTTCACCACTCAGCCAATACTCTGAATGTAGGTCCCATCTCCCGCCTCTTTACCGGCCAGTCTGCTGCAATACGACGACTGATAATCAAAATGCTGGAAACACGTTTCTGTCTAAGAGTGCTTTTTGAGAATATCTATGACGATGTGCCCCACCTTCCTGAATCTACTTCTACATCTTCTACCCACTTACCACAGTATTCCCACCAGTGTGTATCAATCAACTAAAGTAGCCCACATACCCTGACAGAACTAGATTACTTATATTCCTACAGGAGTGTGTCTAAAACAGGGTCCATTTAGTAATAAAGCTTATGACTTGTGGATAAGACCGAGATAAATGGAAAGAACTACACCTTCATGTAGAACTAACCAAGAATGTCCATACGAAATCATTGACTACTACTCATCCGGCCTTTGTTTTTAAGTTGGCGTTCTACAACAAAGTGATCGAGGTTCACACAGGACGGTCAATGGATTGTTTCCGTGAAAAGCTGGTAGTTTTGCTTACTTTTTTGGTTTAGTACAAAATATAGACTCCCTTTTGGAACGCAAAACATAATGTCTTAACCCAAAATTTTGGGTTGAGACACGCTAAGTACTTCGGCTATTGCTTCTTACTGTGTGCTAATCGAACTTGTGGCTACCCAAAGAGAGTGAACAGTGATGGTATAAAATCGGTTCCCAGATTTTACCCGCTTATTTATCTTTTGTTTGTATTAAGCATATTTTCAAATTTTACATTTCCGCTTTTTGCGGAAAGGATGCAAAACCAGGCAAAGCCTAAGTGTTTCTACCAAACAAATTCACAGACGACTGGAGTTTTTCTTAAATGACCACAGGTCTGGACAGTTCACAGCGATGTGTCAGATTTTTCGAATGCAACGCAAGTGCATCTTAACACACCTAAGTTGTGTAGTTTTGTCGCAAAGCAACTCGTTTAAGCGTAATGATGGAAACCTCAGGTTGAAGTGCCCACTTCACGCTTTTAAGAGAGCTGGCATAACCTGAAGTCTGATGAGGTGGTTTATCGGTGTTTTACGACCAAAAATCCTAGACACAAGTGTTTTACTCCGCAACACGTGTAAGAAAATAGCTTAATTACTCGGAATTCCTGAATTCAAAAGACAGCATGCCGAACAAACCAGACTTTTGCTGAGTTTAAGGCAGTAAAACGTTCATTACGACTGACCTACCTATGAGTTACTACCTACTCAGCTTAGTCCTGATCCTTACTTAGTTTTATTTTTTGTTTTAAGCCCTCCTGTTTATTGTTTGTTGGAAAAAGCCGCTGAATTTAAGGTGAATTGTCTGCATATGACGCCATATACGGATAATGGAAGAAAACCTTCCACATCACAGCGCCGAATAGATAGCAGTCCATTGGTTGTTTGCGGATACATTTGCTTCCTACAATATCCAGTTCTTATTATAAGATTGCCCGCATGGGAAACTAATCTGTGCACAGCTAAAAGTCTCGCATTTTATGCACTTTTTGACCCAGCACGACACTAGAGGCCGCATATATAGTATTTTAGGTTGTCACCGGGACATCTTACGAATTGTAATGCGACCTCAAATCATGGAAATACGCTCACCGTATGGTGACGCTACCTACTTAGAAATAACATATTCTTCTAGTCACTTGATGTACATTCAAGCGTTTATACGGGGATGGAGTTTGATTTTAACATTCAATGTCCTTTTCTGAGAGGTAAAAGTGAACACACGAAACTAACGGAGGGTTCTTAGATGATAACCATATGATGCGAACTCGAAAAAGATATCCAACATGGCAATTGCAACCGAGTTTTAGCAAGACCATTGTACTGGCAAATGAGTAGTTTATTAGTCACCATGGTGATTAGGTCATTTTGTATTAAAGAATAGAAAAACGATTAAGCTACAAAAGCAAATTAGTGGTTCCGTCCCCGGTTTTCTTAAGTCTTTGAACGGAACCGAATATAAACCCTAGTCAAAAAGTAGTAGCATGACTCGGAATCATCAAGTGCAATCTAAAATTAAAAAACTTAGATGATCAGCGTAAAGCGTACACGGGGCCATGAACGACTGATTAGCAGACATTTTATCTTAATCCCATATCAAAAAGAGTAGTTAAAACAGCAACCTCCGAACAAAAGCCAGGAGTTTTAATTTACAATTGGTTTACTAAATTAAAATCCAAATAACCAACCAGATACAGATGAAATATTCCAATTAACTGGAAGAATGGATGTTAAAATACTTTTACAACAGACGTAGCACACGGTAGAATTTTGCCTAGAGTGTTCGTACATGTGGGATTTATCTCCTAAAATGACTTTTTTGGCTGTTTAATGACTCAATCATACTAAGAGGTGACTCAAGTTATGCCCAAATTGTAGCATGAAAACAGAAAAACAAGTCCTTAAGCGTCAGTGGCTCTGAGTAGTCTCTAAAGCTACCTAAAGTACCTCAAGTTTGCGCAACTAAATGCGTCAGAAAATCTTTTAAAATGTGCCAAGATATCTGTAAACAACAATGACGAAGAGTATGGCTTTCAGTACAACTAAGAAAGTAATAAGAGGCCTCGAGAAATTCCGTTTTGTAAGCACTGACCCCATACCGCGAACAAGCATAATGCCTTTTAAACCAGAGACCGCAGGTTTGAGTTACAATTAAAAACATCACGATACTATATCGCAATCAGTGAAGAAAATGCAGAAACTATCTTCGGAGTTCTTGCCGCGAGTAACTAATCTCAGTCTAGCATTAAGCGCTGGCGCAAACTGTTTCGTGGACGAGTTACCTTTTATTCCAATATACCGTTTGCGTTTGTCAGTCTTGGTGAAATGATGAACCACAACGTTATTATTCTGCTCCAATGAAGCGCAGTTTCGTTCGAACTTAACCCCAAGTTGTAATTTTGATGTCACAAATAATTAATCTAGTTGCCGTGATAACATTAATAAAATGAACCTTTTTACTCCAGAAGCCGAATGCAACATCAAGTTCGTTCCTTTGGCGGATATCCACACAACCGTATTCATATCTTTTCGGTACGCTCCACGTGGCTTACACTCATGTATGGCCACACATTGATCCAGTCGTCAAAGACACCTTTTTTGCTGCTGATCACATCTATTTTGAACTGGACTTGACGGATCCAGCTACGCTGAGTGCACTCGCAAACTGTCAGTTGTTACCCCAGGGTAAACACTTAACTGACTTGCTGTCACCTGAGCTCATCAATCGTCTGGATTCCTACATAACTCGCACACGCATCTCAATGTCAAGGGGCTTGCACTCAAACATCGCCTACGTCCGGTACTTGTTTGATTCGATTGCAAAGGATTGGAGACG
Source organism: Clonorchis sinensis (assembly GCA_003604175.2). Classification (NCBI taxonomy): domain Eukaryota; kingdom Metazoa; phylum Platyhelminthes; class Trematoda; order Opisthorchiida; family Opisthorchiidae; genus Clonorchis; species Clonorchis sinensis. Next base: position 122,494,711 of record CM030370.1, on the reverse strand, counting down.
GAAAAGACCCATGTGGATTTTGTTTCTGCTTACTAGTTTGACGCGCGGAGAAATTGCAGACCGCGGGGTACCTGTATTGGATTTATTCATGGCTCAACTTGCTCAGCGGTTAGGAAAGCAGTGGGGAGCTGTGGAAGAAGTAACAGATCAATGTGATCCGCTAAATGGAGTGCAAGACAAACACGTTAGTTGATTTATTATGGTCTGAGCCTATTGTGTTTTCAAATTAATGGTCAAACGTTGACAAGAAATTCTAGTTTACTGTTTGTTTACAACATTAAGGAAAGCTTTCCTTTACCAGCCAAGTGAATCCATCTAACTCCGACATCAAAAATAGTAACCTTTAAATTCTTATCCATCAATAATAAGGTCTTAAAAATAAAAAGGCAAACTACTCACACGTAGAAGGGAAAATAATAGTACGCAAGAAAGACAGGATTTTTGGTCCGTTTGTTCTATAACTTTGGAGAACAGAAACGCAAATAGTGGATAATTTGCTCCTTATATACTATTTATCGATTTATTCTACATAAATAAATAAATACAGACTATAAGCGGGGTTGTTTTCAAATTAATCTAGGAGCAGTGAATTGTTCTGTTAACTCAGTTGTCAACATTTTTTGTGAAATTCAATGGATTCGTGTCCAGAGCAAAGTGAGGTCTGTTAAACAATAGTCTGTACGCGCAAACATAGCCTGAATAAGATGTAGGTCCCATTTTCATATAGTTTACAGAGGTTGGCGCTGACAAAGTAGTAAAATCGATGTGTATTTTCCAAAAGGAAGGCTTCCGATGATCCGTTTGGATTGACCACCTGGAAGGAAAAATCTTACCATCTAGTTCAACGGTCCAGAATGAACACCTTTAATACGAACCAGATGAACTAAAGCTAACGTTTAAATCAACTAGTTTGAGTCTGGTAAAATATAAGCGAAGTGAAGAATAAGCATTCCTTAATCAGTGTTAGAACATTTACCAGAATAGACAGCCAGGTTGCTTAACGAAATGCCATAAACGTCTTCACAAGATACATTTCCATCGCGCCAAATTGTGTTTGCAAGTTAGACTCCTTCCTCGCTATCAAGATATAAGTTGATCATGCTGTATTTGGTAGGGACCATGTGTGAGTGACGCCCCGGACCAAATGTGCGTACAGAAGTGGTGGATTGTCCTACATTTGCTTTCACAGAGGTCCACCGTAACATGTTTGTTCTTGATGCCTTATATGTTTTTTCTACATACGCCATGTTTTCACATCTAAACCCCAACATGCTTTCTCCTGAACTCCGCAAACTTTTCACACTTAGTTCCAATTTATCCCAATTACCTATTTGGGATGTCATTCAGTGGTGATCATCATCTGTTTTGTGACGTGCATTGCGCTATATCGATTCTATATCAAACATTACTACAGCATACTGTTGCAGCCACTACGGACGAAACTTTATGGGTTGCCAAGTAACAGTGTCCTACATGTTCCCCTCGCAACAACATATTACACAGTCATAAAGAAGGCGATACACAGTGCTAAACAGGTCACCCTGTTAAGTAATTACAACCATCAGGAAATACTCATTAGTTGCCGAATACACTACTTTTCAACCGCAGAATCTCTGTTTGCACCTGGACAAAGCCAACTTTCTAGGGACAATGTCCCTAAAACTGCTGTGGTCAGCTCGAATTTTCAGGAACTTGCCTTGGGTTACCTTGACAATAACGACCTACCGATGCGCACACATGTCTACGTGCATCTGTACATCTATGTATATGCGTGTATACATGTATATTTATACAAATGTATGCGCGCATACATACGTATTCTTATGTATGTAAGCAGGATGCGGATCAACAGCAAGTTATAAGAAATCTGAAAAACGTTTCCAAATTTCTGGCACTACAATGCCCGAGTATTCTTTCAAAATGCCTGTCGAATTATAGACATTTTTAGCTGCATATCAAGGAACTACGTAGCCAAACTCGTTTGTGTTCTTGCCAGAATGAAAACAAAAATTCAAGCCGTCACTTTGGTTGTTATCATAACAACAAACACGTCAGTTTTATAACATTTTTACGTTGAGATCTTCTAAACTGTTATATAAACTGATGCGCTCTGTACGCACCCAATGAAACGGACAGCTAATCGAAGCCCCACTGAACTACTTTGTTTGTCTGATGAAATGGATGTCAACTGAGCAAAAATTGGGTATTTTTAGCACAGGGCAACGATGCGAACTGTAGAAATTAAGCTAAAATCTAAAATGAAAACTTCGCTTTTATGCCCATGCACTATTTTTACTTTTTTAAAAGGATAAATTTTGTACAGGTAGAACGAACATCGTAGGATATTGTGTAATTCGCACTAACGTGAGGCTTCCTACGTGTTTGACGTATAGTTATTCCCTAATCTATGCACAAGGATTTACGACCACACTTAGCAAGCCGAAAATGTGGTTGATTTAGGGTCCTCCAAACGTTGATGACCTTCGCCGTCATGCCATTGCACTCCTGTGAATTTCAAGAAACTTCCGAACCCCGAGATCTAAGGAGTTCTGAATTTCAGGATTTCGGAGCCGAAATCAGCCGGAAGAGTGTAAAAATGATTGAGCGCCATGTGATGCATGATACGGAATTTTCTGACTATAAAGTCAAAACACGGCGAAGTGGAATAGGTTGTTGTAATCCAACGTTCCGGTTGCCGTGGGCGACCTTTCTCAAGGATTTCTACAACCACTTGAATACGAGTCAAATGCAGCGACATTTGGGTCCACTACCCTGTCTTCTGATTTGTGCATCCCTGTGGTCAGTTGGCAATCAGATTGGGTCAGCGTACGTGTGTGTGTGTGTGAGTGTACGTGGGATTGTGCGTACTCTGGTTAGAGTGTGCTTCCGTTTGTTGTTTTGCAGGCAATGATGCGCCATTTTTTGAGATCCTCGCTTGACATCTGGATACTATGCCTGCTAAGGTGTGCAGTACGTCCAATCCAGATGGGATGCTGCTGCCGTCACTCCGGTTAATGCAGTTTGGCTGTATGCTGATCTCTAGGGTCTCAGCGCACGTCTGTTCCACATGTGATTTGAATCCTGACTGTGTTATACGTGTACCATCAAAATTGATTTGACGGTTTGACTCAAGTGCGTGAAGTGCACTGGCTACATTGCGTTCTAGTTTTTTCAACTCTATCGGGTTTCTTGTAGGAAAACGCGAATGTAGTTTATGCTCCGTGATCGGTACATGGAGTTGCACAGCTGTCTGGCCTATGTATTTCGCTGGACATTCTGAAAAGGGAAATTGGTAGACACAGTTTGTCCGGTGTTTCGGTTCGACTGGGTTTTTAGCCCTCACAAGGTGTCATTGTAACGTGTTGTCAATTCGGAAAAATGTTCTAATATCATAATCCCAAAGTATTTTTCAAATGACGTCTGAAGTGCCAAATCCGTGGAATTTTCTCACTGTGACCATCGGGTTTTTGTCTTTCTGTCTCATCGTTCCGAGTAACGTTCTTTCCATTCGTTGGGCACTGAGCTCCACTGAATATTTATTTTGCTGTAGTACCCTACTGGGTCGCGTCAGTTCGTATGGATTCGTCCAAGCATAGCTTCCTGATGCGATTCGTCAGCGATCCGACAACTGCACCTTTGACGTAGCGTAGATGCGAAGACTCATAATGCAAATACCTGTCTGAATGTGTAGGTTTCCTGTGGTTTCACAATGAGAATCCGTTTGACTCGTATTCAGTTGATTGTAGAAATCCTTGAGAGAGGTCGCCCACGGCAACCGAAGCGTCGGATTACAACTACTCATTCCACTAAGCTGTGTTTTGACTTTATAATAAAAAACTCCGTAGGTCTGAATTTTCTTTGTCTACACCATCGAGCTGTATTTGCTGCAGTTCACGAACCACGACCACATTAGTCTACAACAAACTGGCGGTTATCATTGTGGGTACCTCTCGATCAGATTCATTTGTTCACAGCAAAATTTCCGAGTCTTTTTTTTACCTTGTAGTAATCACTTCCATTTTATATGCTGCACAACAGAGTCGAAGTATCTTTAGATTTGGAGTTAGATCGTTTTCACGCACTCTGGAACAGCCACAGAAACTGATATTCAATCGGTCAACCAATCCCACAAATGTCAGAAGTACACCACAGTATCGAACTTTTAAATTTTGTTGCGTAAAACCAAATAGTTTGGAACTAAAAGCAACACTTCATTTCGCAAATGAGCGAGGAAAGATCAGATTGTCAGGAAGTTTTGCTTGAGCATATTCATAGAGTCCAAGTTTGTTTTGAAGTGAGACTCAAACTGTGGTTCTCATGGGAAGTTAGAAAACCAACTCGGTCGATCCCGAGTTATAGTATAATATGATGGATATCACTACCGATACTGCAATATGAAAGCAATTGGCGTACACTTACATGATATAATAATGAACTCCGTGCACCCTGAGTTGAACAGAAAATTAATGTTCTAAATTATTCATCTCCTGTGTGTTCAGGAATCTAATTCCTCTTGTTCAGTTAAATCAAACAACCTAACAGTAAACAAGGGACCAATCTAACCAAAGAAAGAAGACTACCGAAAAAAGATTATCCAGTCAACCAACCAAGTAAAAAACTGAACAGTAAAGCAAGAAGGAAGCGGTCCAATCACTACGCAGAAAAATAGCTGTCGAATTGAACGCACCCAACCAATAAACCGGATATAGAAGATGAGACCACAATCTAACTCAGACTCTAAGCCGACCGATGAAGTTACGCGAAAGCTGACTTTCGACGAACCAGTCAATTTAGAGTTACTAGATACCGTTTGGATCCTATATATGCACAGGCAGAAGAGGAGGATGATAAAACGTTTGCAATCCAACTGCCAAACTCGGTGAACGGACCAAACCCCAAGCAGCAGGCCCGAGCTATCTATATTCCATTATATGGCAGATGTGCTTTGTTCCAGCTTGAGACCTGTTGAAACGAACTACTGAGATAGTGGCAGTTTGCTTATGAACGACTTTGCAATTTACCACACCTTACCGAAATGAAAAATGAACCACAGTGAGAATAGCCAGTGTGAGCCAAAAAAAAGTTAGTGCATACACTGTGAGAAGATAGAGACTCCCTGTAGGCACCCAAATATAGCTGCTTTTATTCAAAAGCTACTAACAAAACAAGGAGAAAAGTAAGATAAGAAATTTGTACCCGCTAACCTGTTTGCTTATTAGATAAAACAATAAATGCACACGATTTACTCGGTAACGCATTTAATGCATATCGAATAGAGCTGACACCATATCACGTTGTGTCTACTTTATCCATGACACACAAGAGCGGTTGGATGACACTCTAGTTTTAGTTTTCAGCTTTATCAAAAGTGTTTCAGTGGAAGTGTAAAGGAACAATATGGCCACTTTATGGGCATGCATCGTGGGTCGCAAATCTTATGTTTGTTTCTCCCGGGAAGGCCGGTTCCTTGTTTTGGAAAAACAACTCTTGTTCACCAGCTGACTGGCGCCAGACATCCCACTTCACTACTATGCCAACTGCTTTCTCGCCCATTCATAAAGCGCTTATGCACTCAGACCACCCATATCGCCAGACACAATTGTGAAAATTTCACTACGGTCTGATTAATTTAGCTACCAAATGTAGATATGTCGTTCACCATCGCACACAATCACAAACAGGAATAGGGGGGTATTTAAATAGTACGTTCCACTTTGCAGGTAGTTATGATAGTCATTCTGTTTACGAATGGTCAGTCTTGCTTCATTGTTAACAGAAAAATGCCCACAACTTTCTTTTTATCAGGCCTCATTAGCGCTACAAATGACGTTGGATGGACTGGAAATCACAATGTCTCAGACAAAGAATGACCAAACACATAGAAGAGACGCCGGGCTGCTTGATTCGGATTCAGGAGTTACCTCGGAAAACAACCTTCATACTTCCAACGGAGAGATAAATTCAAACATTAGTGGTCCAGTCTACTCCCAACCTTCATCCAAACAACCATCAGGATTAACGTCACATATAGCAAGGAACAGTAAACCAGTCTGGAAAACCGCACAAAGATTAATCGATCAGTACAACTGTGGTGATATTAGTTCTCTCTTGTTATCAAACGGCGTACGACAGTCGGTCCCAGCCACATTTCAGAGTGACTCCCATTTAAGATTTGTTACAGAAAACACATCCCAAACCTTACCTGTTATTAGATCTCTTGAGGATAACCCAAAATATTTACAGCAACCCATCCAAAATGCTTCGACTTCTGAACGAACCTTGACGAAGAGCATACATCCATCAATTCTCGAAGAACTGGAAGAATACCTCACCAAAGAATTAATTGTAAAACGAAACAAAAAGATGGCCACTCGGATAACAAGAGAGTTAAACAAGGCTCGGAGTCAAGGAAAATCAGCATTTTTTGCTATTGGAGCCGGTGAGTTCAAACTTTTCTAATGCTTGAAAAGCAAACAGCAGTATTCTAAATATTACGTGGTAGAGAAACAATCTTGGTAGAAAAATTTACACCGAACAATTGCCAAATGCCTCAACACACTTATTTTGTATAAATTCAATAGGTTATTTTCTCAAGAACATCGCATTTTATTGTTCCCCTTGGCCAACTGCTCCCGGTAATCACAAATATCCTTAGCAAATGTCCAGCACGTAGATGCAAAAGTACATTTATTTTGCACCCGAAAACAAGCGTTGTCTATCCATCCTTACTATTCGGTAACTACAGACACTTGCTCTGGAGTTCTTTAAGCAGAGGATCTTAACAGACCAATTTACCTGTTTAAATTCCTAATTGAAAAACGCAGATGACGGAATTTACCTACGCCTGCAGGGTAGATCTAAGCTCAACGAACTCAGAAAATCAGCCGAAACAATAATGATTCTGGTAACAGCTGATAAAAACCCTAGGTACTGCAACGGTAAGAAATGGTCCTTATCGGATATTTGTTGGCCTTTTCTAAAACTGAACTTAAAGTTCGCAAATTAAACTGTAGGTATGAATAGACGGCTGTAGGCTGTAGGCTTTCGCAGCAGGGCACAAAGAGCCCCTGATAGAGAAATACTTGAAAAAATTCACTTCTCAGGAGAGGTCCATATCCGCTTTTTTCTTGATATCTTCGACTCAATAGAATATTTTAGCGACCGCTGACAAAATACCTGAAATGCATAGCTACATTTTTCTCCTCCCTACTCCTAGATTACAAGTGAAAATGCTGACAGCGCATAGGAAAAATTAAGGAAAATTAGATTTCACGCATAAGATTAGAGCCCACTCACCGTCCGCTGATCCACCCTATAGTCACTGACCCATTTGTTCAATTTTTTATCTTTAGAACAGTCTGCTACTCATATCTTATTTCATAATATTACGTACTTACAAAAGTGATAATGACCGGGAAACAAGCTGTCCTATCAATAACTTGACTTTATTGCAATCAATCCACTAATTTAGTCAGGAACCAGTTTCAAAACTATGTAGTTGATTTGTTTCTACACTAAATGATCCTGTCAATTCCTCATACACAATCCAACGTTTTACAGATCGAACCCGGCGATTTCTATTCCTGAGGGGTTTAGTTGTCTCCAGTTGACCTGATCAAGATAAGAACTGGCCGCTAACTACCGCCAAATAACCTTAACTCTGGAGCACTTGTCTTGAGTCGTTACTGCTTTCTAATCTGGACGATAACTACTTGGAAAAACAGAGGTTTCTTCCCAAATTCTTCTCGGCCAACTTCAGAGACCCTAGTGACCGCGTACCTCAGGATATCGTACATGCAGACCGATCGGCTATCCAAACACAGACACAATGTTCCAATTTTAGAAGCAAATCTTTGTGTGCTTCCGTTAGATATCCTTACCTCGTGATGGATTTAGCAACACGTATTGTGGTCAAAACCGTCTAACATTAGTTTCTGTAGCAAATTTGAAAACATAGTGATTCTGCTATGATCGCTTGTGCTTGGTTATTAGCATAGAGTGTCATTCAAATGAGTACTATCATTATATTAGGTATGTGAGAAAGAAATTAACAGTCAATCAGCCTAAAACAGGAAAAACTTGTAAAATAAATTAATATTCACACATTGCTTTGGCAGGAGAGCTACTAAAGGAGTAGTGTTTCGTCAAGAAAAATGTACTGTAAAACCTCGAATATCGGATGACCGTTGTGCAACAGATTCAGTTAAAAAAATATCTTAAACGACAAAAATTCAGCTGCGATTCACCTGAGTCTCCCATCACAGCCAGACTAGTCTGCGACTGAGTGTATTTCGTAAACCGTCTATGTATCTTTTGATATCAACTTAGCATTTCGACACAGAAAAAAGTGATTCCCAATCACTATTTAAAGATTTGGATTGTCCCTCAAGAAGTTTAGTGCTGCAAAGCCTTAAGCTGCCTACATGGATAGTAATGGAACAATTGAGGTAGCCGCTCCTAGATGAACCAAGTATGATTATTATAAACAGTCATCATATAGATCTAAGACTCCGGTACTTAAGATGAATAGTTGATTCTGGTCATGAGAAAGTTCTGTATACAGGTAGCTGGTTGTAAGATTGACAGCAGCTCTGCCATGCTGTACAATAAGTTGGACACAGGTGAACATTTTTCCATATAATACCTGGGGACCACCTACCTGAAGTATAAGACAGCATAGTCACCAACTGGCGCCACAGATTATGGCCTAAACCTGTTGGTTGGAACTCCCTTCAGTGGTATGCTACAGTTCAGTGCATGTGTGCGTGTCACAGGGATGAAAGAAGTCACAATCTCTAAAAGCAAGAAACATGTCAATCGAAACATATGAACCCTCTTTCATGATAAACAAAGAGATGCAATTCATTCTTGGTTCCTTGTTGCCAGACCGACCGCGACGTCACCTAAGTGGGTTAGGTAAAAGCAAGAATAGCCTTCTGTGCCATACAATGGAGCATATAGATAGATTTTAATGATCATCCTACTCAGCATGACGTGCAATAGAAAGATAGTGCGTCCGTAATTACTGCTTTTTGCGTCCCTGAGGGACAGAAACTTCATGAATATGAATCCAACTAGTAAAGTCCAAAAGACAAAAAGACATTTTATTTTAGCTGCGGTGTTATGAAAAACCACAGCACTAATATACCCGGGGATTATTGTTTAATATTTAGACCACCAAGAGGACTGAAACCCAATCAAACTAAAAGTCTCACACAACAAACAATCATTTCGACTACTTCCGCACCGTCTTTAGTGCGAATATTCCAGAACGCTACCTGACTGGGAAGTCCTGACTGGCGGGTCAATCGATCGTCATAAGCAGGACAGTTACTTGGTCGTCGTTCGATTAGTCGGGCACACCAATGATATCGTTCAAGCGCGAACGCGTTCGCCTATTCAGACTTGAAAATTCAGATGCTTCCAACGTGCGTTGATGGAGTAGTTTTAACACGCTCGCCTCGCATTCCAGATGTCCGAAGTTGAAATCCCGGCAAGGTCATTGGATATGCACTGCTACTGAGCTCTAATAAGAGCGAAGCTCGAGTCCAGTGCTTCCGTTTGGTGTGGGCTCACCAGAATAATTACGCTAGAGCAGGAGGACGACCATCCAAACGAGTGAACAAAATATTCCAGAAAGGTTGAAACTTTTGGTTTTATCATAAGTGTGAGCGTCCTGGTTGTTTCAATGATCTGTCAATAAAGAACATGCTTTCTACACTTGTTAACAGCAAACAGAAGTTTTCCAAACCCAATTGTTCCAGCCGAACTAAATTTAAGCCATCAGTAAATTGGACTCATTCAATTAGCCATCTTAGTGACAAGAAAAGCGGTGTGATCATTTTAACTGAATTCGTGTGGAAAATTTTGGTTTCAAGTGGATCATGAATAATTATTTTTGATGCACAAATCATGATTTACTTGCTGAATGGTTTAGCGCAAGTCCATCAGCTGGATTATCGTGAAATGGAGCAAAGGTACTGATCCACTTCCAACACGGCATCTGTTTTACTTCCGGGTTAGGTTAATTTATTGGATAAAGTTAGCAGAAACGAATCACAGTGCAAAGGAGAGCCACAAACGTATTCGAGTATACTGTTAACCCCATGGATGTTAGTTCAAAAGGCATCATCCAGTCTTAATCTCTCTTTAAGGATCGATTCAATTTGTGCTTACTGTTGTGCGTCACGCTTAAACGATTGCAATTGGAAGCAGTTTATCGCACACGCGGTTTAGTTTTCTGCAGAGAATAGAAAACTTTAAGACAAGTTTCTTGAAATGCATAACCCAAAGCTGCAAAATCCAACATTCTGCTGTTGTGGTGTTCGTCAGATGTTGAAATAATCCTATGGTGTGTACGAAGTAGAAAACTTTAGATTCTTGTTACTCTCATCTTCAGTCTGTAACCTATGCGCTACCAAGCGGTATAACACGTATAGAGCAGCAGATCTTTAGGATTTTCGGCACCGCTCCTTGTAAAACAAACTAGAAAGTTTGAACCACTTTGACTATTAATACAAATGACCGAAATGCAAAGTCAATCATAAGGGGTTTCACTTTAGTTGAGATTCAATTTCACAGCGTCGGCTAACAACTAAAAATAGTTCTTAGTAGTTGGGATCAAATTTGCTGCCGCCGTCCTGGGATGCCTTCTGGCACCAAATGTTATGCCACGAGTTTATTATGTCCGTGATTTGTTTCGACATTCCCTTATTTCCCGACAGCTAAAGTTCCAGATGATGAATGTTACAAAAGAAGATTGGGTTTGAGTTAGCACGCCTATACGAACGGTGCAGCCGTATCAAGTTCATCGTGGGGACCGAAGGTAAACACAGAACCACTAATTTCAGGGACTACCGCCTAGCACTGTAGATAAAAATGCTTCTGACTTGGGCATCCACCGGAAGCTCACAAATTCAAACCAACGTCTACACTAGGACGTAACTCACTTCACTTTACTGCATTCCATAAAACATGCTATCGACGCATTTATTTTAGACTGGACCGACAAACTCTACTTGCGTGACACCCAGTGACAGAGGGAAATTGATCCTCTTCTATAGATGCTCGAAAACAGTGGATATCCATAACACCTCGACCAAAGATATAGGTCCCTCACTATCTATGCGCATAGAGTTCATGTGGGTATGCTCGTACTGCAGGAAAACCTCAGATGCTATTCCACATTTTTAAACAACATGGGTATATTGTCCATCAGTAGCTTGCTGGACAAAAAGACTATCGGACTGAAGCGTCGCACTAACTTGGTTTACCAAATTAGATGCACGGGATGATCCGCACAGTGTTTCGGGTAAACAGTCAAAAAAAATTTGGTGGGGTTGCTGTTCACAAGTGCTGTAAACTATTCCCACCATATAATTAACCGGGGGAAAAGACTACCATTTTACCGCATGCCTTAAAGGAGAACCCTACCGCAAATCCGTCAGTTTAGTTTCAGGTTATAAGACGAACAAATACGTGCTACTGTATTCGTGATCTATATCAACCCAAATCATCCGGGTGAAGGCGACTTCGAAAACACGGACACGCAGAAAGCACACAATGACCTTGTTGTGACCGCTATCGCCTACATATTCATTCTCACAGACAAACAGACACAGCTAGCCTAATCTCACAAGCGTGACACGCACACACATTTCAACACGTGCCACGTGGTGATAGGCACGTGCCACCACACAGTGTCCACTACCGTACAACTAGTACGCCCACCAACCGCGTAACACACTGTTTCGATTCCCAAAAAAGAGGAAATTCCTTCACTGCAGTCTTTTTGTTAGTAAACACGAATTAAACAGTTACAAGTCATTAGACAGGAAAGTAAATATCTCATATGCGCATAGTCTCTAAAAACTGGACATTCGCACGCGTCCTCTTGAAGTTTCCTAAATGCTCCTTGACTGTTACACAATAGTGAACGAATATTGCAAAGCAATTCCGTAATGAACTTCACCTTGTATCAGATGCGGGGGCAGAGCTTGGATATCAAACCATAGACTCTCACATAGTTCATCAGTAGTATACATCATTACATCACCACCACCACAATACCCACTACCGTATATGTGGCACGTCCACCAATCACGTAAAATAGTGTTCCCATCCCCGAGATTTTTTCACCCTCCTAAAACCAGTTTGCCTGTTCATATCCTCCAAATCGACTGAATTTTCTTGTACGTCGACCCAGCTATGAGCGATCAAGCCCTTAACAGGATACACGGAGTTGATAAGAGTTACTATCGACCATCTAAACCTCAGGCGAGTAGCACTCCACCTGCCTTTTAATTATTACCTCTTTTTTTAAGCATGTCTGAACTCAGTTGCCAACTCAAACTAAATATTTAGGTGCTGAAAATAAATAGTGAACAAGTGCTATGTAGAGGACAATCATCATCATAGAAGGCCATTCATTATCGAGTAAGGCATGATGCCCCAGCTTGGTGTTTCTATGTTAAAGCAAACTCACATAATCGAGATGTGCATCATAAAAACCTGGTATAGTTAGAAAAGGCCTTTTACCTTAGTAAAACTGTTTTCGTCATTTTATGATTTCAAGCGTAAGTCCGTTGTATACACACATGACTTAGGACTTTTTGCGAACAATTGTCTTCGATGAACTCCCAACTTGCAAGCGCAATCATGGGGATCGAAAATTCAAGAAGCATATCTGCCTTTCACCGAGGTTTGCATTTTGAACATAATTAACGAATTCGAAGCATCGGTAAGGCTATACGCACGTTTATTTCTGGACCTTAGCCTGCGCCTTAGCCTGTGAGCAGTTGTGTGAAGTAAGCAATTCCTCATGTTGAGTATGGGATTGAGAATCTTGTTAGTTCGTCTATGGAAGCCCGTACATGCGAGAAAGAATAGTTTTCGCACTTCTCAGATTATCCTATTAGGATTATGCGTTTTGGTCAGCGCTCATTAGTCGTATTAAACATTGTTTGTCTGTGTCCCCGTCCTTTTTGTTCACAGAACACTTGACGTTGAATTATTTTTCTATTTGAAGTTGTGCGGACAGTGTATTTGAAGTTGATTTGCATTTTCTGACTGACAAGGGTCTTCAAAACACATGCCTTAGGCTATGGGTAAAAATCAATTTGGTGTCAATATGGTTACAGCAAAGTACTTAACGTAACCCTTAAAATGGTGACAGCTGTTGCCCAACAATCAAAAATACAGTAGTAACAGTAAAAAGTATGGTAATAGTAATGTTAGCATTTGTACGATGAATGACATGTCTCATGTTTCAGCAGTGTGATATTTCGACGGTGTCGTTGTTTACTGCAGCAGGCCAGAGCAGATGTCAGGAGTGTGAAAGTTGAAAACATTCTTCACCGAGTGACGATTCGACTTCCTTTCACCTCAGATGTGACGAAGTGAAATTATGAACTTTTAAACTCACTTGCATAGTGGAAATGTTCTAACTGGAAACGCGATGGTGTCCGTCGTAGCCAACAGCATATTAATATTCTTTCAAATGACTTGTAATACACAGACTGTGGGACTACAAATGAAGTCCCTCTTGTTTTGACAAAATAGTGTGTGACGAGGACGCAAAATTCACAAAATAACCCTTAACTGGTTTCGTCCGGTTTAGAACACCCCTGATAGGTGCATTTTCCGGAAGCGGAGATAGTTAATCCCTGGCTTGAGCTCAAATGCTGGTAAAAGTTACTCGAACTGGAGACTCAGTAAAGTTCATCGTTGGCAACAGCATACTGATATTTTCTCCATACAGTTGCTGCTCTTGTCTTCTGACACTCCGAGGACTACGCCTACTCAGTGAGCTCCCTGAAGTTTTAGCAAATGCTCCATAATGAGTGAAACTAAAGCAAATGAAGATATTGAGTATTTCCCAGGCCCATATTTGGTTGTACAGTTTGTTCGCTTTAGTGTTTATCTTACCTGCTCCAGCGCATTTCATTGGATCGGAGAGCACAATCATCCATTACCTTCAACAGGCCGGATACGAAATTACTGCAGTGCCTCGAACTCTCAGTGAGGCTAATCGGGAAAAGTCAATCGACGGAGTTGAGTTGCAGGATACTGATCATCTTTTAAGGTACGTGTTGCTATTGCAATAAGCGTTCAAAATGGTACCATACGGTGCAGGCTGGGACTAACAGAGAGAAGTGAAATGCAGCTCACTGGATTTTCCTCAAATTGAAGTCATGAAGGATTGATAATATTGAACAAGTACTACCAGCTTAATACAAATGACCTCGTTAACTGACTCTAAAAGCACCGGTTTCAGTCATTTGAACGCAGTTTGAGCCCTTAAAACTGAGGTCCTTGCAGTAGGTTTTATTGTCTCTCAAACTGTGGTTTTAAAAACCGATGCAGTAAAAGAACTCATGATGCGGTTACGTAAAAACATAATCAGAAGAAACCTTCTGAACTGAGTGCATCAGTCGAAAAAAACATGTCACGGAATCATCTCTCTTATCTCCAATCAAGGTATTCTGGTAGAATTCAGTTTCCGTTACCCTGACTCTGGTTTAGGAATTTTTATATATCTTTCTAACAAGACTTCCCCATGAAAGTAACGGTCAGTGTGTTAGCCAGTCTTAATATTGCTGATGGCTGGATAAATCTTATGGTTAATTGCCTTCTGTTCAGCTCTTACATTTTAATGAATAGTGCTTCAACAGATGATGGAGGACTGAAACTTGGTATTGGGAATTTTGATGGTTGGTAATTCGCCTATTGTGCACCACCGAAGGGTTCGTGAAGCAAGTAAACCTCAACAGACCTGACAGGCTCCTCAAAAAAGTAGTTACAAACAAGCTCACAGGTTATCCCCAAAAGCCCATAAATTAGCCTATAAGGAAGAATGTGTTTAATGCGAGCTTTATTGCCGCTGAAAGAGTGTCCCACCAGAGCGTCAGCCTAGTTGTTGTATTAGACGACTATTCTGAAGGGCCAACATTCGTAACCTTAAGAAGTGTCCTGTGAAAAACTTAGCTTTAGATTTATGTGCCGTGTGAGGAGCCACACTTGGCTAAGTTTTTGTAAACATGGTAGAACTTATGTGTTATTAACAGTGGCTTGCAGCGAAGCTAATTTCCTGTGCCGCTACCATGAAGCGTTAAAACAAGGAGGGACTTAATGGTCAGCCAGTTTTTTTCTCTATGGGTGGTTTAATTATCACAGATTGTTCCAGTTAAATCCGAGGTTACGGTAGCAACAGAATAAACAAGTGACATTTGTAGCCCGTTACTTTTGATCGTTGATTGGGAATATCCATTTTTAAGTCCTGGTTTGGATTCTAAAGGTACTACACTCTAAGAGTACTCGAGTGGTAAGCCTTTTTGTCAAAACCAAACTACCCGTTCTCCACTATTCGTCAGAAGAAGTACCTCTATGCTGTAGCATCAGGCAAATTGAGGTCAATGCCCACCTAACATTTTCAAAACGCTCCTGAACGGTGGCTCCATTTCGTTTACTGTGCATCTTCTCAGCGTGCATCCTAGCTGGACTCTTATTTTTAATGTTAATCCATCCCAAATTTTTTAGCTATCCTCATCAGTGGACACAACAATCATACTTTTTGTTGATTCTGGTGTCAGAGTCAGTTGAACCCGGATTTATGTTCACGCCTAACATCTCCGCTTCTGAGCTGAGTCGATGGGTTTCAGGTCATTCAAATCGATGGCTCTGCGCAGCTCTCTTCACTCTATTTATATTCTATTTCAAGGATCAACAGCCAGTCTTTGTCACCAGGCCGCGGTAGCACCGGCGGCATAGAAAACTGTGTGAATGTCAAATAAATAAATATGCATAGGCGTCTTCTTTTTGAAAACTTCACAAAAGACGATAAACAAGTGGCTAAGCAGGTTGCGAAAAGGAGATAATCGTGAACGACTAAGAAGAATCAATGATGGAGGGTACACATGTTTAGAGAAGTCAAGGTCCACTAACTCAGCCAGAAGACGGAGCTTCCATGGCTCCCTGCCTATCTCTCTTTTGCGCTCATGCTGCAGGTACTACGAAATACGGGTGCAACTCACCGGTTTGACAACTCTTAAATATATGACCTTCACCAGAAAAATGCAGCGAGACTACGGACTGAGAAGGCGCACAGTAATCTGGTTTGGAATGACTGACATGCGCAGACTTTGGAACTGTCGGGGCAGGCAGTTAACTAACGTAAACGTTTAACCAACCACTATGTAACTTTTGATTGTTTTTTTCTCGAATACAACAGTCACCATGCCAGGAATAACTGATGGTACTAGGAAAACTATGCTCTCTTACTCTTTTCTTGAAGGAACAGACGAAAACAAACTAATACTGAAGAGCATTTAAACGAGCATGAACTACCAGAATTCCGTCCGAGATTCGTAAATTTTGAAAACGTTTGGATCAGAATCGAGGATTTTAGTCCCACGTGAGTGCTTCATACGCGTGTTACATTTTCCATTTTTTCCTAGACGGCGTTTAATAATTTTATCGAGCGAAGCACATTTTATTTTCCAAATAAAGCTGGAAAATTCCTTACTGGCTAAACATTGGTTAGTGTGATGCGGTTACTAAAAGAAACTCACGAATGAGCCTCTTAGATAGTAAGCTACTTTCGCAGGTTAGTTAATTTTCTGTTTAAATGCAACTTAGGTGACTTCCAAAAGCATCAAAAATGCTCACTTTGGGACTTTTTTCACCTTTTCATGCATGCATCAAACACTATCAGGATGTACGTTTTCTCTAGAACTCAATGGAGCATCTTCCTAAGCGACAGAATGACTATACCTCCTGTTTTTGTGCAAAATAGACTGTGGTTCTCTTCGCCCCATAGGTTTGTTTTACTGGTACATCGGCCTGAACATGTCCCCGTGGAGGAAACACAAATGAAGTGTTTGTAAATAATCCCCCATTATAGCTAAATAGCTCCAAGAACATCTTTATGAAAAGCCTACATTTCTTCATAACCCGTTCGCTAAGAATGAATGAAGCCACCAAATAAGCGCAGGGAAACTGCATTGCGCTTTATTCACTTCTGGAAATATTAGTCACCGAAACCACCATAGGCGCAACGTCGCACATAATAACATACGGAAAATGTTCAGTTTGTGAGAAATTCTTTTCCCATATGGAAGGACCACCCACAAATTATTGCATGTTTTGAAGTTCCCAGGATAACCAATACTTAATTATTGATTAGTGTTTTACCATCAGTAGTATAAGCTCGGTGTTCAGTTGATTTCCTAACTTGTGATACGTGTTATACTGTAAAGTCCTAAATATGTCTGGCATCGTAGTGATAGCAATAACACTACTGTCTCTGGAAATCACACAGAGATCTTTTGTTGCGATGACCGTGACTTAAAGATGTCCGACGTATCAAAAATTATAGGTCAAATTCTGCCGAGATGCTACGAAACTGAGGTGTTATGTGATTTGGCTTATTAATGATAAGTAAGAGAGTAAACAGACCATTAAAGGCAATTTGATAGCTTTTCTTAAAAACATTTTGGAACAAAAAATAGAATGATATCTGTAATTCTTCAGTGTCATCGCTTCAAGAAGAAATCAGACCAGAACTGGTACGAGCCTTGAACCTGATAGACAATCACCATATGGCATCAACGTACCAAAAACTGTGGCCTCTCCAAACAAGGTTCTCTCAAAGGATTCATGGAAATCACCCAAAAAAGAAAGGCAAAAACACCCGACAAAAAACAACTCCAGTTCCAGATCTTATCATTTCGGTTTTACATTGTTTTCATTTTACATGCTGTACAGCTTTATTTTGAACAGAATAGCATAATACAACACTGTAAATATTAGTTGTGGTTTTATCTCAACTCATAGCATCTACCATTCTAGGAAGGACTGTGCGTCAAGTGTAAACAGGGCTTACAGTGAAAGGCGACCCACAGACTTGATTACTCAAAAGCATTCCGTACACTAGAAGTAAGACCACTACCCTCTTCATTTCGTGTCAAGTATGGTGAGGACTGGGTTCACCCATTGAACCCGTTTCTTTGTCATTGAATATGACGTGCATCAGTTGATTTGCATGTGGACATCGTTATATCAGCTGTGGAAGTTTTGACAAAGTTGTGTTCAGACGTGACGTGTGTGACGCACACAAGTTCCACCCCGAATGAGGGGGTTACTAATTCAAGAGCAGAGATGATCAATTCTAGAACAAAAAAGTCAGTCGTGAACAGTACACTTATTGGTTTTCATCCTGTAAAACAAACCTGAACTGAGTTTCAACTGCTCCTTTCCCGGGCGCAGTACATATAGGCTACTCGCATGAGAGTAAAGAAGCCACTGGTACTGAGAACCAAGAGATGGCAATACAAGCAAATCAGTCGACTTGCATTGTTTCAAAAGGGACTGAAGCGTGGGACTGAAGTGGGACTCAAGCGTTGGCCATGAATTAGGGATGTTTACCATGCAGCTATCTCGGAGAACAAAAAACAAGAAAGGATGGCTCATTCAACCAAGCACTTTTGGGTGCATCGGGAAGCACAAAAATTGTTCATTTGTTGATTCATAGTCACAACAGAAAAGAATGTACGTCCTCATATATAGAATTCATGAAGATGTGCTAGATACGGCACAGACACTGAGCATGCACGTTTCACCGCAGTCAAATAGCCTGAAAAGCGTGATTGGCGTGGTTAAGGTGGCACTATGCATCAGATTATTTCACTACTCTGTTATCGCGTACAAGATAGTATGATTTCGATGTACTAGTTCTCGTTTCACAGTTAGCATTTGATTTCGAAGTTATCACTTGGATTTAGCAGCGGTAAGGAAATCATGAATAGCCAATTGCATTGTAATGAGAAGACGGCACTGAGTGCGGAATGATGCCATTTGTCAACCACAATACGTCTCACAAAAGCACGAAGTGAAAAAGGTAAGAATCACTGATATATATTCCTAATTCCAGTTATAACTGGGAAACAAAAGATGTAGAATTGGATCACGTGGGCCAGATCCTTTTGTGAAGAAATTCGTGACCTAACGGGTTTAATTAACCAGGACTCAAGACTTGTCAGCAAACTGAACCTCACACCTGTTATAAATGCTTTAAAAGCTGAAGAAGTGTCAACTTAGTGACCATAGTTGATATTATGGTTGACGACAGGACAGGCAGCGTTCCAGCTGAAAGTAAGTGACAACCATTGGATTACACCGAATAGTCTAAAGCCCACTTGTGAACGTGTTCGCTTGCCAAGGCCTGAGGGTGCATTCCAGTTCCGCCTTCACAGATGCTGTCCCCAGTGCAGGCTGTCACCTAGCCACCCTAAGAACAATCGGATGCGGTGTTGCTTACTCGGTGCTGGATGCACTCCTGAATATACTCAAGGCAACACAGCAGTCAGTAAGCAAAGGAATCTATTACGCAGACAGAGTACGGATGTGGTGGAAATGACCAATGATTTCTTAAACGGCAGTGCATGTTTATTGACCACGTGAATGCCGCTCAGCAATTTCTTATCCTTAAAATAATTTCTTGGAAGAATTTCATGTACCTTTTGTGTGATATGAAACGAGGTTATATAATGAGCCTGTTGTTAAGTAGCCTAGAGAATAGGGAGAATAGAGAGAAGGAAGGGAAGGGGAGGGAAGAGAATGGGGAAGTTCCTATTTGGATTGATACTGAGCTTGGTTGTGGAAAAGAAAGGTTAGTGTTTTACCTCAGTTTTTTGTTCAGTCTCCTCTCCACTGAGGACACAGGTGAGAAAATATAATGTGAGATCATACACTTAGGTGAATTTAGCGAGTTCTCATTGGACACACATAGTGCTTCCAGTTTGATCCTCCAAATCCAACTTTCTAACGTAACTTCCCGATATTTTGTGGAATTATTCCGGCTATCCGTTCTACGCTAACTCCGCGAAACGTTTACGCAAATACGAGAGCTTATAGTGAAAGAATATTCCCAAAAATAAATTCTCCTTGTGGCAGCTCCTCCAAAAGTGCGGTTTGGAGGTAATAATACTTCCAGGGATAAATGCATGCATCTTATCAGAAACATTTTGCCTGGAAGCTGCCGAGTTCGCACCGATTTGGTGCATTTTGCATGTTGCAAATCCAAAAAGTTACGCTCGTGCCTTTTCTGCATCCCAGCTTCACAAACCTTGTTTAAGGGTAGCAGTAAAGAACTTAGCTTGAACGTCAGATTGCAGCTGGTAAGATGTGCCTAACACCAACATCCTTGCACATTTTGGTAAAGTGTTGACAACTATCAGTGTCGTATATCCTCTCACTGGACTGGCGAAATACCTAGTTTTAAGCAATTCCACCAACGCTTGCATAATTGAGGATCAACAGACGTCGACTGAGGCCAGGCCATGCGGAATTTCGGTTATATGAGGATGCTTTGTCTAATATTAGGCAATCCCTCGTGATTTTCAAAGCATTCTTGTTAAGAAACAACTGGTGTCGTTGTTCGGACGTAACACACTGCTCATAAGGTTGCTGAAAATCCTTTGACAGCCCACAACCGATTTTGTTCTTCTTGAGGCTCATCAGCTAGGCGCAGCCACCGAGTGTCCATCAGCCTTATGTTCTACTTTAACGCAACTTGTTGTCATTCATTCTTTACTTTCACGACCCAGTTCAGAAGTATTCACTGGCTTTCTGCACCGTGCGCAGGTTTGCTAGCGGTTTTTGAACATAAGGAGTAAGGTGGTGAACAGATTGGGAAAACATTTGCTGGCCTTTATCTGCGGGTATGACTGATTCAAGTACCGCATCTTCGTCTCTCTGGTTGAGGTTTTTCTGACAGATTGCAGGCGATACCGATCCAGATAACGTTGGTTTTTAAGAACAGATTTTTACCCATAAGCCTGGCAGCAAAGCAATGGATGCAATTGATATCATGGATCGGGCAGTTCTTTTTGAAGGTTCCAATATAGTCATCAGTGGTCTGTGGTCTGTGTAAACGAAAAAGTTGACCTTACGGCATACAGTGGGGGATCCTTCATCAACGACAGCGAACGAGGTATATGACTAACTGCTTTTTTAACTGTTTGTAAAGTAATGCAACAGAACCCCACTAACTCCACATCATGAAGCACCCGTTATCATGGTGATGATCAAAAGATTAAGACAATAAATCGGACGTTAGTACACTTTCAGTCTGAGAAATGGCTGCTTAACATATAACTTAGCAATTCCAAAGGTAGCTGATGCTTTACAATATGCGATGTGCTCCAGATCTAAGCTGCGCGCCACAAACACCGTTACAAACTATATTTTCCTGACCACTGACGACATGATCTGGTAACGGCAATAGCTATTGATCCTTGGGAAATGTGACCAGGCTGAAAGGCTACAAAAATAGACTATCACAAATAACTGAATGGTTTCAATAAAGTTTCTTTATGCGTGATCAGACATTGCCCAAATGTAAACAGTTACATGCGATTAACCGCTGAAGTCGTCCGTAAGTTTGCACCATTGAACTTTAACTACATAATTCCCTTGCGCCGTTTACTGCGTAAATCCCTGCACAACCCCTGAGTGGCATTAAACGGAAAGATATACAAACCTGTCTGGCATTTTTTTAATTAACGGATAAATCTGACGATTCGAAGAAAGAACTTAGTGTGAGAGTCTCAAGAAAAGCACCGCTTTACCCTTTTGATCTTGGCAGCCACGTCTTAGCAAACAGGATTGAAGGTCATCGGGCCCCGGCAAAACGCAAGTTTTGAAAAGGGCAGAACCATCACCCAGAGAGATGGTTACGTTGCTAAGAGACGGGTGGTTACTCTGACCGTTAGTAGTTATGGAGTATGCGGCAGGGATTTTAAGTTTTGGTTTCGGGGGAACGGGCACGAAGCAGCCAACAAAGTAAACGTTCATATGGCCTGCTATATTGACAGGATCGGTGATAGTATAACTTTTGGTGGAATGCGAACTACCGATTGAGTGACTTCACAGCATCCTCTTTATTATTGTGCATTCAATCTAGCGTTATTATTTTTATTACTTTGCTACATGCTCCTGTTAAAGTAGCTTGTTGGGTGGCTAGGCCACTACAAATTTCTTGTCTTTTCCCTTCAAGTTGTCGTAGTTTTTTGCGGTCATTGTGGATGCATACTTCGATTCGTCGGACTTAGTCGAGAACGTAATAAGCATCCGTTTACCGGATTATATTCCCCGTAATCCCCGGGCGTGGTTTCACCAAGTCGAGGCTGTTTTCACAACCCGACGTATCACGTCTCAAGCCACCCTCTTTTCTTATGTCGTCCAACAGCTTCCTAGCGATATGGCAACAGAAGTAGATCTACTGAAAGACATCTCCAAAGAAAATGCCTACGACGCTCATTGAGCGACTGTCATTATTGGGACAGGAAAATCCGAAAATAAGATGCTGAGGGATTTATTTACCACAATCGAACTTGGTGACAGGTCGCCGTCGCAGCTGCTTCGCTATATGCGCAGTCTTTTCTGCGAACGTAAGCAGGCGGTGGAAATCATGGCACAACTATGGCCCGATAAACTTCCACCCTCCATGTCCTGCGTCACCAGTGCTTTCGGGGAGGAACACATCCCGGAGCAGCTAGCTCAAATGGCCGACAAAATTCACAAGACTTAGCCCATTCATCTTGTTAGCTCCGTCTCCCAAAGCAGGCAAATGTCAACCGCCATGTTCCTTCAAGCCTCGTTCTATTAGCCCTTTGAACACCCCGGCCAGTCAATAATGGCGATGATTGTCTGTAGCCCTCAGCGAACTACTCGCCTTTTCCACATCAGCGATTGCTCAAGTGGTCTACGGTTCCTCGGAAATACGGGAGCTAAAGTTAGTGCACCATCACACAAGAACCCGCATCTTCACCTCGTTTCTTATTAGCTATAAACCTCTAACGGTACCCGCATCGCTACATACGGTGAACGTTCCCTCAACCTTGACCCCGGATTGCGACGTGGATTTTCCTTTTGGCCGACGTTTAAACACCCATCCTCGGCGCAGGCTCTCTAACCCACTACAATTTATCCGTCGATGTGTGACACCAACGCCTCTGAGGCGTGCTAACCTCCTTCTCGGTCAACGGAATTAGTGATCTAAATTCATCCACAGATATCCAAGTCATCCTACCTGATTCCCATTTTCCGACATCCTTAGGGAATTTCCTACCCTTACTCATCCATATCAGTACACTCAACCGATCATGCAATCCGTCGTTCACCACATCTAGACGAGAGGTCTACCTGTCTATACCAACCCCAACGACTCCAACCAGATAAGCTCCAGATCGCGTAACACGAATTCAGCATCATCCGCACAGTATTGAGTCACTGGTCGTCACCCTACACATGCTACCCAAGAAACCCAAACGTGATTGGGACCTTATGGAGATTACCGTTCTCTCAAAAACACCACCATCCAAGACAGGCACCTCATCCCACATATACGATTTCGCGGGTACATTATGCCACACAAATATTTTCTCCAAACTCGACTAAGCACGTACACTACCATATTCCCGTAGACCCGGCGGACATCATTAAAACAGCTGTTAAAAATCGTTTGGTCTTTCCAAATTAACGCGAAAAAATACTAAAACCCGCTTTTGTACAAACTACGCAATACAAACGTGGTCACGTGCATCGACTTACTCTTCCCATTTACCATTATCATATCATTATCATATGATTATTCAGGCAGTCACCTCACTACAGCAGTTAGAAATTGCGGCCACTTTTAGCTGCTTACTATTCCGAGCCGCAGTCTAACATATGCCCTAGAGCTCTAAAGGCAGGCTTTTGATCCTCCCATTTTGAGTCCCAATTGAGATCTAGATGACTTACTACCTCGTTCGAATAACGGCGATGAACCATCCTGTGCTCTTGATAGACCCAAGAGTGCTCTTCTTCCATGTCAGTCCTCATTTGTCACAGTTTTCATGACCATCTTAACTGCTCTAGCAAACCAAACTGACTTACTCAAGACGTTCATCTACGGTTCTGTCTACGGACACAAGTACTTCCTCGCGCTGACGGTGCCCAAAATGCCATATCCAGTCTGATGATAATCCACCATATTTTCACTCCTGCTCGACCGAGCGAGATACACGAGCCCACAAGAAAATCCCAATCCCGTGAATTCGTGCTACAACTATAATTGTCAACCCATTGTAATGTCTGTCCGCGATGTCGACAAAACCGCCGCCCATTAGAAGCACACCCAAATTATTTTCACCGGAACTATAGGGTGTTCGAGGTTCCGACTTTTACGGGGAGTTAGAATAATCCATTTACACTTGCAGGTGATATGTTGCTCATAGCATTTTGTTCAGGTGAGCGAAATTTCAAGGTCACGGACCATCACCGATTCGCACTTCGCTAACGGTTTACGAGAGATAAACACGAAGTCGCACTTTACCACATTTTGGCGTTATTTAAGAATAAAATAACATCTACAGAATATCCTATGCAGATTCCACCCAGGAAAACCGGTCATCAACATTTGTTTGCTTTATGCTCCCCAGATTTAATGGACGAGATCATTTTGTTCAGCGAACTTCATCACAACACTTTCTTAAGGATCGCAGCTCCCATGAGGTAGAACAGTGTCAAAAAACAACAGGAATTGTGCAGTGGAGATGCGAGGGCCATTTCTGTGGACGATTACTTTTCCCAGCTATGCATAACTAGCCCGTGGACAATACAGCGTCAGGAGGTGACCTTCGGTAAATTACCAACACAATGGTATCACTTCTATTGGGAATATATCTCCACTTAGGTGGAATACGTCATAAAGCGGTCATCATGATAACGATAATCGTTGTCACACACCTCGACTACTTGTCTTCACTGCAGCATGCTAGCCCCGTGTCAATGTGCGGCGCTGATTATGAGGCCCCATACACGATAACTTAATCCAACGACGAATGATGACCAATCATACTCATAACTGTATTCAATATCGCCTCCCTTCGCTACTTAGCGTAACTGCTAGGCCCGTGTCCATGTGTGACGCTGAGTATGAGGCCTCACCTATACACGGCAACCTAATTTAATGCCCAATGACGGTTTCTCATAATCATAACTGTACGCGTTTTCAATCATCTCGAATACTTATTGTAACTGCTAAGCCCACTTCTATGTGCGACGCTGCTTATGAGGCCTCACCTATGTACAATAACCTAATCCAATGACCAACGACTGTCTCTCACACACACCTGTACACAAGGTCGCTTATCCCTGTTACCTAAAGTAAACACCAGGCCAGAGTCTATGTGGGCCATTGAAAACAAGGACTCGACTATGCGTGGTATCCTAATCTAACGCCCAACGTGGGTCTGTCATACTCATAACTGCAGTCGATGTTGCCTACCTTGGCTACTTATGGCAATTGCTAGGCCTGTGTCTATGCGCAACGCCGAATATGAGGCCTCAACTAGGCTCAACAGCCTAACCCGATGGCTAACCACGGCCCGTCACGCTTATAACCGTACTCGACGTCGCCTACCGTGGCTACTTATAGTAATGAAGGACCCGTACACATCCTCGTAACTGACTAGTGCCCCAACTATACATAATAGACCAATCCAACGACCAACGGCGGTCCTCCATATCTATACATTTCATCCGTTTGCCAACCCCATGCCTAAAAATACACAACCACCTTTAAAAAATTCATGTTTCTATTTATTGGTTGTATCGGCACAGACGTAATATTTGGTCAATCCAGTTCTCGGTTTCAGGAAGCCGCTTTTACTCGACAGGATTTCTGAAAGGAAAAATGTATAAGCAATTACGTCTCGTACACACCCCTTACACATCCTTTAAAACATACAATTAAACAAAGTTGTAGTGGCCAACTCACCAAGTGCTTACTAAATCCCTTTGTCCACTCCATTGCAAATGGGTGTCCACGCTGAAGCTGCAGTCTTACTGTTATTAGGGTAAACCCACCACTTGCTCAATTAGTCCCGTGTGTACATCGAGTATTCAATAGCGGTATTCAGCAACCGTATGCATTATTGAGCACAGCGAAGCTAAAGCTAAAGAGGTGTATATGTATCAGCCGTAGACCAAGTGGTATAGACTTGAGCCCTGGGATCCAAGGAACACGTGCGTCATCATACGTACACCCATGGATGCTGGGGTAACGAAGACGTATTGAGCGGGCGGGTAGTTGGTGTCAAGTGTACTCAATACTCGCCAATACCCGGTTTGGGAACCCAGTTTGCTATTATCCACCCGACCTGGTCAGTGAGCCGGTTTCTTTACGTGTTTTCTTTTGCATTGTGTTTGGAAATAATCTCGAAACTGGGACAATAATTTCTCCTCTGTGTAGCCGCAAACTCAAATTGAGCAGCTTTTAACAGCCTGTGTGTGAAAAGGTCTCCTATCTGAGTGTGGCAGGTGTCCTGCAAAACCAAGTCAAGGAATTCGTCAGAGCCAGTAAGTTTCTTGGTACGTTTGGGGATCTCTGGGGATGTAAATCGCTGACCAGGTCGGGTGGATAATAGCAAACTGGGTTCCCAAACCGGGTATTGGCGAGTATTGAGTACACTTGACACCAACTACCCGCCCGCTCAATACGTCTTCGTTACCCCAGCATCCATGGGTGTACGTATGATGACGCACGTGTTCCTTGGATCCCAGGGCTCAAGTCTATACCACTTGGTCTACGGCTGATACATATACACCCCTCTTTAGCTTTAGCTTCGCTGTGCTCAATAATGCATACGGTTGCTGAATACCGCTATTGAATACTCGATGTACACACGGGACTAATTGAGCAAGTGGTGGGTTTACCTAATAACAGTAAGACTGCAGCTTCAGCGTGGACACCCATTTGCAATGGAGTGGACAAAGGGATTTAGTAAGCACTTGGTGAGTTGGCCACTACAACTTTGTTTAATTGTATGTTTTAAAGGATGTGTACGGGTGTGTACGAGTCGTAATTGCTTATACATTTTCCTTTCAGAAATCCTGTCGAGTAAAAGCGGCTTCCTGAAACCGAGAACTGGATTGACCAAATATTACGTCTGTGCCGATACAACCAATAAATAGAAACATGAATTTTTTAAAGGTGGTTGTGTATTTTTAGGCATGGGGTTGGCAAACGGATGAAATGTATAGATATGGAGGACCGCCGTTGGTCGTTGGATTGGTCTATTATGTATAGTTGGGGCACTAGTCAGTTACGAGGATGTGTACGGGTCCTTCAATTACTATAAGTAGCCACGGTAGGCGACGTCGAGTACGGTTATAAGCGTGACGGGCCGTGGTTAGCCATCGGGTTAGGCTGTTGAGCCTAGTTGAGGCCTCATATTCGGCGTTGCGCATAGACACAGGCCTAGCAATTGCCATAAGTAGCCAAGGTAGGCAACATCGACTGCAGTTATGAGTATGACAGACCCACGTTGGGCGTTAGATTAGGATACCATAGTCGAGTCCCATTTTCAATGGCCCACATAGACTCTGGCCTGGTGTTTACTTTAGGTAACAGGGATAAGCGACCTTGTGTACAGGTGTGTGTGAGAGACAGTCGTTGGTCATTGGATTAGGTTATTGTACATAGGTGAGGCCTCATAAGCAGCGTCGCACATAGAAGTGGGCTTAGCAGTTACAATAAGTATTCGAGATGATTGAAAACGCGTACAGTTATGATTATGAGAAACCGTCATTGGGCATTAAATTAGGTTGCCGTGTATAGGTGAGGCCTCATACTCAGCGTCACACATGGACACGGGCCTAGCAGTTACGCTAAGTAGCGAAGGAGGCGATATTGAATACAGTTATGAGTATGATTGGTCATCATTCGTCGTTGGATTAAGTTATCGTGTATGGGTGGGGCCTCATAATCAGCGCCGCACATTGACACGGGGCTAGCATGCTGCAGTGAAGACAAGTAGTCGAGGTGTGTGACAACGATTATCGTTATCATGATGACCGCTTTATGACGTATTCCACCTAAGTGGAGATATATTCCCAATAGAAGTGATACCATTGTGTTGGTAATTTACCGAAGGTCACCTCCTGACGCTGTATTGTCCACGGGCTAGTTATGCATAGCTGGGAAAAGTAATCGTCCACAGAAATGGCCCTCGCATCTCCACTGCACAATTCCTGTTGTTTTTTGACACTGTTCTACCTCATGGGAGCTGCGATCCTTAAGAAAGTGTTGTGATGAAGTTCGCTGAACAAAATGATCTCGTCCATTAAATCTGGGGAGCATAAAGCAAACAAATGTTGATGACCGGTTTTCCTGGGTGGAATCTGCATAGGATATTCTGTAGATGTTATTTTATTCTTAAATAACGCCAAAATGTGGTAAAGTGCGACTTCGTGTTTATCTCTCGTAAACCGTTAGCGAAGTGCGAATCGGTGATGGTCCGTGACCTTGAAATTTCGCTCACCTGAACAAAATGCTATGAGCAACATATCACCTGCAAGTGTAAATGGATTATTCTAACTCCCCGTAAAGTCGGAACCTCGAACACCCTATAGTTCCGGTGAAAATAATTTGGGTGTGCTTCTAATGGGCGGCGGTTTTGTCGACATCGCGGACAGACATTACAATGGGTTGACAATTATAGTTGTAGCACGAATTCACGGGATTGGGATTTTCTTGTGGGCTCGTGTATCTCGCTCGGTCGAGCAGGAGTGAAAATATGGTGGATTATCATCAGACTGGATATGGCATTTTGGGCACCGTCAGCGAGGAAGTACTTGTGTCCGTAGACAGAACCGTAGATGAACGTCTTGAGTAAGTCAGTTTGGTTTGCTAGAGCAGTTAAGATGGTCATGAAAACTGTGACAAATGAGGACTGACATGGAAGAAGAGCACTCTTGGGTCTATCAAGAGCACAGGATGGTTCATCGCCGTTATTCGAACGAGGTAGTAAGTCATCTAGATCTCAATTGGGACTCAAAATGGGAGGATCAAAACCTGCCTTTAGAGCTCTAGGGCATATGTTAGACTGCGGCTCGGAATAGTAAGCAGCTAAAAGTGGCCGCAATTTCTAACTGCTGTAGTGAGGTGACTGCCTGAATAATCATATGATAATGATATGATAATGGTAAATGGGAAGAGTAAGTCGATGCACGTGACCACGTTTGTATTGCGTGTAGTTTGTACAAAAGCGGGTTTTAGTATTTTTTCGCGTTAATTTGGAAAGACCAAACGATTTTTAACAGCTGTTTTAATGATGTCCGCCGGGTTAAATAGGTCTGGACCCACGGCAGGAGGTGCTGTATCAGGTTCAGTATAGGGTACGGAATGACTCTGGGAGAGTGGCATGCAGTTGAATACAGAGCTGCCGATCGTGTCGCCTTCTGCATCGTCAAGTGTGGAGGAGGGTGGGATGTAAAAATGGGTGGTGGCTGTGGAGGGATGGGAGGCTGCCGAAAATGGTGTTCAGGTGGGACAAAAGTTGGTAGGTTTGGTAGCGAAAACGGATGGGGGACGGAGTTGGTCATCGGTCGTTGTGGATATGAGTTTCTTCCTGGCACATGGTGTGTAAAGCTTGAGGTGCCTTTTAAAGGTTGTAGAGGTGGATCCCTGCGAGGCTTCGGAGAAGGCGGGTAGGTAGTGGTGTAGGTAGCTGCCGAATAGGGATCTCAGGTAGGTAGCATGTAGGTGGCCAGGGGGCATAGCTTGATAAGGACTAAGGTTTGGTAATGTGCCAAATCAACGGACGACGACGATCAGCAGAGTTGTAATGTATCACATCGTCGCCAACAATGGGGTGCCAAAAATGATCCTAACCGATCAGGGGTCTTGCTTCGAGGTCGGAGAGTTTGATAAATGATTCCGGAAGCTGGGGACCGGACGGCTAGGGACGACACTATACCATCCGCAAACAAATGGTCTAATCGAACGTAATAACCGAAAGATCAAGGAGTGGCTGGCAGCCAGGGGATGTGACTGGGAAATGAACTTGCCAATGGTGTTGCTAGCTCATCGTCCTTCCATGCAGCCAGCCACACAAAAGTCCCCGTTTATGCTAATATACGGTCGACATCCTCGCCTTCTGGTTGATCAGGAAATTGGTTTGCGGCCGGCAACACGCTTGCTCCCGGAGGGGCTAGATGAAGAAAGGAGGAAAGCTCGAGAAAACTTGACCGCCGTTCAGGAAAGGACTAGGCAGAAAACGGCAAGTAGAAAGGCACGATCATTCCCCACAGGCGTGAAGGTCAAGTGCAAGGATCATCAGAATCCCGAAAGGAGTGGATTGGGGTTAGGGGAGGTTGGGCAGTCGGTGGCAAGGTCCTTTTGTCGTTACTGACCACCGGGGGAAAGTCTATACAATTCAAGATGGGCGGGGATCGAAAAGAGGAAATGGGACGCAGCTTCGTCAGTGGCATGATACACCCGAAGAGGGGCCAAGTAGACCCGCTGGTGAAACCGACCTGAAGGAGGTAAGTGGAAATCGGTGGCAAGCAATTGAACGTTAAAGGGAGGAGTTGTGTAACGTTGGATACTACTGCTGAGGCATGCGAGTAGTATGTTTTCTCGTAAATCCGCTTCACGTCTCTTGAAAAGTGAGATCTATTACGGAATTTGTGGAGTCGCTTTGTAGCATTTGCTTGCATTTGAGTAACAGTCAATGAATATCCAGAAAAGTTCAAGAAGACGCGTTCAAGGAGATGATGGATATTCAGTTTGGTAACCAAGATGCCTATGAGAATTTCGCTCCCCTGTCCAATAGTCTGTAACTGTTAAGTTGGTGTTCCTCCAATAAGCAACTCCGTAGCGAAGGCCTCCTTCCTTTTCATAGGTAGCCGCCAGCTGTCAGCACGAAGTCAATGACTAGTGCTTTCGTATTTCGCTTAGAGTGTACACACTTCTTTCCAAGGCCATCTGGCGTACCTCACCAGTAGATATCCAATAGCTCATCAATGAAAAGTTGTTGAGAGCTGACGTGATGTACCCGGCCGACAGATTTTTGTATGCTCGTTTTCGTCCACAGGAGTTCCCACACAATGCCAATATTTGGGGCAAAATAGACGGAGGAAGTGCAGAGATATTTTCAGTTAACTCTTTCAGGTCAGTATTAGGATCGGAAGTTAAGTGACACTTCTTTAGACTTACAGACAAGTTGAATATGCCCCGTTTTCCTGCAGATACAACTCTTGGTTTGCCTGTGAGGGCATGAATTTCTGGAAGCATTTCGTTTACAGGATTCACCTTCCCCAAATTTTTGAACCACTAAATAATGATTATGATCGCTGAAGTGACGTCGTGATGGATTTGGAACACGATAATTTGTTCCAGGTTTGAATGTGTTGTCCACGAATCTCCGGACTACCCCCCGTCGATGCACCCGGCGCGGCTCCACCTACCCGCAGTGGAAGCATGGGATAATGGAGGATATCACATGTACAAGTCTGCACCAAATCGATCCGCTAAAAACGTCCTGACCATTTTAGCGGCTCCTGCGGTCTTGTGGCATCCTACGCTTCGCGGACGCCGGATAATCAAGCACAAACTCTGCTGAAACGGATGGACATCAGAGGAATCCTGTGATTCAATCTCCTGACCATTGCCGTATGTATTACCAAAAATCTCGCCTTGATTGGCACCCCACCTAGACGTCCAATAGTGGTATACAATTGGAATAATACCGAGGAAGCAGCTCCTACTCAAATTCCTTCAGGTTGTCTTCTTATACGCTACACGTTGGAAGTACTATTATAATCGATGAAATGTCAAAGAAGATGGCAACCCAGCGCTTGAATCCTGTGTTAATTCCGGTAATGATAGCAGTAGAATGGTCCTAAGTTACGTTTATGTGCTGATGGTTAAAAGATAAATGGGCAAACAGAGGGGTTTTCCTCTTCCCACGCACTGATAACCCATTCAGGCAACCATCCGTTTAGTTTAATGCAGTGATAGTGATGCGCCGAAAAGCTGAGAGAAAAGCAACACCACAGGGTCTGTATTCGTGTTATCATGCCGGTTGCGAGAATTTCGGACCGTGCCACTTGGCCTTACTTGTCATCCAGCAACCTTTCTACGGTTGAAGCAGATGGTCTTGCGCGGCCTCTTTTCAGAGGGCTGTTTAGTTTGTTTGCACAATGCCAGTGTTAGGAGGGCTTAGAAGAAACGGTCGACGACCAGCGCCAGGGCTCCTTATCTTCTTACGATGCCTGAGTTGCATGGGTATAAAACGCCCGTACACAACTCAAAGGGATGACACGCCAAGAACCGCTCAGTGGGTTGTGATCGTGAACTATCCTTAAATACCCAAGCTTTCATGGCGTATACCTCCCAGAAAATCATTGCGCAGAGACAGCAAGTTCACGGTTGCCGAATTCGGGAGGTTAAAATAAGAGAAGCCCACTTCAGTAAAAATAATGCTTTTGTCTTGAAAAAAGGAAACAACTGTTTCTGGAAGCGCCTAGTGATCATGTAAGATGAAAAATTTCATTCGTTGAGATGTAACACCTGGCAATACCCCCCTGCCACCGAAATAACTCCCAATGGATGAGCTCCCGCCAGACTGCCACAGCTTAGATAGGAGCGGTCGAGATGCAGGAGGCGGAATTGGGTCGCCGACCTTCCACGGAGTAGGTTCGTGTCTTAGTTACTGCGCTGCTTTAAGCCTCTTCAGCAATTTTAACAACACCAATGGCCGCAAAATAGGCATTATTTTTCGGACCACAGGGAGAAATGACGTTTCCAAGGGTGCAGCGCTAAGTGTCCTCAGTCCTCTGGCTATGAACCAGATCTCCGTGTAGTTTCATAGTACATCGCAGTGCGTAGACACGCCCCTTGGAGATGATAATAAACTCTATGGTAGTGGGCGTTAGTCATTGACAGCTCATCATTTAGGGGCTCTTACCCCGTTTTGGATGACAAATTCTTCGCGAGCATTGTGACGCTTCTGTTTTCTTTTAAAACAAATCTGATCAAGCAATCGTCGTTCGCAATTATTAAGGTGAAGCGCTCTTAATCTGGAGTCGAAAACTTTAGAATGCTCGACCCGCCAAGCTTTCTAAGAAAGGAATTACCGCATCAGAGAAGGGACAAATAGTTTCTATCTAAAACTGGTTCGTCAGAGTAGGATGTTGCAGGTAATTTATCCTACCAACAAGACAACGGATTAGTTCTGTAGCGGAACTGATGGGCGCCTTTGAAGTAGTGTCACCAATATCACTGCCACCTTTCAGTAGGTCGTACTCCTGCAATTCCTATTGGTGTGTTCGCGGTCGGCCAGCAACTTGTGTCCCCCTACTAACGAGAGCGCCTTGCGTACTAGATGCAGTTTTAATCAAGGTATGCCGAGCACCAGTAAGAGGGACAATTTTTAGATGAAGGTTTATGCCCAGCATTTAAGGTGCCGCAGTACTACAAAACAGGTGCTAAAATTTCTGTATGACGCAGCAATTTCAGTTATTAATCAAACTTCCATCTGATTGCTCCAAATTTCCTAGGATTTGCTTTCACCTGACTCAGTTACATGATACTTGGTATGTGCGACTTTTTGAGAAACAACATTACGAACATAAATTTTAGACTGTCAGCAAGATCACGATTTAGGGTAACAAGTATGGCGGCCCAGCAACCACAAGTGCACCTGGCGGACTAATTTTTATTTACGTGCTCGCGCCCACCAAAATGAAGGGTGTCTGTGACCCGAGCGTTCACGTTTTTAAGCAGACCATCTGTGTATTTTCAAGGTACAGGGTTTTTGCTTGTAAATGGCTGACTGTTTCGACAAAACGCCTTGGTTTACGCGCCACAGGAACTGCAACTAATGCCGAAATCTCAGTGTTCAAAACCTAAGGCGAACGTAGTTTGTCGCGTTGCCGATCAAAGCCATCATGAGAGAAGCATTCATCCCGGATTGCAACTTTGGACAGGAACACTGGTCTGCAAAACATTTGGTTATGCTGCAACTGGTTACGGCCTTACCCCGCAAAACTTAAACGTCACAAGCTCGTGGCAGTGCAAGGCATCACGTCTAATGGCTACATGGACTGCGGGAATCTAGGGAGCGAGGAGTTTCCCATGATTCTATTCAACGGAATGCTGCTTGCTTCACCTGATTCCCTGGAACAGGGGGGACTAAGTGCTAGGTGACACAAACTGTCTACTTTTACAAGGCCACGCACAGCAGGTCGACCGATGGTTATGCCGTCCGTCACCAGTAAAGAGCCACTTGTCAAAAAGCTTCGAAAGTTAGTTGAAAAGATATATTACAGGCTAGTGGTATTAGCT
The DNA here is from genome assembly GCA_003604175.2 of Clonorchis sinensis. Taxonomy (NCBI): domain Eukaryota; kingdom Metazoa; phylum Platyhelminthes; class Trematoda; order Opisthorchiida; family Opisthorchiidae; genus Clonorchis; species Clonorchis sinensis. Next base: position 122,460,534 of record CM030370.1, on the reverse strand, counting down.
CTGTTGTGTCAACTTTCAAGAGGTCCGAACACTAGAAACGTTTTGGTGCCTGCTGAAACAAATGAGCGGAACAATGCTCATATCCTGTAGAAACAACTGTGAGACCACGGTCTGTAGCCAGATAGATTCGATTTCTTGTTTTGATCAGGACACGCTCGCTGACGGCGGAGAATATTCTGAGTGTACGTCCGTGTGCCCCTGGCGGAAAGGGACTTGCCAAATTGACAACCGACAACCTGTTCTGACTCTGAAAAAGGAAACAGTAAATAGAGAGCGTTCAGTTCATCCGTAGTTGGGTACTCATCTAGCAGCAAACGGTCGCATGAAAATTTGGGACACTTTATTTTTTAAGCCCATAGCAAGAAGTAACCAACCCAGGGTAACAGGCAGATGCGCGATCAAGGCATTTATCCAATCCTCTCGAGTCGGATAATCTCTTGTCCCTGAGCGGTGCGTCATTGTTTGCCGCGCGCCTGAAAAGCACAAGTGAAGCATCGCTCCTCAGTGGCGGACAGCGTGCTCGGTAATGGAAGGATTAATTCATAAGCTATTTCTAGATGCAGCGTGGCATATTGTCGGCGAAATGTTGTTACAACGACTGCCCGAAATGAGAAAAATACTGACAAATAAAAGTATGTGCCCTAATCGCAAAAATCTCATCACTTCCACATCCATATTGGTAGGGCCAAAGAATGGGGTTGGTAAATGATATTCTAGGTGTGTCATTATACTGCTGACAATGGAACTTTCACTGAGGATGCCATGAGGGCTAGTTGTGCATCGGGCGGCGGCAGCGTGAATGCATGCGCATCAACGGGCTTGCGGCGGGGCCATGCCCGATGCGTCTCATATCGCAGTCCTCATTCAGGAAGACGACAATGATCAGCGCAGATCGGTTTGCTGATAATGGCCTCATATTGGGCGGCCAATTATTTGCTTGACCTCCTCCGACTTGTCCCCACCCTTCGCGTGATTTTGCAAAGAGAGCTGTTCAAGTAAGTCGGTCGACCACCATACGGGGCAGGTGGCCAAGCCATCTTATAAATCGCATTCCATCCACCACAAAGTGCCTTTACGGGGCTCATCTTAAACCCATCCGAATTTTTCATTCGTGATGTTCACGTTCGACTGAATACGCTACACCAGACCACCTGCCTTTTCAGTCGGTGCGATATCCAACATATCGCAATATGTTGAACAGACGTAATACACTACTCATATGTTTTTCGAAAATTAGTGTATTACGTCTCTTCTGGACCGATTCTTATCATGCACGGTAGGGACGTTCACCAGGTCCCGTTCGAAAGAAATGTGAACAAACGCTAACTATTTCAGGGTTGGATGAGTGATCAGTAACCAGTGCCCGCAGCGCTGGCATCCAGCTGAAGTACAATGGTACACTGTCCCGCGAAACTCAACCTCATGGTGACCGCAAAACGATTGCTTTCCAGGGTAAACATTTCGGGTGTCTTTCAAAGTCAGTTATTCTACTGTGCACGTCAGCAGCATGGCTTCCGATCCACCCCCTAGCGCCGACCTAGCTGCCTGTATGCCTTCTTTTATTTTTCGGTTCTAGTCATTTACAGTATGATGCTCGATGACTTTCTCCAAAAGATTTAGATGTCGATCGTCAAGTTATGTAATCTAACGACTGGCCGCCCCGATGAAATTAGAAGGAGCACGCCTTATTCGGGGCAATAATGCGAGTTCTTTCCGTGGCACATTTTTTTGGTTAGTTACTCAGTGCTCCCTGATGAATCGTTGTTTGCCCACACAAAACCCCGAAGGAAACAGATCAACGTGTCACTGTTCGTAATATTTATGCAGTCGTTAGGCGGCAAGACAAATTAAAACACATGGTAGCTTGCGACAGTCTTTAATGGACGCCAAGGATAATTGTCACACCAACGGCCTTGTCCATAAGATCAAGCAAAAGTTGAGAAATGGAACTTGGCGGTCAAATTCAATGCTTTTTTTCTTAATGGTTTACACTTTGAACAATCGGGGTAAAACTTTACTGGCCCGTATGCGTTTTGAAACGCATCCGTTTAATTGGCGTAATGTTTGGTTATTCGGAACGACCCGCTTCGTGGTGATGGGAAAACAATCGGTGCAGGTGGCAGTCCACAGGAAATAGTTGTTGGTTTTCACCGGGAAAGATGATGCAAGCAGGAAGACTGTAGTGGAAAACTGAGAGTATATTAGATGCTTTCTACATCGTATCGGAACTTGCTGAGGTATTTGTTCTTCTTGAGTGACTGAGACGCTGTGTGCCTGGGCGAACACCAACAACTCCTAAAACATCTTGCAACGTTCATATATACGACATTTTCCAAGTAAATCAGAGATTTTATGGAGGAGTAGTAGTCTTCCACCGTAGTAGTGAAAGACATTGGTCGCGAAGCCTTTGTTTAATGAGGTTCCTCGGGAAAGCCCAGGAAACTACAGCGTGTTTCGCATCTGTAGTCTGCAAAGTAACGGAGACGTATATCAGGAATGAAATTGAGCGTCATTTCAAATCAACCAGTATGAGTTTTAGAATGGCCAGTCCTTCATTTTCAGTCTGCTGTGGAATAAAAAGAAATGAGCAAGTTTCGTTCATGCTGGACTGCAGAATGACTTTGCTGCTAACGAAGGACGTGCTAGAATTAACCAAGTCCGTTCAGATTTTTATTGCACACGCGCACCTCTTATGGCAAAAGACATCAGATGCTGTCAACGCGATCTGTCCCAGAGTATAATGTGTAGGATGGATAGGGTCTAGTTAACATGCGGTCAAGCATAAGTAGCCAGAGGTGTGCTGACTTGTTATTTAGAAGTGGTAGTGCGCTTGCACTTCCCACCAAACGCTTCTGCTAGGCACTCTGGATGAAAGCATTCGGTAGGGGACCGTAATATCCCTGTTGTCAGGCTTTGAACATTCAGGTAGTATCCAAGCACACGCACAACCATCAACTGCCGCATATGGCAGGGTAGTTTGCTGCAGTCTGAAGCTGTAGAGAGCCAAAGCTGTTCACAATTTTTGACTGCCGCAGTGAGGCGAAACTTCTAGATTTCAAAAACGGTGATCGATATTCAAATGGAGATAGCGGGCATACGGTGGGTGCGAACGGGTTTGGGCACGCATGAATTTGAAAGACGTTCTAAATTGTGCGCAACTAAGGTAGTTTCGAGAGTGCAGGAACAGGCGACCAGAGTAAAACGTGAGATGCCTGGTAGAGTTGCGCTTTCGTACGATGAAGTGACCTCAGAATGGCGCAGTTACAGCATAAAGAATAGCATGCACGCCTTGCAAGTTGATTCGCTTGTAAGGCATCATTCCACGTGCATTTAGCCAGTCTCTGCTAGCATTCTTTGCTCTTCTATCTATGTAGTTTCGTATGTATTCCATTTCCTCCTAATTTCGTGGTCGATGAGACGGGCACTAAAGTATCCAAAACCCTGGTGTTCAAAAATCTGTGACGAAAACCTTGTCTAGATGGCATATGCAGGCGGCATCGCTCTCGTCCTCGAAAAAGAGAAGGCGCGGGTATTTTTGGAACAACTGACAAAAGCCATCCACTTTTTTGGTATGCACTTTGCACCCGCAAGTTACGAGGTCATTCTCCTGGACATACGTTCACTAAAGACGCCACTCACAATCCAGGAAGCGTTTCACGTACTTTGGAAATTGTACTGGTTCTGACTGTAGTGTGAAAGATGAGGTCAATGCACGAATGTGCAGAGCCCGGGTCGCGTTTGCTAGTCTGAGATACCAATGGCGTACATCATTGAATAATATAGGACGTGTGTATCGGGCTATTGTACGGGCTGTGTAGTTTCATGGCAGTGAGGTTTGGCCCGTTCGAGCAGCGGAACTTAGACGTCTTCAGGTGTTCGGCAATCGTTGTCTCAGAAACGTAGCTCGTGTGGGTTGGTGCCAGCGAATCCATGACGAGGCAGTTAGGAAGCGGGTTTTGGGTTGTGCAACGGGTACTTCCAATGCAGAATGTGTCCAGAACCAGAAGCTGCGTTGGATGGGACATGCATTGCGTATGTCGAACCATCGTTTGCCGAAGAGAGTGCTGTTATGCATGCCCAACTCAGAGTGGCGGAATCAAAGAGGTGGCCAAATATTGACGTGGAAGAGGGGTGTGAAAGAGAAACGTAACGTTTGGGTGCTGCCGGTGCTACTCTTCTTGCAGGATGGGAATAGGACAAGAAGAAGGAGAAGTGGCATTGTGGTGGTGCATTTCACTTTGGTGTGGGTTGACGAATATGTTTATTGGGTGATTAGATACGGTAAACCTCTCAGCCCACAGCTTGATCATCATCATTATGCGAGTCAGATCTTTTCGGTGGTGGCTGTCTTGGTATTTCATCTACTTGGGTTATGTAGACATCGTTGTGGAAATGAAGATGGTTGACAAAACCTATGGATGAATGATGAGTTGGATGAGGCCCGTAACTTTATGACAGACATGGAATGGGGCCTCAGAATGGCCTGAGGTATCCAGAAACTTCAAACTCTTCACTTGTGTCTGAGAATCGGAAGCGCTTTTTTATAAACACACGTTGAAGATCACAAAATTATCGGTTAACGAACACAAGCAAATTAGTTTATCTGTCTCCCAGAAACAAGCCCTTGGTTGGTGGGACTGCTAGTGTGTTAATGTGTTGGATGGTAACAAGTTATTTTGAGGACGACCGACCTGTCAATTCTATTAAGCTACTGGGTATTGTTATTAGGCAGTAGAAGTAGAGTTAGGATTCCGTGCCATGAATCAGCAGCTTTGACACCAAGTATCCGCCCACTCGTTAGATCTTCCCTACGAGATAAACCATACTCTGGGGTTATTGACTCCAAAAGCTGGCAGTTTTACGTGAACGGCGCTTTCAACCAACCCAGTGTTGATTTCGTCTTTGTTGGACATGGTTGAAAAGGAAATTACTGGACTAAATATATGCGTAAGAGATATGGGAGTTCTGAGCTACCGAGGGAAATAGAAAACAGCAAAAAAATGTGCGGGCTTACCAATTATGTAGTGGTTAACGGCCCTAAGGAGTCTCTAGTGAACAGAATAAATTAACAATGTAAGCCAGATACAAAGTCACAAGGAGAAAAATCCAAGTAAATCTTGACTCACAGTTCAAAATAGGAGATTCCGTAGTTCCGTATTCCGTTGAACCACCGCACCAAGAGAAGTTCCACCTTCCAGGTATTCCAGATCTCCGGTGATCGCAATATTAATCCACAAGTGTGAATTGATTAGTCCAGCGTTTGTAGCTAAAATTTTTGTTCACGTTTTGAGTTAGCAGCAGCTATCATAGCCAACCGACAGTCACAACATCAGTCACTCAGCAAAAGTCTCAAAGTCACGTTGGACCCAAGAAGCGGGCGGTAGCGATTGTATTGTAGCAAAACAAACTTTTTGTACATTGATGTGACTGATGCCGATGGGGGAAAGGAAGATGATACTGAGCATGAAAAATAGCAGTTTACAAGTGCTGCAGAACCCCCCTTCTAGAGCGTCAAATAGGTGAGCAAGACGCTCGAAAAGGAAATGCGTCATAGTAGTTCGTCCTTGAAGCGAATAGGAATTTTGCAGTGTCGACCAGATCTTGTGGGCGATGGTGTATGTGTGTGTGGTGTTGGTGGTGGCACTGGTCAAAGGAGGGTTCGTGTGACTGTGTGATTGTGCAACGGAGGGGATCGTGGTATGCTCATCATCGGAAGTTGACCGTATGTGCATGTAAGCGACTTTTAATCGGTCGATGCTAACTGTGTCTTTGCGGCCGTTACGATCAATGACGAAAGTTTTGTCTTTCCGAGGAATGACTCTGAAAGGCCTTTCGTATGGCAGTCGTAAGGGCTTTCTGACCGCATCGACGCGCACAAAAAACTATTCACATGTAGCAAGATCAGGATGTACCTGAGTGGGCTTGGAGGTTTGTCGGGTTGGTGAAGGACGGATATCACGCATGTGTTGGCGAAGCCGGGAAGCGTAGCACAGGTCCATACCACTTCGTCGCACGACTGTGTGGTATACACCCCTCATATCTCTAATTTTGCTGTGCACAATTATGTCTATGATCACTGAATCCCGCCATCGAATCACCGGTGCACTCATGGCTCCATCGTACTTAGCAATGGGAATAAATGACTTAGAAGTAAGTTTACATTTATAAGGGTAAGACACCAGTTCAGCGTGGACACCGATCGGGAAATGTGGACAAGGGGATTCATCAAGCGCTTGGTAAGTTAGTCAGTATGGCCCTATTTAATTTGATATTGCCGGAGACACGCACCAGTTTTAAATGATTCCACAGTGTTTCCTTTCGGATTACGTTTATACCGATACAACTGACAAATATAAAGGTAATTCCCCAAGGGCATCGGCTTATCAGACTGAAGACATGTTTGGATATAAAGGAATGTCGTTAATTTTTGGATTAACCTATCGTGTAGTTTAGGCCTCATAACCAACCGCGTGCATAGGTGCGGTTCCGGCAGTTACTATAAGCAGCCAAGGTGCGTGACATCGCGTACAGTCTTGAGTATTGAGAGCCCTCTGTGGCCATTGGACTAGGCTAGTGGACATAGTTGAGGTCTAATAAACAGCACCGTCCATAGGCAAAGGCGTACCAATTAGGATAATTTGATGAGGTTAGCGACAACGCGTACAACCGTGAGCGTGACAGGCCGTCTTTGGGCGTTAGATTGGGCTACCGCGTCCAGTTGAGGCCTCGTATTCATCGGCCGGCATAGATACTGGCCTGGTGGTTACTATGCATAGCAAAGATAAGCGATAACGGGTACATGTATGAGTGTGACGTGCCGTCGTTTTCCACTGGATTAAGTTACTGTATATGGGTGAGGCATCATAGGCAGCGTCACACATAGACACGGCCCTAGCAGTTGCGATACGTAGTCGGAGTGAGTGACAAAGTGCGCAGTTAGCATGGTGACCGATAACCGACTTGGTGTTCGCGGTGGAAGACATTCGTCAACTCCTGCACNAAAATAGCAGTTTACAAGTGCTACAGGTCTTTCCCATTCAGTACTGGGGACTTGGTTTCGTTTTTGATGGCTCTCCTTCTAGTTGCGGAATGCATTGCACCCTCAAGGTAGAGGCAGCTGGAGCAAACGAACGGGCCAGAAGAGTTAGCTTGTTGGTTTAACCGGTCGTCCTTAAACCCGTTTTTTTATAATTACCATCAGACCTTGCAGGTGTGGCATTGCATACCACGTTTTACATTCGACGGAACTCCATTTTTTCCGCATCTGTTTTGGTCTATCGATGGCTGTAGAGAGCAACCTAGTTTCGAATGAATACCGTCAAACGGATAAAGTTTGTGTTAATTTCCCCCTTGTTCAACCTATTGTTGCAGGCAAATTTGGGGTGTGAAGCTAAGGACCGGTTACAGAGCAATGGCGGCCACAAGAAACAATAACTCAGCACCCAAAAGTGACCTATAATATACTTAACACTTTAAGCAAAACCGTGACCAACTGAGCAGACTTGAAGATTTCATATAGTTACCGTCAAACGATAAAACTTTACTTAAAGTTTCCCTTCGTTTAGACAGTGGTTTCATGGAAACTTTGTGTGCGCCGGCGGGTCGACCGTTGACGTCGCTCACTAGAACCATACCCAAGTTAATTTCACCGAAAATAGATGGTTTATGAATTTGCAACTATTATCGGGAGTCATTCCACTCCATTTGCATCTTCCGGTGATTTCTTTCTCATAGCATCTTGTTCAACTGAGCGAAAGTTCAAGTTCACGGACCATCGCCGATTCGCATCTTGTTACCGGTTTACTTTAGCACATTTTGGTGTTCTTCGGTGGTCTTTAAGAACGAGATATCATCTCAGAATACCTTATGCAAGTTCCACTCAGGAAAATCGGTCATTGGTGTTTGTTTGCTTTATACACCTCAGATTTAACAAATGATATTTCGTTCTGCGAACTTCGTCAAGACACATTTTCCTATGGAATTTGGCTTCCATTAAGTAAAACAGTCAGACGACAGCATGATTTGTGCAGTGGAAATGCTACGGCCATCTCTGTGGATGATCCCCTTTCCCAGATACGCATAAATAGCGTGTGGGCTGATACAGAGTCAGGAGATGACTGTAGGTAAATAAGCAACACAATGGTATCGTTCTTATTAGGAATACGACCGCTTATAAAGTGGTCATCGTGAGAACGGCAGCCGTTGACACTCATCTCGACAACTTGTCGTAGCTGCTATGCCCGTGCCTATGTACGACGCTGATTATGAGGCCTTACCTATGCATGGCAACCTAATCCAATGGCGAAAAACCGCTCCTTATATTCATAACTGTGTTTGGTGTTGCATACCTTGGCTGACTAATATAACTGCCAGGCCCGTATCCATTCTCGCAGCTGAATATAAGGCCCCAACTTCAAATAATAGACTAATCCAATGGCCAATGGCGGCCTTTCATATACAGGCATGTCGTTCGTCTGCCAAGCTCATGCCTGAAACATACACAACCACCCTTCGCGAATCATGTTTCTATTTATTGGTTGCATCGTTACAAGCGTATTGTGTAGTCAATCCAGTTCATAGTTCCAGGAAGCCGCTTCCACTCGCCAGGGGTTTTGAAAGGAAAAATGTACAACCAATTACGACTGGTATGCACTCGTAAATACGATACACAGTTGAACAAGGTTGTAGTGGATAACTCACAAAGTGCTTCATGAATCCCGTTATTCACAATTCCCGATAGGTGTCTGCGCTGAAACTGGAGAGTTGCTGTACACTCACTAGTTGTTCAATTAGTCCCATTGGTGATAATGAAGCAGCCGTGTGTACATCAATGACATGATAGCAGCCTTCGGTAAAAATATACATTAATGGACGCGGCGAACTTAAAGTCAAATTAGGGTGTATACTAGTTAGAGGTAAGACAAGGTGGTTTAGACTTGAGCCCTAGGAAACAAGGACCCGCATACGCTTGCATGTCCACCTGGTGCTGGACACTTTCTTCAATGGAAGTTGCTGATTCCCCATGTGAATCACTGGTGAGCAACTGGCATTTTCTTTTGTGTTCTAACTCCTCATGGGTAACGTGATTTGCGCCATGTTGTTTCCTTGTTGCTCGTTTTCCTGGTTTCGTTCTTACCTAAGGTGCGCTTACTTTCCAGTAGCTGATGTCAACCTTTTGTTGCCCGTCCATTATTGCTTGAAAGTTCGTCCCACTTCTACCTATTTTCGACCGTCCGCTCTGAGAGGAAAGCCGACTGGCCGTGGATCGATACCAGAGCTCCCCGAATGTTGGGTACACGTGCTGTTCACAACCTCAACCTGATACCCAGGCCTATTTTTGTATTACTTAGATGACGCGCCTGTCAAATAATCCTTGGTAAAATTTGTTTTAAACGGCCATAACCGCGCAGTCTGATTTGTTACGTGACATGAACTACCGCATCGCGCCCTCAGCCAAAGACAGTCTTTTACGTCCTGAACATATTGCTTGCTTTCTTTGCCACTATCTCTCTATAAGGCCAACTCACAGTGACAGACTGCGCGTATCTTTACGTTTGTACATTGTTTGGTCCTTACTTACTTTTGCTTCCAGAAGTCCCTGGTTCTTCACTGACTATTTTCTGCTCCCGTTGATGGCACTATTATCGATTGTACGTGTGCTTAATTCACGATGCTCACGAACCCCTTTGTCTATAGAACCAATTCCTGGCAATTCTCACTACATCATCCGCTGTCTTTGTCCGTGTGTTCCTATTGGCTACTGGATACGAAGTGCGTATAATCCGATAACCGCAATCATCCTGCGAGATCCTTATCCGCCTGGGCCTTACAGAAGTCCTTGCTGCACAATGGAAAAATCGTTTTCTAACTGTCCCGTTACAGATTCGCCAACACCGAACCACACGAGCTATGGTTCTGAGACAACGGTTGTCAAACACCTCAAGACGTCTTTGTTCCGCTGCTCGGACAGGCCAAGTCTTACAGCCATGCAACAAAACAGCTCATATCACAGCTTGATACACACGTTCTTCCTGCTGCTTCACTAGATCTGATGTTCCGGTTCCTAATTTTCCACAGTTTGCACTTCTGTTGTCATATGCCAGGCAGGAAGTCTCTTGTTTTGCTCCCACCCATTTTGTTTCTGCCCGCCACCTCGAAATCCTAGTGATCTGATGTTGCTCGATGTTCTCTCAAAAAAAGAGCATAGTAAATGTGCTTCCCAGCTCGTGTCGGTTTAACGGTGACCACGTCTGTATCGGATAAAGCCCACCGCATTTGACGCTGTCGCATCTCCCCAAACCCCCTGTACCCAAAGCCCCCGCCAGTCGTGTCTTTATTCTGACCGTAACCTTATGATCATGCCTGACGGCATGCTCCCACAAGCAACTCCAGCAGACACTCACGTTTTCGTCTGATCTCATGTACCACCAATTCATCCAACGGTTTTATCAAGGTTTTCGTATAACCTTGCAGCTTAAGCCCTGCCGTGCGCCCGATATTGCGTGTGCTGACAATCATAAGAAAAAGGAATAAACTTACTAGCTGAAACGAAATCCTTGGCTATGTTTGGCGGTACGCCTGTCACTCCGGCAGAAGACTTGTTCCTAAATAGGTCGCGAACGACTGCTCCATTTTGGATTTGCGCGGACATAGATGGCGCAATCATTGTTCAGGTGGTCTTGAGATTATTTCCAAATCTGATACAGAAGAAAGCACTTGAAGAAATCAGCTCTTTCACAATGTTTTCCACCGCCTTTACGGATACAATACGCGGAGAGACTAGCAGCCATTAAAATATGAATTCCGTGAATCCCCTATTGGGCCTTGCATATGTTTAAACAACTTCCATGAAAACTGCAGCCTCGCGGGGAATCCTTTTACCCTCAATGCTATAAATTTGTGTTAAAGTTTCCCTCTTTCGAACTGTGCCTTCAGAGAAATTTTGAATGTGCTTCTACGGCTCGGCCCGTTAAAATTGTTATTGGTGATCAGATGCGTGTCAGCGGTGGTGGGTGACCTTGAAAGTTCGCTCACTTAAACTAAGCGCCATGTGCAACAGATCACTGAGACGTGTAGTTGGAATAGACTAACTCCCCGTACACTTCTCAACTTTGAAAACATAGCTTCGGTAAAATTAATTTCCGTTTGTTTCTTGTGGTCGGCGTATACCGACAAGCATGTTTAACCGATGACCCTGATTTGATTCAAGGTCAAAACTGCTCCGTGACGTCTTGCACTTGCTTGTTCGGAGAAGGGCGGATGTGTTTTTGTTGGGTGAGTCTCTTTCCGTCACTAGGGTTCTGGAACCGGGGTTTGCAGCCGGTCGCAAGAATAATTCGTACCAACTTGTGAGGGTCCGGAAGAGAGCGAATTGTCAGACTTGCTCCGCCATGTATTGTAGTATGCACGCTATGAAAGTATCACGGAGCAGTTATTCTCTTGAGGTAGCTGTTCACGATAATTTCTTTGGATGGAAAACAGAAAGAAAGCTCACGAGACGAACCCCAGTAAGCCGATACTTACATATGAATCAACCAAAATGGCAGTCACTGTATGCTACAGTATGACGTGATCAGAATCAAGGCACGTCCCCTATAATTAGCGGCAAGCTTAACTCGTGGCTCGAGCCACGAGGGGATCCCTATCGTCGTCTTGTAGCTTCTTGTAGCCTATTTGTATCTTTTGGTCATCAGTTTACGTGGTTCGAAAGTTTTGTACTGATCAAGAAGGACCAAAGCATAAGTCGACGTTCCACTACCTGTTGCAATTCTTCATTCAGCTTCGTCATCGAGAATTGATCACGATGTGATCAATCTGCTTCCAAGTTGGATCAGAAATGTGTCCTTGGATAGACACATCCTGCGCGTTGTCTTCGTGCAAGATGTTCGTAGTTTATCAAACACCTCTATTCATCCGGGAGTGACCTTCCAAATTGGACATTGACGTTTGCAGGTAGTCCCACGCCATCTGTATCGTGTGCAGTATACATCATTTTTAATTCTGCGTTCAGTCAGCTGGAACATAAGCAGTGTGTTTGCTAAATGCCTTAGTCGAATCCCTGCATCGTAAAACCTCTGATTATAGCATAACAGGCGCAATCTTGCTGTAGCATGTTCGGAATGAAATTTCGCATAGCAAGTGCTAGGCAATGTGCAGAAGAACGGATTGAGCATGCCGGGCTACTGTGATTGGCACCAGACCATTGTCTATCAAGAAGGCGATCTCTTACAATCCCAGGTTGGTGAGAAGTTCGCAGGGGGCAGGCTACGATGTGGCTGCACGAGATAAAGGCCGTTACTTTCAGGTTATTTGCAGCCTCTTTTTGTTGTCGATAATGACGATGGTTGCTAAGTTGGGCGCTCTGTAGTCTTCGCGTCTTCTTGGCTGCGTCAACTCTTGTACAGTAGCTACCTGATCCCAGTGACGATTATTTCTTCTCATCTTTGCCCGTCTTTCTAACTACAGTTTGTCTAACATTGTGGGCTTAGCTCGTGTTGCAGATGTTTTGAACTCAGGGGAGTTTACCGCAGATGCCTGGGCGTTTACGGTAGGAGGCATATAGAGTCTTCATAGGAGATGACAATTTAGGAGGGACTTATTTCATCGCCAGACACTACCATAAGTTCTGACGATCAACGGAGTCAAAACAGCCCTCAGATCAAGTTGCAACGGCCCTTGTTGGTCATCAGAATGTGTGGAGGAGTTTCAGCATCTGTCGCAAAGTAAAGCTATGGTGATGCAACCCCAGCCGGGGAGAAGCCCGGTTTGTTTCTCACGGATCTGACTCTTCTGATGGATTAACCTGCGCAAGATAATACCAGAGAGCTCTTGAAAGTTATGGCTGCTGGACGGATGTTCCAGTAGTTTCCGCACAATGTCTGTAGACAACTGTTGTAGCACTGGCTCATCCACGCAGACGGACAGAAAACGTCAACGGCGTTCAAGAGGGATCTTCACCTGAATCGAACTGAAAGGACTGGGCAATAAGCTGGATCCCAATACATGTAGATTCCCCATCGGTCTTAACACTTGCTGACCCACCTCAAGAAACAAAAGCCCTTGGTCTACACCTAAAACCGATTTAGCCTGGCTTAGCTGATTGATTCTCCTTCTAACTTAACTATCGACCAAGCTCGTAACCTAGTCACTTAGCCCGACGAAGCCTTTGCGCCAAAAGTGAAACATTGCCCATGGGCAATGTTTTTTATTTCAGCAAAAATAAATTTACTGATTGTTTCCCAAAATTTTCCGAAAATGATGTCCATACAATCTTCCACAATATAGGAGTCACCATCGAGACGCTCTATTCTGTTTGTATTATCCTCATTCCAGACTACCTACAAGAAGTTCCTACCACTGTTAAAGAGTACAGGATGCGAAACGTTTGTACTAACTGCTATGTGGCGCTGAGGCAATAAATCATCATCATCGACAGCATGACATCAGTGTTAAACACCGATGCTTTGCTGCCGTACAACCATGGTTTATTTGAAAGCCTTATTGTGAAGAAAAGAATAAAGATGGATGGGGATGGGACCTACTGCTGCCTTTTACAATCACTCCGAGGTGCCTACACCTCCAAACACTCATTCAGGCAATCTGGATAGAAACTGACAACAAGATCGCCACTGACATCGGTTGGCAGCCATATCTTGCAGCGTCTCCAACCAGGCGCAGTGAGGATCACGCGGTCCCCATCCTGGAAGGCGAGTAGCACCGACAACACCCAAGCGTTTGATGACTTCTTTCATACCCTTCTGCCAGGTCAAGGGTTGGCCACCTCTCTGCTTACGCCACTCTGAATTGGGCATGGAAAACAGCACTCTCCTCGGCAAACGATGATTAGGCATGTGCAACACATGTCCCAACCAACGCAGCTTCTGGTGCTGGACACATTTTTCAATGGAAGTACCCCTTGCACAACCCAAAACTCGCTTTCTAACTGCCTCGTTACGGATTCGCCGACACCTACTCACACGAGCTATGGTTCTGAGACAACGATTGTCGAACACCTGAAGACGTCTCATTTCCGCTGCTCGAATAGGCCAAGTCTCATAGCCATACAACAAAACAGCGCGCACTGTAGCTTGATACACACGTCCCTTGAGATTCAGGGACACACCACGACCTCACCGCCGCTTGACTCTATCCACTTGCATAACCAGTTAAGCCATACTGGTGAGTGTACGCGTGACACTCATAGCCTCTCATACCGGGTTGGTTAATGAATAGTGGTCTGGGTTGGCAGTTGAAGCATGTGCGGCGACTTGCTTTTTAAAAAAGCACTCCACTCTGTCGATCTTAGGCCAACCACTGACTTGTGGTTAGGTTTTTAAGACTTAGACTTTGGCTGATGACCCTAATCATCGTCTGACGTAGATCTGGGTGCCCTGGCATTACCCCCCAACCCGCGTACAATAACGAGTTTCACATTTACCATACCCATATCGGCCGTTGCATCATGGCATCAGTCGGGTAACCCCACTGCATACAACAGGGCGAGTAAACAAAAACAGACTGCTGTTGACGCCCCCTTTTTTCTATCTCACATCCGTTGTTTTCTCCTTCACTCCGTTGCTTGCGTCATCTCCATGACGAATCCATTCGCCCCTTATTGTCATTATCTGCAAACTATCAACTCAAGTCAGTTTATCAGCTATAAACCGTATACCACGGTTACATACGTTCTAGTTGCCACAGTTTCAATCACCGGGAAGCGGAGAGAGTGGGCTGACAGCCAACTGTTGGAGGAGACAACATGTTTGGTTAGTTCGAGAACTGGGTAGCTACGCATTGAAGGCGACAGATTTGATGCACGAGCGCCATTGACTGTCAGTGTCATTAACCATTGATAAGTTGTGTCCTGGGGTCCCCATACAGAGAGGCGGTAGTTGCCGACCCTACTCAGTTTACTTGTTAGTGTTTACATGCTTCGTTGCTAGGTCGTAAACTGTCCACCTGTTGGTCGCCTTCACTCAGCACGTGGCGAGGCCAAGAGAGCTCTTCGAGACCAACGATCCTCTGGCATGCGGAATACATGTCCTAACCAGCGTAACCTATGGAGCGTGAGTAATTCAATTTTCGCGGTAGAGTTCCCTATTCCTAAAATCATTTGGTGTACATCTGCTAAATCTACGCCAACTTGGCCACAAGGTCTGGGGAACTGTTCAACTTATTCTTCAAACACCGACGCCCAGTACACCTGACACCCCTCAACTTCCATAGTAAAAAAACTCTATGCTCTGGAACAAGCCAGACGACAGACTTATGTTGCACGCACGTTGTGCTCGCTTTCTATCGGCACGTGCTTTCTGAAACTAGGATTCAAGACCTAACTATGCTTTAACTAAATACCGAAATCCCGTCGGTCCCGTCTCACTTCTGGTTGCACATCTCTGGGGATCCGAAGCTGCTGCCGGGATTGAAATTGTTTTATGCCGGCGGGCTTTCTAATGTGCTTCTTTTGATAGTCTTCCCTGTGCGTTTCGTTTGGTAACGTCTGTGAGAGTATCCTGTAAACGCGCCGGCAATCGCTGTCTGTCCACGTTATCTGATTACGTCCCGACGGACTGTAGCTCTGGTACTCTCAAAAACAGTTTCTGCGACGCTTTGAGCTTGTTTTTGCAGTGGGCTAAGAGCTCAGACGTTGTTGTGGTCGCGCAGATATGAACGCGGATGTATGTAGAATAAATGCCTCGGGTTTATTGGGTGATCACCCTCAAATGGAATCAAGGCACACGGAAGGCGGCGAACCCTTGATGCATTGATGTTCTGACCACAGATTGCTCCCATGCAGTGCTAACTTCAAGAACGATCGTAGCCGCTTGCGGCATGCTGCCCCTGAATGCGAGTCACTATCCAGTACAGATAGACCACATCTCCACTAGTTATAGGTGGTGTCGGTCAGTTACTGGCCGACGCTCTGTGGGTTCGGGTCACACTTGTTCGTTGCGCTTTTCAGGGGTACGCAAGATGCACACGTCACAACTGGCCATTGAGGAGCTCGATAGATCCAGAAGCCTGAGCAGATGGAGGATGCGGTAAACTCTGATCTACGTGGTAGGTGCACCAGGTTCAAACAAACCTCCAATGAACGAAACAGTCAGCGACAAAATCGCTTGCTTATCTCGGAAAAAAACACCTGAAACACTGGGTTGATCACTTTCACTGGCGATCCAGCTGACCATCTGTTGTTCTACCGGATTATCAACCCGCATTGGAACTTAGAATCCCCGATGCCTTGGGGCTAGATGGACAAGTGATTAGAGCGCGAATTTACTGACCGGAAGGTCCGTGGTTCGGATCCGACCTTTGCATTTCGACTTCCCCTGTCTAAGTTTGGGCTACCTAACAGTATCCCAGCCCTAGTGCTTCTTTCGGGTGGCATGGCAGTTATGCACCGAAAGGGGGGCTAAAGCTGAACGATTTATTATTTTATTCGAAAATAAGACAATGCGTCTTCTCTCAAGCGTAATTGAGTTGCTGGTTTTGACGAACTCTCACCAGCTTAAGGATGGAAGTTGAATCCTCCAGTACTTGTCTAACTTATTTGCTCCTATCTTGGCGAACTGGAACGCCCCAACTAACTGGCTTGATTCGACAGTCGTGCCCGTTTTCAAAATGGTGCTTGCAGTGAGTGTGGCAATCTAAGAGGAATTAGCTTGCATCCCATTCTAACCGTACTCTGTGCGTCGCTTGCTTCATACCGTCTTGCAAAGGTCCGTGAAGATGGGATCCGAGAACAGCAAGCGGGATTTCGGTCGGAAGGGGCTATGTTGACCACATTTTCACACCCCGCCAAATGCTAAAGCAGTAGTATACGTATGAGCGCCCTACAATCTTGGTTTTCCTTGACCTCAAGAGTGCGTTCGATTATGTCGATTGGTTAGTCCTCAACACACTTACCCAACAGGGTGTGCCCCAGAAGTTCGTGAATATCATATGGTGTTTGTATTTACACACCTATGGGCGCGTGGAAGGGAATCGCTCAGCTGTAGCACTCTTTCGGTGCCTAACTGCCGTGCCACCAGAAGAAAGCACGAGGGCTGAGATACTTCTAGGTTGCCCAAGCCTAGATAGGGGAAGTCGAGAGGCAGAGGTCGGGTTTGAACCACGGACCTTCCGGTCTGTAAATTTGCGCCCTAACCACTGAGCCCCGGGCGCGTGAGAGTGTGTGGTCAGCTCTCCAAAGGCTGCCATACAAAGTGGTTTTCGAAAAAGGTATCTACTCTCTGTTTTTGTTTAATTTCGCCATCGACGACATGGAGGCGAACTCTAAAAGGTTTCCGGAGTTTAGATCTCTCTTAGCGAAAACTTCACCGACCTGGTATCTTTCAGCTGTAGCACCTTTTCAATGCCTAACTGCCATGCCAGCAGAAGGAAGCACGAGGGCTGGGATACTGCCACGTTGCCCAAGCCTAGATAGAGGAAGTTGAGAGGCAGAGGTCGGGTTCGAACCACGGACCTTCTGGTCAGTAAATTCGCGCTCTAACCACTTGGGCCATCTCGCCCGACCTGGGTATGCAGATAACAATCTTCTCAGTTTTGAAAAAGAGTAAAGTATCGGTGAAAAACACTGACCGAGATCGTTTAGTCCTTCGCCTTTGCCTCCACAGTGCAAAATCATGCTACTGGACGCACAGTCTTTATACATGTCTTTAGGAATTCTAGAAGGGACACTGAAGGTCGTGGAACACTCTAAGTGCCTGGGAAGTTGTATTAGTTCTTATAATAGTGTTACAGACGAACGAATCTCAAAGACCAGAATTGTGTTTGGCAATTCGCCCCACTTGTGACATGAAAAAGGCATCTCATTGGATGTTTGTATCAGACTCTAGTGTGGGTTTTAGTAAGTATAGTTATAATGATAATAATAATCGTTCAACTGCAGCACCCTTCCGTTGCCTAGTTGCCATGCCACACGAAGGCTGAGGTACTGTCTGATAGCCCAAATCTAAACAGGAGCACTCGAGATGCAGAGGTTGGTTTCAAACCACGGACCTTCAGGTCAGTAAATCCGCGCTTTACCCACTTAGCCATCTGCAATTTGGGTTATATTGTTTTCGGTTTGCGAGACTTGTCCACTTTGGGCGGAAACTATGAAACACCTTCAGTTCTTTGACCACCGCTGTTTGGGCGTTGTTGGTACTGTTCGCCTTCCAGGATGGAATCCACGTGACCCTTTCTGTACTTGTCAGGATACACTGAACGATGTCAGTGAAGTTCGGCAGTGAAGCCCCAGTGTTCTCATTTGTTGCTGATGCCAATGATGATGATGATGGTGAAACAGTTAAATTTTACGTTGAACTTCCGTTTTCGGTTGGGAATTTATGTCCACATTCCATTCGGATGGTTCATATGAACCTTACGGAGGCTGAGTTGATGGATGAAATTGGACTGGTCTTCAAAGTGTTCAGCCCATCGTCGGAGGCAACCGTTCCGCTAATGAATTGAGGTTCTATCCTATTCGGAATCGTTTCACCAACACCTGCCCTTTTAGGACCAGATGATCCGTTTAGATATGATTGAACTATCTGCTGTCGCAAAGGCTTTACCCATTTCCCAAACGTTTGTCGTTCGATAGAGTTTTGTCAATCCTTGTGCTATCCACTTTTCAGTGTTCAAGGGATCCGCACGCGCCGTCCTAATCATATGTTGCTGGTATAGTTTTCCTAGTATCAATGAGTTGCTGGTCGTTACGAGACCCAGTGTTCGTTGAAGTGTGCCAACGACTTTGGGCAGACGGTTTCGAAAGCTATGAGCAAAGGTTTCTTCACTCTCCAACCCTCGTCTAAACCATTACCATTACCTGCTCGTTGAGTCCAGGAAGCTCTTCCACCAATCCAACTGGATATTGTTGCACTATATAGACACTTTGCGGCTGCTTCACTGAATAACCTTACATGGACCGGCGGTGTTCCCGAGGGGAGGTGAAGTGATACACTTCCCGGCACACTGTTTTAGTCGGAGTTAACTTGTGTACTCCAGAGTATGTACTGTAATCTCGTATTGCCCATCGGTAGTTTATTGCCACATGGTCCAACCGGCTCCGGTTTATGCTGGCTACAAACAAACGATTCTAAGCACATAACTGAAGAAGTCGCTGCCCATTATCTGTCCGGTGAGCGTCAACCCCGAATCGGCCGCCAAGGCAGGCTTATCTCGGACTTCATCGAATTACTTGGGTATTCATATTACCTTAGTGAGACCCGATATCTGCACTTCTTGCTGACCGAAATAATCGCGACAAGTCTCGACAGAAGCTGTTCTTAGCCTAAGAACTGCCGTCCGTCGGAGCATATGCCGGCTTGACAAATAAACACCGCGTGCCGAGATGCGTTGGTCTTAACTGAGTCCGTTTACCAAACAGCGCAAAAACGACTACTTATTGGAATCCAGTCCAGTAATGCACGTTCAATCCTGAGGTTAAGCAAAACTCCCACGCCATGGGTACTACTGCCCATAGCACTAGAATCACCAAAGACCTGAAGAGTAAAGTACAAGAAATATGGGTACATCCCTCATGTTTCGAGCGGACCGGTGTGCGTGTTTTGAAGACAACGCACATCGGTCGAAGGGGGAGACAAGAAGCAACTGGACCTTACCGTGGTGGTTTTTGTGCTCTCATGACCCATTGAGCTCTACTGGGTGGTGTCCATGCGATACTCAGTCTCTCATATAAGGTTGGTCAATGGTTAGAGATCTGACGGCCCTCCAGTTTAGGGGTTAGAACATGTGTGACGACTTGTTCCATAAAAATGATAATGCAGTTGCATTTTCCGCCAAACGCTTCTGTCAAAGGATTTGGTCGAAGACCCCAATCGTCCTCCTGTATAGGTTTGGGCGCCCTGGCAGCATCCCAGTCCACATACAACCATGGCATTTATAGCCAGGACGGCAGGGAATCATCAGTTTCAACACGCATGCTACTGTATCTGCTGCTGCTGCTGATGATGATGATGATGATAATAATAATGATTGGAGTAGGATCTGAGCACAAGACTTCGATTAACCATTTTGACGCAGGGTGCGGATATTAAGAAGCGCGCTACAAAATAGATTGAATTTAAGGATTTTTTGTTTAGTACTGATCAGGGTTTAGATACAGAGCAACCGTTAGGTGACTGACATAAATATATCAGAAAGACGTAGTTGAGGGAGGTGTCGGAAAAGGTCGGTAAATGGAGGATTGTAAGGATGAATTATACTTCCTGGTTGCCCAGACTGAAGAACAGGGGTTGGTTAAACCTTTAGCTCAAAAATCTGACAAACAAGGCAGTAGGAAGATGCAGAGTTTTGTTTGAGGACCTGTCCCTAGCCTCTGACTCCAAAGTGCGAACCGCGAGACAGTGTTTAGGTTTCACTTGAGGGACCTTTATTGGAACTCTGACTCAGCAATCTGATCCATTTGTCCGGTTTGAGAGCGCAGAGAGTAAGGCGTAAACACCCGGGTCTACTACGCTACTATGCTACTACGCACAGCAGGTGCATTTGGAGCCACATCGGCCTCATGACAAGGTTTTTTTAATACTTTATTGGATAATTCGCTCGTGGTGACAGTCAGCCTTTGGACAATCGAAGTGTTCAATTTTTACTGCCAACCATTCCATCCTCGGTGGAAAGCAACGTCACCGCTTCTATAAATGTCTAAGGGGTTACATCTTACTGTTACAACACTCTTCTCGCAGCCATCAGACCGCCTCATAACACGATTTCTAGCTTTCCTTCATCGGACTGCTCCATTTTGCCCAGTCTGGCATAGTTGGATATCGGACTCTGACCAGTGTAGACCGCAGGACTGAAGTCCGATCACCACAGCGAGGTGATGTTTTTAAGCTGGTGCAAACGCCTTTTAGACGCTACCAACCTATAAGAAGCTTGAGGTATATCGTACAGGGAGTATTATTTACTTACGAAAGGACAAATCCCCACAGTTAGAGCATGGAGGCAGATAATGAGGTCAGTTGGATGTATCAAAAACAGTGCTACTTATATCCGTAATGCCAATACGGCCAACCTGATCATGTCAAAATCAACTAAGTATCAGAAATAAATTCGGGAGAATCCAGGAGCATAACAGGCAAGAAACCCAAGAAATTTAATGTGGGGACGTCTTATCTGACGATGGTCTTACCAAGTTCACCTCAGTGGTCAATGTCAATGCCAGACAAAACTAACCTATCTAACTAATTAACTACCAAAACTAGCTGCACATATACTATCAGTTACCGGATCCGATAACTAAGATGGCAGCACGTCAGCTGGAACCGTGTCAGCCGTCAGCAACCTCGTACACCGATGTTTCGTTTTGTTCTTGTCCAGTTCAATCACTATTCAAAGTCCTTGCTAATAGTGTCTGGAGTTATAACTATGAAGAACCCAATTCTACTGCTGCTTCGTATGCCAGTTATTATCATCCGATTGTGCGTAGGTGGGTAAGCCACATGTTTAGATTGCTTTGTTTTCATTTCTTGCATGTTTTCAGATCATTCCTTTCTCTCCTTTTTTCCAGTTGTCCATTGTTTTATGCACCCATTAGACAGCCAAAGCGAAATCTATCATGAGAAACAGTCGCTTATGCTTTGCTGTCTTCATGCAATAAATAACCTTCTTCAGGATCGGATTTTTTCCAAGAGATCCCTTGATGAAATCGCGAACAATCTGTGTCCTTCAAAAGTCCTCAACCCTCACCGAAATCTCTTCGGCTTGGGAAATTATGATGCGAACGTTCTGTTACTGGCGTTGCAGCAATGTGGCTACGACATTGTTTGGTGCGACAAGCGCAAGTCCATCCAAGAACATTCCTTAATTTTTGATAATATTCTTGGTTTCATTCTGAACACTCTGTCTCGTCGTCATATACTTATGTTTCCTATGCCTCATTTCGGGAGTCATTGGATTGCTTTTCGACGTTTAGTGGTAGGCGGCGAGCGCCGTTATTACAACCTTGATTCCAAGTTGCGCCACCCTGTTCCGGTTGCTTCAACAGATTCTGAGTTTGTGGATTATCTTGAAGAACGCCTTCGTGAATTTCCAGATACCCAACTGTTGTTTGTGGTCTCTCAAGAAGTTCGGCAGCAACGTTCCTGGACTTCGAACAAGTGATATACCCGGATTCGCTTACCACAGCTGCATACCTTCAGTGTTTTTCCTCGTTACCTCAGTATTAGTTACTTATGTCAATGCATCAAACCATCGACACCGTCTATTGGTGTGCAGTTTTTACTGTTTGTTTTTGTTATTTTTAATATAGCATAATTTTTGCTGACAAGTCCTTTCTGCTAGATTGTTGTGGAGCTAGTATCAGTGCAGTAAATTTAGTTTTCTATAGAAGAACTTGATTTTGATGGCAAAGCTGCGTCTGTGCCTAATGGCTTTTTTTCATACCTGAGTGTTTCCTTCTCGGTCACCGAAAGATTTAGCTGCCACACTGTGAAAAAATGTAATCATTGGGGTTGTTTTCGTGATAGTTTGGGTGGGAATTTTTGAAGCGGGACGATTTACTTGATCCGAAGAAAGGGGATTTGCGTGCAGAGTGCTAGTTGTAAGGGGGCTCTGTTTCATATCCTATGAGTTGACTGTACTAATTTTAATGGTCGATAGTGTTTGAAAGCCACTCTTGACGGCGCTCATGTTTTTGTGATGCGAGAAACGATTCCCACTGCGAGCTGTGATCATATTTCATAGCTAATCCGCACTTCTCACCGTCGATTCTTCGATTTGGTGACAAATCATGTGACGAATAGACGTAACGGATTGAGTACCGGCTTTATTGTTTGTGAACCTAGCCCAAGTTCTTATTTGGATATATATATATATATATATAACAGTAGTTCCTCCGAACGGTCCAACTGGTCTTAGAGCATGAAGAACGCTGTCGACCGTAGCGGCAAACAGAAATGTATTTACCTCGAATTCGGATAATTCTACCGTTCTATCATGAAGCTAGTGCGCTACTACTGAGCCTTCCTTATAACAGCCGCAATATAGCAAACACTTCCTTATAAGGACCACCTTCGTCCACGCAGACCGTGATGAAATTCGCCACAGTATAGTTCCATTATGAAACCAACGCGGCGGTAACACCACTGGAGTTACACGATCTCAGTGTAAATAATTTCACTCTATTGTGCGCGTTCCATCTAGTGCGTAGTAACCCTAGTGTGAAAATTGTCTAATTCTATATTAATTGTACACCATTGTATTGAAACTTTGGCGGGTGATAACAGTGATTAACATGGTGTGGCATCATCAAACGATATTCTAGTTATAGAGATATGAGACCAAAGTCGTTCGATTTCGGCTGCCCATCTCTGTACTATCCACTCTCAGGTAAGACCGTCTATGAGGCCTATTTCAGTAGTAAACTGCCTACGCCCCCACCCCCAACCGAAGGACAATAGCGAGGAGAGGCCGCATTCGAGCGGTCCTTTGAACAGGCTTACCGAGGGAAGTGCACAACTCTATCCTTTAAAAGAGAGTTCCTGGTCAGAGATCGCCTCCACGCGGTCTTCCTAGAGCGAGGGTAGTGAAGTTGCTCCATCTCTGACCAACCTGTATTTCGACAACTGGTTCCCTACAGAAAGTACTGAAACGATCGAAAAACTCAAAATGGAACAACCATAAGTGGCCTATATGGGAGGCGATCTTTACAAAGGGAGGAAAGCTGTAATAGTCTTTTGAGTTCGGGTTTTGTATGTTCTATTGCATCGATTTTTTTATCGCGATCAGTCATGTAAGTCCTTTGAAAACATGTCAAAGTGCAACCCGGAGGCTTAGGTGCGAACGGAGCAGTGGCTTAGAATTTTCTAGCTAAATGTCCATTGGAAAACACTAAGACTTTCACGGGTTCCAATGAAACCGAAACGAGCTCAAGTTACTTTTGTTGCACACGACCAAAGTTCAGAGGAATTAAAATTTATGATCAGGGAACTTTCGCAAAAATGATAAAATGCATAGAGAATGAACATGACTACGTAAATGTCGTGATAGTTCAGGAAGGTGTACATTAACTTGGTGCTGGGAGAGCTGAGTGTTTCTAGTATAGGGCAGAATGAAAGGCGGATGGCTTCGCCTGAGGAAGAAGAAGCGAAAAAAGTAGCGGGATTTGAACAAATTGGCTTTTTATGGTAATTGTCAGGCGTAAATGGATGGTTTGTACAGTTAAAAGACTGGGAAAGAGGTATAGAACGAACAGTTTGACCAGCATATTTTGTGGCAGTAGTATCAATTCGAATAAACCCAGATAGTCCGCGTCCCGATGTTGAGTTTTACAGGCTATCGGTTTGAGAAAGTGTGTATAGATCGAGTATATAGAGTGTAGAGAGTGTATATAGATCGAGTGCATAGATTTACGACGATAAGACGATGCCTCCCACCTCGCTTCGTACTCGTATTTCACGCAGCACGTGCTTGGTGCTGTCTGTTAGGCTGTCTTTTCTTGGTCTTTCTGGCACGACTGACCCTCCGCTAGCGCAGCTCATAGGATCAGTGCGCAAGCGAATGTCTTACTGGACGGCGACTCCCAGCGACCGTGACTAATAATCTGGAGTGGAACAGATATGAGCGGCAGTACGCGCGAGCTTGAGATAAAATCCCACCATTTCAGAGCTAAGAAATTGACCTCAATGAAACAGAAGAGGTCGTAGGCAAAAAGTTCATCTAAGAAAAGGGTACAGAAAACAGTGAAAAATAATCGTGGGTCCAGTGGAAATGTGGAGATTGTGAGGGAGCGATGTATCACTTTCCAGAATCCTAGTGAGATCAGTGCTTCAGGCTGTGATGGCTAGTGCACAATTATCTCATCAACGTGAGCGGCAGCAAGACGAGATGAACGATGATGAGGGTCGGCGTTGTCGGGTGAGATCTTAACGCAGAGACGAAAATGAGACATTACCTTAACGATGCAAGCAATGAAAATAATGGAGATCAGTACATATCCTCAAGGTGCCCCCAGGTTCTGTGTTCTGGATCCGAGAGCCAGCCCCATCATTCATATGCGAATAAAGTGGCCGCTAAGTAAACTTCCAATCCACTCAGTCAGGGCGGAAAACAGTCACTAAATCGGGAGTATTACAAGCAGCTTCCAGGCCAGCTAAAATTGCACGTCATCGAAATGTGAAGAGGACCGTGCACCGTAAAACCAAATGAGTCTTGCACAATAGATCATAGTTGTGACACAAGCCTGTGGAGATGTCATACAAACCCATACTGATGATCACTTGGTAGAACTTCGTCTCCAGCATCACCAGAAGTTTGTATGAAAACCCCATAATTTTGTATAGAATAAGAGCGACGAAAACTTACGACGTTCGCTGAAATGTGGGTTGCGAATGCATGATACGTGTGAGTTATAGAATGACGGGAAAACACTTGAAGATGTCAAACCAAGAGAGAGTTCCCGAATAGATTCTGGGGCAAAATTTGGGGAATACTACCAGGACTCAGTGTTACAGAGGTGCAAAGAGCGCCAGAGGACGCTGAACTTACCTTGTGGTGACAGTGAGCAGTGGAAAGTGGATTGGTGAGAGAAGCTAAACACGCTGGAAACTTTGTGTAGAAGAATAGCCTGCTAAATTCTGAGCGAAAACCACGCCTTTGATTGGAAGAGATTATCGTCGAAACTGACAACGAAGAAAAGGAAGAAGCCATAGCTGCGGCCGGCTGAGCTGCGCAAGATCCAGGACGATTCTGTTCCGATAAACGCTGTCGATCTTTGATGTACCTCCCTACCTATCAACAGATCTTTGACTTAAAAGCTGTGGGTGGCAAAATAATCAGCGCGTGTTAAAGAGAATGACTGTATCCCTCGTTGCCTCTTCATTTTTTCTTCTTCACTGCCCGAAAAGAAGCGTAACGAGAAAGTTTGAACGAGTTATAAACCGAATTATACAGATACGGTTAACTGATAGCTCGTTTGACGAATAAACGTCCCCTAGTTATGGAGGAATATCTCCAAAAACCGCGGCTTGAGGAGTGCATGATCTCATGATGGAAAGGAATGCCTGCAAACGTTAAGATAGTGGTCGGAAAGACCAAAACAACACAACAACAAACATTGAGAGAATGCTTCGTGACAGATTTAGGTTTTGAAATGTGCCGCATTGTTGGTCAGGCATTGTTGAAAAGGAAACACTTTGTTTAAGGGAAGTATCGACAGGCGATAATCCAGCGTCATGGAGTGTATGTGGTGAAAAATAGTATATCGTCCCTAGCGAAGGTTCTTATTATTCCTTGAATCGGTGATAACTGAAAGAGAATCAAGAAATCTTGTGTAACGCAATGTATTTTAGGAATATTAACTAAATAGTTATCCAACAACTGCGGTTGCCTCAGAATTCGTGGTTAATTCTTTAGATGCCAGAAACCATCTTTATAGCCTTGTTTGATTCTGCCTCGGTTTTGGGTTTGAACTGGGCACTATCACAAAGTATAGAACATTTTGAGTGCTCCTGTATATTTTTTTCTTGAAAGAAAAGAATGCCGTATCCTTCATGGATACTGAGACAGCGTCCAAACTTAGGGGCTTAGAGTGGCACGTTATATAAGACATTGGAGCATCTGGTGGCGTTACGTCCCCGGGCGACAGTGAGAGATTCTCTTAAGCAGGCTCCAAAACTGTACCCTACTCTCTCTCCCACATGCTTTTTTGAGTCCAAAATGCATTGTTCTGAGAGTCCAGTTATTCACTCACAGAGCCCTGTCTAACTTTGCATGTGTTATTGTCACGTTATTCAGCTATCCTACTAGTGCACAGCCGTTGGGTGACGCCTTGGTAACGTGACGGCATGTATTCCCCGTTGAGTTCGAATGTATTTTGTTTGTCAGTGTCTACTTCATTGATTAATGAGTTAACAGCTCGCTTATTCGTCATAATCCCGTTAGTCCGTGTTGAAGTTGCAGACAAACACTGCATCCATAAATGACAAAACAACCGGCCTAATGAAAGCTGATTTGAATGGAAAAATGGCAGACCTGAAAATGGCGTAGAAGCGTAGGAATACGGGTATATAGAGGGTAGAGTTGAGGAAGTTTACGAGGCGAAATCGTGGCGTTAGTTGCTACTTCCGCTTTAGGAAACCCGATTGTACAAATTGAAGTCTGAAAGTTCAATGAACTTTGTCATTGCGCTTCTTTCCGTGACCTGTAAGAAAGTGGGAATGAGAATTAGACAGTGGAAACGATATTTACCATGATCAAAAATCTTGTCTGCATATTTTCGACATACCCTATACTATCTCAGAGTGTTGGCGGCTGAAGGAGTTGAAATTCTAATATCAGTTTCGTTTTTGCTTACTCACTACTTCATAACCTTTCAATTGATTCCAACAAACTGAAGTAACCATATAGTCTCTAGTTTGCTTTTTGGGTTTAACTGGTATCCTGGGTATCTGGACAACATCAATGAGTAGCATTTGTGGGCGCCCCACAAAAGGCTTACTAACACTCCTGTCAGCCTTCGATATTAATGGAATCGCAACTAAGCAGATGTGAAGTTTTAGAGCATGTGAGTGACAGCGTCCTCGATAGTGCAACTGGTGAAGTAATTGTCTGTTGATCGTCTTCATCTGCAGTCTGTCTTTTCCCGTACTTAGATTTCTTATTTGTATTTTCACCAAGTCGCCTCAGCTTTCGAGCTTGAATTGGTGTTTTTAGTGTGAAAGGGAAAAAGGTCTTGAACGGATGAGGTTTATCCAAAGTGCCTCATTATCGACCGAGAATCGTCTTCAGTTTTAGGTAGTTATCTATCTTGAACTGCAAATATCACAGTGCACTATTACCAAGAACGCAGTTTCCACATACCGTTTGCGGTATAGTACATTTCAGGGATGACTTGTGAATAAACAGTGTGTGGCAACCACGCTTATTCTCAATAGTGTCTCTGATGAAAATAACTTTCTGTATGAGGGATTGCTGTCTTGACAGTGCATCAAAAATCAAATAAACGTGGTTAAAGAACTTATTAAGTTCGGAGAAAAATACCTTTTAAGGCCACACGGAAATTTTCCTGGTGTTTTTAGAGTGAATGCTGTTTTTTTAGGAAACACACTCTGGAGTAGTGAAAAAGATTTGATCTTTCTGAAAAACCGGTCAAATTAGGAAAATTTACCCGATTTATTCGGTGAAAATTGTGGGGCGAAAAAGAGAAATTTAGAAAAGTATCGACAGCCTTTTCATAACATATATTTGATCAGGATTTCGAAACTCCTTAGGCCACACATTCGTCGACTTACTCGCGCAGAAGCGTTGCGCCACGTCGCATACTGGTAGAATCGCCGAAGAAAAAAAGAAAGAAGAAAAGAAATTGAACACAGGCTAGGCTATGTTCCTATCTTCCGACTTGTATGCATGCGATCAAACCGGGCGCAGCAGCAATTTCGTTATCGTGCATTGCACTATTCTACAACCTGTTTTACTTGCTGACCGAACCACTGTGGGACCAGGTACTAATGCCAGCACAACCATAGACAACGGTTTTACTAAGGAACCTAAACCTATACTACCAGATCTGAATAACGTACACGTTGTCGCTTACGGTCGCGTCAATCAAAAGCCGAATCGAGAGTTTTCAGTAAGTCCCCATGGCAACTGAAGTGTTAATTCCGGAGGCTAATATATTGGGCAGTGAGGATATAATTTGAACTATCAACACGAACTTGCCAAACATCTAGATAGGTTTTATTCCATCACAGTATTACATAAATTGTCTTTTCGATTGCTTTCAGATAGCAACATTTGTTTTGTGCAAACTTAAAGTGGTCAATGAAAATTTGCATGTTCAACCCAATTCAGGAATTTCCGCCAAGAATCTTCCACTAAGTTGATAGGTTAGATAGGATTTTCCGTACATTGCTTGTAGAAGCATTCTCTTCATAAGTTATGGTTAGTGATGAAATTAGTTTGTGAAAGAAAATGGAGCGATTGAATGAAGCGGAAGCTGCACGAACCTAGTGGACGGAAGCCTATTAGAAAGGAATACCGCACAGGTGAATGGTTGGGTGGAAAATAGCCTTTAAATACGTGCATGCGACCTACCGCGGTATGGCTGGTGGAAAATCCATTGATAAACAAAAGTTTTCAGGTTGTATATTCAGTTATGATATTAAGGGATGGAAACGAAACCTTATGCGGAACTCCTAACTGGTGAGCCCCAAGAAGAGCGAAGCCGGTCCTGGGCTGCCGAGAAGTGTTTTCAGCAACCTTGTGAGTAGTTTCCTTTATGAAAATACATTGCTATATCCCGAATATTGCACCAAGTGAAACGTGATATGACCTTTGTGCAGCGCATTCAGATGAAGAATATCATAAACGAGAGATTCAGTTGAGTTTCCCGTGAAAACAAAATTGATTTACAACTGAATGCGTTTGTTGAAACGCCAAAGTTTGTTTTTCTGAAGGTCGTGCAAAAGTTGCGTACCATAACACCGGAATTACACAAGACGATTTTGTCAGCTGGGTCACGAGAATTGCGAATAACCGTGCATAAACATATAATTCAACAACAGTAACCCGATTTTCTAGCGAATTTCTCTTTGAGCGCCATTTCGAGCCAACGCTTCTCTCCGAATTCGTGTGCCTGAACATTGCTCAAGCTATAAATGTCAAAAACGGATTTTCAGTCTCTCTCCAACATCCATCTCAAATTGTTTTTCAAGAGGCTAGAGTTGAAAGTTTCTGAAAATGCTAATTAGGGAAGAACTGTCCACCGACGATAGATCTTATTCACAAACTGCACTGCGTGTTCCCAATTGTTTTACAACTTCCTGCGCAGTGAATCAGTCGGGGCGGATTGAGACAATCTCCACCAAGTTCATCTTATCTCTCTTCGCTCGGATTCTCCCCCCTGTGTTCTCCCTGTGTTCATATCAAAAGAACGTGTATGAGGCCAGACCATTGACGTTGGGTAGATGAGGGAACTTGCGAGATGAACAGTTCCTTGCCATGAACGCCACAGAAGATTAATGAGGCATGTTCGAAAAATGTTGCATTGCATACAGGAGAACGGGGAACATTTTTTGGAGAAACGAATATACTTGAGCATGTATAATGAAAGTCGCTCTCTATAACTTTCTGTTTTTTTCTCCGATTAGGAATCAAAGAAATGCATAACCATATCAAGGCGTTATATTGGGATACCAGGACCCATTTTTGGTGAGAAACTGCTGTCATTTTATCTACATAGTGCGAAAAGCACAAAAAGCTATCATCATTAATTTCGTGCGTGGAAGGATAGTAAACTAATTGCTGAGGTACGCTGAAAAGATAGTCAGTAGATCCAGAGTGGCTAAAAGCTGGCGTAGTATGTAAGACGGTTTCCTGAAACAGACCGTGCCGATAAATTATGTACCGAGATATGAGCAAACCGGCTCGCCCTTCGGTAGGACGGTTACTTCTGTCAACAGGACGACGTTGGTATCTAGATGAACTGTATAGTCTAGATCGATTCACAGCACTTCCATTTTCAGTTTATTGTTACGTCACTAGGTCAAAGTAAATGAAAAATGGAGGTAGATAGAAGCAATACTGGTCCTCGAAAATTGCATCCGAGTACCTCCGTGTCAGGTAGTGCACCGCCTGCGTTGATCTGCAGCTGAGCTAGCAGCTATTCGTTGTTTGAAGAGAAACACAGTAGATCTTTCCAGTTACGTTTGCGTGAAAGCCGGCAGCTCGACCCCACTCATGAGGCTATCAACATGTGCAACATATTGACCCACATCATAGGCAACTAATAGTTTAGTTTAAAGGTAACCCCATCCATTTTGGTTCACTGGAATGTTCCCGTTTCGACAACTTCTCATCCATGCGACAATCCGGAGGACTGACCTGGTTTGATCGATAGTGCCACTGTGTGTTATGAATAACTCTAGGTGAAACATGTGGTAACAATCGCTCCGTGCCGTCTTAACTTTGTCATAAACTGGGGACAGTGTGTATTTCCCTCTAATTTCACAGTGGTTGTTGCTATGTCTATCATAGCCAATTAACCGATGGCTTCCACTGGTATAAGTACCACCCATATTCTAAGATAAACAGCATACTTCATGCTCCAAAAGGATCCCAGCTGAGTTGTATTCAATGAGCCGTCCTTAGAAACCAACCAGTTTGAGTCATTCAAATTTCACTAGATTCTCTGAGCCAGAAAAATTGATCAAAAACCTGTGCATTCAAGAACACTCTTGAATCATTCCTGTTCCTTCAGTAACTAATATTTTGCAATACCGTTGCCATCTACTCGAAATTTTGCAAGTGATGGACAGGAAGTCTCCTCCTGGAGGTGGCACTTATTTATGCTAGGCTAAAAAGAACCGGATACCTCCTTTTGTTTACAGGGATTTTCCTTTTGATATGTGAACATGTTAGTTGAAAAAGCTTTGCAAGTGATTGATGCGGGCCCAACTTCACACTTAATGCAGAACACCACAGATGAGCTTGTTAGTCGTTTACATAGTCGATCATGTGTGGTGGAATCGACTTCATAAAATATCACCTTGAGTATGTTCGCTATTTCAACTAGTACACTCACCTGCATACCAACTTGGGTTTTGTTGGGGATATCCATATCCCCAAAACCTCTGTGTGTGCTAACGAACTTCCGGCATCTTTTCAAGATCAAACTATGGATATATATATATATATATAGTCATTTTTGCGTTATCGCCTGTTAATCGCCCGTTGTTTAGAGCATTACAGTTGTGTCCAAGGTTTCGTCTTTTTAGTATTCCGCTATACTAGGAGTCGGAATCAGGCTGGGTTAGCTGGGGATAGGTTATCGTCACAGTCTAAACATATTATCGTTTGCTGGCTGCCTGATCAAAACCATAACAGTTATCCCGGAACTCTCATATGGAACGCAGCCGGGTCTCTCGGTTATGATGTTCCTTGAACTGAATGTGCTGCACCAGGCCGCTTCAGGTTTAATTTGGTACGATATGCCAGTTTGGGTTCAAGTAGAACATCAGGTTGACGGAAGCTCTGGGATTGCGTCTACCTGATGAGCCCCAAGGAGGGCTAAACCGGTCGTGGGCAGTTGATGAGTTTTCGGCAACCTGATGAGTAGTGTTTTGCACTTAGAAAACGTCCTAGTGTTTCGGATTACACATCATGGTCGTAAGCAGTATGCTTGGTCTATCTGATGAAGATATCCTGGTTGAACTGTACTTCAGTAAAAACTGGAATTTCGTGCTCAGTATGGAACTGATTTCTGTTTGTACCAATTTCTTTTATCTCCAGTTTTCAGATCTTTCAGGCTTGTTGAATTGTGTTACGTTGTTTTGCTGTCTTTGTTTTGCTCCTCATGCCCGAAAATCGAAGTAGTTCCATTACCATCGTGTCTTACAAACAGATACAAACAGGTACAAATAGATACCTTCGAATAGCTTAAAGTCCATTTATTCTAAAGGTTTTTCTTGTAGATTCGAAGCTCTCTCTGTTAAACTGTTGATGGGCAGGAAATTTCCTCGTTCATACTGGCTCTTATTTCTATTACGCCGAAGAAAGAACCGAGTGTTTCCATTTTTAAGGGGATTTCTTTAAATGTGCACATATTAGTTAAATGAGGGTTAGCAAGTGATTAGTGGGGCCTCACTTTTTCACTAAATGCAAAACACCACAGTTTAGCTTGTTGGACTTTTGCAGGTTATGTCACCTCCCAGTAGAATGGAATTCAACTTACACTTTTTTGACGCGCAATAAAGTATGAAACGACTAAAATGTTGGTGATTTCGTTAGTTTTTGTAAGTTGAATTGGTTTTCGCTGATGTACTTTTCTTGGTACGAAGGATGGGATGCTACAGTTTCATCCACCATTTTGGTGAACCTTGTGGAACTATCAAGAATCCAAAATGGAACATATTGCAGTACTTTTCAGGGATGCAATAGGTCATGTTCAATGGTGAGGATTCAGCGGCCATCCCAACTGAATAGGCATTTCCTAGCACTACTCTCTTGACAACACCACTGCTCTGCATATTCTGCAAAGAGTTTTGTGCTGCATTATCATCCGTCTCTAAGAGTAAACCCTTTTCTCGAAGAGATTCTGGGACATAAAATATTTTCCTCTGCAACTCTACTCTAAGAAAAGAACTCCCGTCAATTCTTTAATATAAACAATTGTCCCGGAAGTGATGGCTTCACCTCTCAAGTAGAGGTAGCATGATAACCGCGTGGTATGCCTTCAAATCGTGTATAACGATTGAATGACGCGCAAGTTCATTTGTAGGTTCATCTGGATCTAGCTAGCCTTCCTGAAATTGAAGTCGAATCTGCGTGTGTGGTGGTAAGTGCTAACACACTTCACGCGGATCCAACAATTAATGTGACTAACATAATTTATCATTCGCGACTCCATAGTTCTTGAGTACACCACAACTTCAATGAGTTTCGTTGCTGTAGTGGGCATTGTTCCCACACGGTTGATTTTACTCTGTGTTTAGGTGGGACTGATCAGGCAGTACAAAATTATATGTCCTTTGATGTTGACAACCTTGATCTGCCTGCCTGTTTTTGTGTGTCCGCCTTTGTTGGGTGGGGTTCTTTCAGAATGCCGGGTCTGTCTAGCTGACGGTGTCTTCTCGGGTTTACTTTTTAAGGTTACGATGTTCGAAAGTTAGCAATTATAATAATCGGCTGTTAATGTATCCGACTATTTCTATTTCTTCCAACCCACTTCCTGAGCACTCTTATCCCATGGTAGTGTTCCATTTGAGTGTAGCGTTGTTGTCGTTTTATCCTTCTTATGACTGGGTTGCTAGTGACTGACAACCAAGACAACGGTGCACCCTGTTCGTGCACTGCCTGGTTCAATTTGTTTATCTGTTTGTTTAGAAAAAACGCGAGAAACAACTGCATAAATTTGATTGTTTGTGGAACCATACCAGGTGGTAGCTGTTGCTTACACCTTTTAAAAAGAACCACCTCTTTTGACGCTCAACAGCAGTACTTTATCTGTTGACCACTGTGTTTGTTCACCTACTGCAGATAACTAATTTACCTGAACGCCAATGAACCTTTGAGCAACGCCACTCTGCTATTTGTTTTGCCTTTATACCGGCTTAATAAGCATCATACTGGAAAATATATCTTACCCGAACATTCAGTATACGTACTGCGCGTTAAAATATACATTATATGCACATATTGCGTACTACATAATAAAACCTAGTCATAAATATTCTTCATTCGGCGAAAATTTGACGGACGTTGTCAACGGCTGGTGACATCCTCTTTCACAATGAATGAGTGAAATGTGCCTGTATATGCGAGCTCTATTACATACTATTTCATTCGTTTGAAAACGATGGTGGTTGCGGCAGTTGTCACGGACCATTATAATTGCAGAATTACCGAAGAATTATAGAAAACAGCTTTACATGTCAATAATATGAGTACTTTGTCGCTGACTAAAAGGAAAAGAACGCCTCACCATAACGATGCATAAAACCTCAAATCATGTTCAAAACGAAGCAGGATGCCCCAAAAGTACCTCATGCAACCTAAGGGAAAATGTTGCTTTCACTGCACTCGTTCGGCCACAGAATGTGGAAGGGTCAGCGATTAGTCTTGACCTGTCACTAACAGAAGTTGTGGAACAATAGTACACAGTTAAATATGTTGGATTATACAAAAAAAATCAAATTCTGCTGCTTGGATGATAGTACTACCTTGTGCTTAACCGTCCCACATTCGACCGGCTGACAACCCTGAAACGATTTCTGAGATGGCGTTCCCCTCTCTGTAATCAAACTCATCTACTGAATCGCGCGGCAAACGATGGATATCGGTGAGTTGTTCCCCTGTAGATGTGGGAATTTTCAGTTATTCAGGACGATTTAAGATTGCAAATATGTATAACAATTCCAAACAGCAGAGGACCACATTCGATCTTAGCACAACCGAGATCAGTAGTGAGTTCCATAGTGACTACTACCATGGGTACATGGAGATACTAGGATGTGCAGCTCAACGGTCTTTACAGACAGTGGATAAACATGTGAATACAACAGTTTCGGATGCAAGACATGCAGGAAGAGGCCAATCAGTTTCTTCGGAAAAGCACTCAGGATAAGTGAACAGAAAACAGAAATGACTCTTGATACACTTGATACACTTGCTCTTGATACAATGGCACCCTCACTCAAGGACGCTTGCATGTTCATGACAAAGTTATCTGTCTTAGTTCACAATCTGGTAAACTAACGAAGGCGACGGATTCAGGCAAAATTAAAGACTATATGTATACATATATATAACAACTCTGAGAGTGTCGGATTTTGGAAAGGTAATAATTCCAATTGTGGACTGCTGAAGCGCCGGAAAAAATTCGGGAGTTCAGTTGAACACAGTTTTAGGAGTGCTACGACAAAAAAACCGGCGGGTTGAAAACACTGCGGTCATTTAGTGACTGTTAGTCTACCGTGGCTTGTTGCTAATACTCCTCGAAAAGCCCGTATGGTTCTTCTTCTGTTTACATCATATTCAATTCTTTTTTGTTCGTTTTTCATCGGTTTGGAAGATCACAGTCTAACTTTTTATACTCCGGCACTACACCTCAAGGCATTCAGTTTTGCCTTTCTAGGTACGATGGGATCAAAGCTAATCATCATATAAACCGCAAAATCAATAAATGACCGCAACCCGGTATCTGGGAGGGTTCTGCGTTGCTAATCCATTGACCTTGTGCTGACTCAGAGGGAACACGACTATTAAACACAAGTCTCCATTGTGTACAGAACTAAAATTGGGGAAAGTGGTTTGTATTCTTTCAGTATACGAGTGGCGTGTATTGGCACAGTGAGGCTTCTTGATCATCCGGGCACCTTTTGAGTCCTGTCCTGTGTGTACGCGCGAGTGTGCTCTGCTTCGAGTTGCTTGCGCATCCATGGTGTCATGTGAAAACAGGAGTGGCCATTCCCACATGACAGTTGCACAAAAACAACTTGACCTGATGTGGGCGAAGGTCGTACGGCTAAAACATGATGTAGGTGGTAGCAGAGTAGACAAAAAGGATGGAAACTGTTAATTGTACTTATACTGATCAGATTAAGCGAAGTGGTTGAAAAGTCAATTAGGCAAAGTGGTACAGCTACGATCTTACCGGAAGACCACACGAGCTTATAGCAGCTAAGAGGGCCAACGAAATTCCTGTGTGGTTGACACAGTGTGGTTAGGGGAGTAGACGTGCAGTGCGAGATTCTCCTTTGCCCTGAACGCAATAGGAGAAAAGCGTCCAAAAGTTTGCTCTGTTCAGGGCGAAATATTTGGATGTGACTGCATGAGATATTTGGTCCTGAGCTCGAAAAAACTTTTGGTCTTGTATGTACTGAATGGTTATAAAAATGCGGACTCGATAGAGCCGCCTTTGATTCGGCGTTGAGTGAAGAAGTCTCCTCACTCCACTGCATTCAACTGTGTGCCTGAGTAGAAATGCACTGAATCTCCCGTGTCATGTACCAGAGGTTTCAGAGCTAACTCCCCCCTCATTTAGGGTTATCTTTTCGAAGGATTTGACCGCGCTTTCTGTATGACTGTCACATAGTATCAAATAGAGAAACTTCTTCCCGCTATCAACGTTCTTTATGCAGCTCTAGCACCTTTGTTTATTCGTCTCCCTGCCTGTGTTTTGAGGAGGTAGCTATGGTCTTGTTGTTCTCAGCCATATATATAATTATGCTAATAGCAAAAAGACCATGACGGTTAGATTTCGTGGAACTGGGAAGGCATAGGGATTAGAAAAACAAGGAGTGTCAAAATGCGATGTTATCGATGAAGAAGCTTCAATTAGTAGTCACAGATATCGCCAATTAATAAGCCGCCAACAAAAGTTTCACATCGTCTGACACACTACATTTATGCATACTGCAAACTACTTACGAGTAGCATAGCGGACAAACACATACGAAGCAGCAGTTTTTAGCGTTCCAGAAACGAATTACGGCGGAGCCGCCTATAAAATGAAGGGATGGCGAACGAGCCACGCTTTCTATGTGATTCGCACACACTTACAACACAATATATATAAACGGAGTAACTAAGACAGATGTTCATCAAGAAGCGAGAACAAATGTATGCTGGATGACACCAGGAGGTTCGACGTTTGCTACGCATAACTTAATAATAATAATAATAAGAAGAAGAATATCAATAACCAGGGTGGATGCTTTATCCGGCTTGTCTCCATGCTGCCTAGTTGTGGATCATTGTCCATTTTAATTGCTCTTGCGCACAACATTCGTGTTTCCGGAGCCCCATGGATATCGCCAAGACATGTACATGTTAACTCCAAGTGAAATGTCGGGACAATAAAATGCATGAAGATTTTCGGCTGTAATGGTAGCATGGTTAGGATTGGTTGAAAGTATTTTAAGTGAACTCTATTTAGGTTTGTATTCTACGGGTTAAACAAACTTGACAGTCGCGTTGTATGGTGCCCTGCAAGGGTGCTTTCATAATACTTGGTGGTAGCTTGCGCATACTGTAATTTAGCTGTGTGCTAAGAATAGATTAAGATCAAAATACTGTCCCCAATTTCAAGCCAATTCAATACCTATTTGAAATCTCCGTGTTTCATCACAAGTGCATGCACGTAGATGGGCTCTTTTCTCAGTTACATGAACACAAAAACAGGGTCCTTCAAACTCCGGGCCAGAGCCGGTCAGCTGATTAAGCTGGACCAAGTGACTGGACCCATACTTTCTGCATGTGTTCCAAGTCACAAGACAAAAAAAGCCGCGTGACATAGAACATCGTTTCACGTCATCCATCTATCGATTAATGTGTTTGTTAATAAAGTACTCAGAGTTGCAATTTCGAAAAATAGCGAAAAAACATAAACAAAGTCTGAAAAGTAAGCTTAAACGAAAGCACTCCCTCCGGGACATGTTCGGGGTTCTTTATGAGAATAAATATTTAATAGGGGGGACTTGAGGTACGTTAGTAAGGAAGGGTGTAGATTTTAACAGCAGTCAGTTTTTGCTTGCTCTCTGCAGCAGCAGATGTCGGTCTACTTGTTCGATCGTGCTATTGAATAAGAGTCTCTACGCTATCCGCACCTATCGATTAGTTGGGATGCGTAATTCTGCCAATGAGACACGATCACCTTGCTTCTAATTGCACAACTGATTTATCGTCGCACATTGGGTACCACCAGAGTTTCGTCAGATCAACATACTATCAGCTCTCACACATTCGCTCTTCTTCTTTCTTCATACATTCCGAGTAAAAAGCACCATCCAGGTTGTATGTAGCACGAAGAACGATCCAAATGATAGCACAATGCTAAGGTCGCTTTGACATGAAATTCTAATTTTGCTGTTCATGGGTGTACAGATTCCTAGCTAGCTTCGGGACAAGCAAATCCAGACAACCAAACGGTCAGCCAAAACGGCAAACAGTCACGTGGAAACGTAGCACTGACTAGAATAATATGCCAAAGAACAGGCAACGGAAAATTCTTGCAACCAACTCTGGCAATGATGAGTCCACTAATGTGACAAGTACCTTGCAAACTCTGGCGCTTGCCAGTGAGGACGATTCTGAATGTTATGTTGATATACGCCTGACATCCATCCACGGTACGCACGAAAAGATAAACGTATATTTTTTGTCTTAAAATAATAGCATAAAACATGCTAAAATAAGAGGTTTATCGGAGTCAGATTTACGGTGTAATGGCCGATGGAGGAAGAAACCTGTATGAATAAGAGTGATGTGGTTATCCACCTACAAACATTTTGCAAGAAACGTTTGAGCTGAACCTCCACTGTTATCATCAGAGAGACTGACATAAACCTTGACACTGATGCTTAGCTGCTGTACAGCCAAGAGGTTTATTTACCTGTGTAAAAGGCTCAAATTCAAAAGAAGAAAAGCAGTCTTCGACAGCCCACGACCGGTTTCGCCCTTCTTGGGGCTCATCAGGTAGGCGCAGTCCCAGTCGAATTTGGGTTCAAGTAGAACATAAGGTTGATGGAAACTCGGGGACTGCGCCTACCTGATGAGCCCCAAGAAGGGCGAAACCGGTCGTGGGCTGTCGAAGAGTTTTCAGCAACCTTATGAGTAGTCCATTACGAATATACATGTCTGGCGATATGTCGAATATCGTAGCAACTGGAACATGAGGCGGCCTGGTGCAGCACATTCAGTTGCCTGAAAACATCGCAAACGGGAGATTCAGCTGGGTTTCAGGTGAGTCTCTCGCAAAAACCAAATTGATATGCAAATGAGTGTATTTCTCGAAAAACAGTCCAATTTGGGTTGAAGTAGAACATGCGGTTGACGGAAACTCGGGGACTGCGCCTACCTGATGAGCCCCAAGAAGGGCGAAACCGGTCGTGGGCTGTCGAAGAGTTTTCAGCAACCTTATGAGTAGTCCATTACGAATATACATGTCTGGCGATATGTCGAATATCGTAGCAACTGGAACATGAGGCGGCCTGGTGCAGCACATTCAGTTGCCTGAAAACATCGCAAACGGGAGATTCAGCTGGGTTTCAGGTGAGTCTCTCGCAAAAACCAAATTGATTTGCAGATGAGTGTAGTTCTCGAAAAACAGTCCAATTTGGGTTGAAGTAGAACATGCGGTTGACGGAAACTCGGGGACTGCGCCTACCTGATGAGCCCCAAGAAGGGCGAAACCGGTCGTGGGCTGTCGAACAGTTTTCAGCAACCTTATCAGTAGTCCATTACGAATATACATGTATGGCGATATCTGGAATATCGTAGCAACTGGAACATGAGGCGGCCTGGTGCAGCACATTCAGTTGCCTGAAATCATCACAAACGAGAGATTCAGCTGGGTTTCAGGTGAGTCTCTCGCAAAAACCAAATTGATTTGCAGATGAGTGTATTTCTCGAAGAAAAGCAGTCATTTTCGTGCTGAACACCACTTCATCGCATGCACTCCATCACCAACAGTTTGGGGACCGATTCCTGCAGTTGGTCTGTTCACTGAGCTATGTACTTCGAGTGCAAAACTTTCATCACCAGAAGAGGTAAAATCACCAGGGTGCTGTCTGAAGTTTTGTGGATTATCCAAGTTCTGTCTTTTTCCCGAACACCTGAGTTCTATAGTCCAGCCCCGATCAATTTAGATCACGGTTTGACAAAATTTGAACTATATTTGTTCATACAGAGAGGAGTAACAGTGTGCTTAGAAATATATTGGTAGGTAGCGTGGTCGACAGCAGGTGAACCACATTTACTGCACTTGGAAATAAAAACTATCTACAGTGACGTTTGATAAGGCCACTCACGACCATCACAGAAGGTTTGAAGGCTGTAAAATGTTCAGGTTCACTACTGACCTATGAAATCAGGTGCATATCAATGAAACTTTAACGTTGGATCTTTGGTTGACGGGATCAGCCCAAAGTGCTTTCTGTGGTAGGATAAATGCTGTAGAGGGATATAGAGTAAATGATCATGGCAGCATGGTTGTGTCAAATTTGAATCCGTACCATGAATGAAATTCTCAGGCTAAGACACTACCAGATGGAACCTTGAAAGTTTCTGACAATAAACTAAGCAATTACTGAGTAGATGTCGTACGTTCTAGGACATGTTTGAAGGCTGTGAAAAACCGAGATGATAACATACAGTAATTATGCTAAATCTGACCATCATGCTTTCTTATACCGTCGTTTCCTCCACTTCTTGCACGAGTCTGATATTGCGTGAATAGGAAATGAACGGGGCACGCATGCAACTTTCGCCACAGACAGCAAGCAGTACCTTACCTCACTTTATTACACCAACAC
Organism: Clonorchis sinensis; assembly: GCA_003604175.2. Classification (NCBI taxonomy): domain Eukaryota; kingdom Metazoa; phylum Platyhelminthes; class Trematoda; order Opisthorchiida; family Opisthorchiidae; genus Clonorchis; species Clonorchis sinensis. Next base: position 122,419,783 of record CM030370.1, on the reverse strand, counting down.
CGTGACAGGTGATCTACATTGAACGCTGTAGCACTACTTTTTACCTCCGCTGCACCATCTGCGTGCGCGTTGTGTGCAGATAAGGCTGTGCGAAAGACCTCAGCTACCGGGGCCCAGCAACGACTTGCTAACGCTTAAAGACTGTGGTGCTTTGAAGTACAGGCTGCGACAGTAGAGGTAGAGGTTGTAATATCATCGACGGACAGCAGTTACGAGACAAAATTCTTCAGGATATGGTTTGTTTATTAGTGTTGCAAACTGCTTATGAATAATTTTATCAGTAGGGAGCCATAACGAAATTTTATCCTTTGGTCTGTAAATTTGAGTTTCGAGTTGTAACCGTTTATTGTATTGTACTATGTTATACTATATTATATCGTTATGTTTTGTATATATTAAAACTGGTATATTATAGAATATGTACAAAGTCAATAATTACTCCAATTCGTCCACTGTGATGTCAGTGTTGAAGGGATGTCAGCTACGATTAGATACGCAGGTGTGAGACGCTGATGCCCGTGACGTCACGTCAAGTGGAAACATTTGCGATCTGTTTGTGCTCAGTCCTTTCACACGTCAACAAACTTAACAGTACCACCGAGGTTATATTTAGTAAATTGGCGTACAGCGGGTCCCTATTCTCCGGCTAACCATTCAGTAAGCGCTTGATGGGGAAACTATGAGATACCTGAGGTTGCTAATGAGTCAGAATATTGGTGACCTGGGTGGGTTTATTGGATGCTAATCAGGTGGCAGTTAATTTGTAAACTTTCGTCACCATACGTTTGCAAGTTAATTACGAAACTCTGTGAACAGTTCAACAGAGAACAACCTGAACATCGATCGGGTAGATTAATGAATTATTCTTATGTACTTTTGATCGTTGTAGAAAAGTAGCATTACGATTTAATCAAGTACGAAGCCTTAATTGACTTGTGTGAATATCCCTCTTTTTTGGCATGTCATAACATCTCGAGGGGATCTGTTCTGCTAAGCTTCAAATCATCAGCCAGTATTTCTGTCATTTTCATGGTGTGATCACTTGTTTCCGCTATTCTACTATCTGTCAGACTTGAGGATAAGAATATTCTCGTTCTTTTAAAACACAACGGGTGCGAACATTGCTTTTAATGAAATCCCATCGGACATCGGATCCAAAAAGTAAGATATTGTTGATCAGAACGCAAAAGTAACTGGGTCTCAAATGACTTTTCTAGTATCTCTTAGAGAAGGGTCATTGACTAGTCCAGATGAAGTCAGCGCTTTCACTCGCCAGCTCACATATGCACTCAAATATTGGTGTGAGAACTACAAACCGTGAGTTTCCATTCAAACTCTATGGTCCTTATTTTTTGTGCAGTATTGATTACCCATAGCAGACTCCAGAAGAGTTGCGTGGTTTGTTTCGTTGACTTTGTTTCCGAGGTCACTCCGCGCACTTCTGCTTTGCACTGTTAGTTTCTTGAATTTCTGATAGCACATTTCTAAACTACACGATCAAGTGATATGCCTAACTTGAATGACAGTAAAAATAATGCCATGTGTGAGGTTTTCTTACGTAGTAAGTTCTCCCTCCCAGTACCTATATTTTGGAACTGCAAAGTTGTTCCTTCCGAGGGACAATTTTTGATGCAGTGTTGTTTTTAAAGTTACGCGTGCGTTCGTTTTAAGCCCTGAAACACTCATCCCGATCATATTACATTATTTCTTGTGGCTGGAAAAAAGTAATACTTGTCCGCTAAATTATAAAGCTTATATGGGAGTCAACGAGTGCATTTTTAGACGAACTATTAAGCCTGGGATGATTACTAGGACCAGATATTGGGGCGATATCTTTTAATACCATGCCTTGTGATTGGGCTTGTGTTGCATCTTGAGTAATGAATTCAAAAAATGAGGACCTACACCCCGTTAGATGTCTCCCCTTCCAAACAGATCACCAAATTGTGAACCAGTGATGAATGAAGTAGTTAGACTCTTCATCTTTTCGTCAACTGTGTCCTCTTAAATTTGTCTTTCAAAATTCGCACACTCCCCTAGAGGACCACCATCAATGGATCTTAAAATATCTCCTTGATCTGAGCATCCAGTTGCTCATCTCCGGGTGAGGATAGCAAAGTTACCGAAGTAATCAAATTATGTTGATTTGTGTTTCTGTTAACAGCGGATTAGTTTTCAGTTGAGTGCATAACTCCACTTACGTGGAATTTGGGGCTCGAGTGGGAAAACTCGGAGACTATCTATTTGATAGGCCTCAATTTGAACAGGACTGGTAGTGAGCTCTTATAGTTTTTAACAATCTTCTGTAAGTAGTTTTAAGTCAGATAAATTTAGACCATATTTGTGACTGGATTCGTCAATCAGCGGATAAGCTTACGACACGATTAGCATCATATCGCACATCCATAGTAATGTGAGCCCGCGGGGTTTCACAGAATCTCCAATCGTTATTAGCTGGACTTTATAATAGTCCATCCCTCAGGACGACGAAATTATAGTGTACACCTCACAAACAAGGTAAAAAATACTTTATATAGTAGCTACGAAAGTGGGTGCTGAACTGTCTGTCTGCAGCAAAAATAACGATGCAAGTTACGGGGGTGCAAATTGTTTGGCCGGAAAAAAATATCCCCCAGCGTTGAATACACTGTTCCGCAGTTCAGCTGTTTTGCAATAAACGCATTGTAATATATTATGTCTCCCGCGTTGTCTTGTAGTAGTTCGGACGAGATGGAGTTTTCATGACTACATTGCTCACGAGAACCAATAACTATGGGCTTTAGGTAGTACGATGCTGTGGTATTTATTCCCTGGGAGTTGCCCATAGTCCTCAGTGGGGAGAATTGGCTTATGGGATCAGTGCCATGTCTCTTATCAAGAAACATCCTAATGGCAATAATTCTTCTTAAGCAACTCCAACAATTCAGCACAGGATGCTGAAATACTAATACCGAGTTTTTGACATGCATCAAAAAAGAAAAGGCGGGATTTTCGCTAAAACTGTCTCACTTTAGTTGTTTTATATCAAGTGCACATAAAAAGTGATAAAACGGTTCTGAAAAAAATCTGATGGAAGAGTGGTCGAGTCAAAAGGCCAAATTTGTAGACAAAGTCGCTTCAACTGTTCCAGCAAATTGCATGTATGTAATATATCATCTGTGTCGACTCAGGATAAGATATGTGCAAAGAAGGAAAATTGCGCAAACAAGAACGATGGCTAGAGAGCAGCAAAAATAATTCTTGCATCCGATAGGACTTGTGGGAAGTCTGGAAACAACCGGCCAATTGGGGTCATTGAAAATTCACAGCCGAAGGCTAGTTGTCAGGTTTCACAGAGACACCGAGGGATCGGAGGAATACACAAACGGATGTCAAAGCTCATTCAGTGCCGCCCAGTTGGCAACGGATTGATTTTCGGCACCAACAACAAACTCGGGTCATCCAGGTTGCAACGTCTGATGGTAAAGGTAGCTTGCATTTTGCAGTCTTTCAATAACTTCAGTGCTCTGGTTGAACGGAACGTAAGTGGAGACTCGTGAGAAAGAATACTAGAATTGCTCAGACTTATAGCATGTTCAAATAAAGCCAACAAATCCCATATGTTATTGGATTAATTGCATTATCTATGCAGTGTAAAATGTTGCGCGCTGCGATTCTGATTATGGTCAGAATCTTCTTTAACCTTCTCTAACCTTCCTGAGATGGCGTACTAGGTGGTAGCCTGATTGAGTGGTGAAAACTATGGGCAGCAAGAGGGAAATTTGCCTGATAATTTTTCTGGTATTCTCTGGCACACCAACAGAGTCTTTGCCAACAGTTCACTTGAACGAGGAAAGCCGGTGAGTCGAAATGTCAGTTTCCAAAGTCATTAAAATGGATGTAAAAATAAAGTAGAAATAAAATAATCTAGTTTAAAAAACTGCAAAAAAGAACAAAAAGTCACTGCCTGGAAAATAATCCTGTTGATTATGAAACTGACACTTTTTGTTTCAAAAGGGTCATTTTTTAACTTGTCCTTAGACCTGACTGAGCAGTAACCTTTCCGGTGTGGTTATTTATCTTAGGCTTAGGTACTTAGTAATACAGCACACAGGCGTTGAACTGTCAATCGTTATAGCGGCGCCATACAAAGTGCACTCCTACTCTTTCCGTCGTTATATCGTCATCAAAATTGAGCCGGTTACTGATGGTGAGCTTGGGCTAATCACATCTCTTGCATTCTTAATCATGCTACTGAATTCCATGTATCACTACACACAACTCACATGACGGTTTTAGTCAACAACTTTAAATATGTACTGACATACAAGAGATTCAGCGACCAACCACCCAGATCTCCCATGGCTAAACATGCTTATTCGTTTTGTCATACCTAGCAGGCAGATCTGGTGGTATGTGCAGATGGAGTAGTTATGATAGATTACGAGTCTGGCGCCACCGTGCAAGTAATGCATGCAAGTAGTAATCGTTGTAACATTATTGCTAAAGTAAAACGGATTACTCGTTGGAGACCAACGTGCGATTTTTTTTCAGTTCATCGCAGAAAGCACGTTGACGCGGGCCAATCTACTGCCGCCGGCTGGTTGTGTAGATAGAGTTAGTAGCAAGACAAACAATTTTTAGTGGCACTATTAGCTTGTCCAGACATTTCCTTGGATGGCAGTTTTTGTGTTACAGAAATTGCTGAGCAGTGTGTGCTGCAATAAGCTTCTTTCAAAAAGCATGCGTAACGCTGTGCAAATGTGCCATATCATTTGGAATAGAGCGAGTACACAGCTAACCGCGCTGGTACAACCTAGGGTGCATAAAAGGCTCATGCCGCTCACTAGACAGTTCCACTATTGCTCCCGCAAACCACATCATTGTTCCTCTGAAAATTCGCATCTACTGACACAGCACGAATCCACTGAAAACGTCATACCTGCTCTGTAGAGGATCCACCCCGTCAAGATACTAGTCTCACTTGCCGTCATTTTCCCCGATAAAAACGAGACGTTAAAATGAGGAAAACATGTGCTGGTACTCGATAGTTCGTTATTGAAACCTGATTTTTAGGAGTTCAAAGACTATTCTTTCTATAGTTATTGAATATCAGAACACGAAAGACACCAGCAAAAAATTGGTCAGCCGAACAGCGATACAGAATGACATGACTCCTTCTCCCTTTACCTGAACCTGTTTCCTGTTGCTGACCTCTCATTCCCCAGATAAATCACATTACGCCATTGTGTCGAACCCTACCGGAAAGGTAAGGTTTCAGCCGAGAAAAAACAGATCGGCAATCATTCAGTTCTGTTTAAATTATGGGGGCTTTAACCATGCTTGTGTTACGCTATGGATATGCGCCTTACAAAACTACATTATATTAGGCACAGGACAAGACAATTTGCATGGCTTGGCTAGTGTCATAAACTGATTGTGAGGTTTACTACGCGTGAGTTGAGTGACAAGAACGAAGCTGATTAGCCGGAAGCTCCATAGCAGACAACTAATAAGGTTCATTTGCCTCAACGCCTAATAGGCTATTTTTGTATGACTGACAAAATCTGCCCGGTAAATGAATACATGTACGTTCCTATCTATCGTTAAATGTGTACATCGCATGGAGGGTTCATTGCTGGAACGAAGCGTGTGGTAAAGACTTTCAAGGGGCAATAGCGCTGTTTATTGAGTGTCAATAGGAACATTTTCAGCAATGTAGCAGCCATCTTTTCGATAAACTCACTGCTACCCAATGCACACATCACAAAATGGAACCGTTGATTAGAGTAACCTGAAGTTCACATACTCGTCCTATGCAGCAGTGCACGCCATCAGAGCCTGTGCTAAGTGAGGGTATTCTGCATGACCTAGTTTCGCGCATGTTGGCCACGTGTTCTACTTTGAGGGGTGTACGTTGGAGCAAATGATCACAGTCTAGCAGGCAGGTTGATGAAAATTAAGGTCCTTATCGATCGAAGGTTGATAATCGTGGCTGTATATTCTGTTAGCGTGCACAAATGTCTACACTATAATAGGACATATGCACAAAAATAACGCAAACAGCGCATAGATATGAACGATCAGAAATTGGAGAAAATACCGGGACACATTGTGTCAGATTACTCATTGCGGGGATATCAACTTACTCTGAATAGGTTTTCTGGGTCAAATCTTGACCGTTTATTGCGAGTATCTGGTCTCCAAACTTGATTTCTCCCTTCTCTGATGCTGCACTGTTTGCAGTGGTCGACTTAACGAACACACCAGGCTGATCAAGAGAGGTGCGCTTCAGGAAAGAAAAAACCGCAAACGGTAAAGAAAACGCTGTATTAAAGGAAGAGCCTTGATTAAAATCTTCTCATAGGGTGGTTTTATGAAGCTTCCAGCTGCTAAGTTGGAAAATTTAAATAAACTGACATTTATAGCTTCTAGGCTCATAGAGTCCTTCCAGGGAAATAGTGGCATAACGGTGGACTGTTTACAGGCCTCTATGATTATCGTTTAGTTGGGTTGACCTGAGAAACCCAACAGATCTCTGTTGAAGTATCCTGATCTCCATCATGTAAACTGATAGATGGTCAAACTAGGACGATTACTATGGTCTGGATCTATTGTTACACTCGGCGGAAGTACTGGAAGCGCTTACGATTCTGTAATCCAATTTGGTCGGCCTCCATAATTACTTCAGTGGCGCATGTCACGTAAGTTTGCGAAATACGGAGTGCCTATCGGAGGTTCCCTGGGACAGAATTAAAGCTGCATAAAATAATAGTTCGTGCTTATTTACGCTTGAGTCTTTCGGGTTATTCATCAAACCTGAATTGACAGTGTGAACATCTATTAAATCTACTTTCATCCAGGAAGGACCGGCAGTAAAACTATTATTCTATACTCACTCTATATCTGGCCAAGAATGGATGCTCTTTGATGGGGACACCTTAATCACGCAGTGAATAGCACTCCACATGCCTGCAGTGGCAATTCTTATCCAAATGAAGAGGATGCGACATTCGTTGACCACGTTCCTACACTGTTATTCGCACCTGATTGATCCCATCGTCACGGTATATTCCCGAAAACTTTGAGCTTGAAGCACAAACGAATTTGGTCCACTGGGAGTGCTCAATCAACAAACTCCCATAATACACGAGTATCAAATTATACGTTGAAAATTTCGAGAAATTTTGGCTAACTGTGAGAGGATGGAGCAAATTAATCATGGTTTGAGAGAAAAGCATTTATCGGTGACATACAAAAAACGGCGCTTAACAGGTAGGTAAAGGGGGACACAAGAGACCTAAATACCAAGATGTTTAGCAAAACATCAATAAGTGAAGTAATTACTGTGCATTGTTTCCATGATCCTAAGTTCATTTTGCTGTTACTTGATATTCGACATTTTTGACATTTTTGTCTTTTTAGTCAGTCATTTCCACACTCATCAACGAACGTCTACGACGTACGAATCGGTTGTATTGTCCCTATAACCGAACGTAGCTCAAGCTGCCACTGCTGGGTTTTACCCCGTTGTCACACATAGCGATGATATGTGCAGTTAAGTCTCTTAATTGGACGAAATCAACGTGCCAGATCGATAAGTTGATATTCGTCATGCCTGGATGATCGAAATGACTGAGTTGCATCTGTATTGAAAAAAAAACTGATTCGCTACAGGTAAGAAAGTGGAGATATTAAAGCTTGAGCTTAAGGGAGCATAAGTTCCCTGCACTAAAATTCTATTGGACAGATTAAACTTAGCTGATGAACTAGGCTTGCGGCGTTCCGGAGCAGAATAATTACTACTTACTTTACCTACTCAATTCGAAGTATAAGTTATTCACAAATAAAACTCCATGAAGTAGAATAGTAGAGCCTCTGCGAATTCAGCATTCTTCAAATATGTTTCAACTGCTTCACCGGGAATTTGAAGGCGTTTCGGAAGATCTGAACGAGTTTCATTGAACTCTTGAAGAGCAAGGACATGTTATTTCTTTAGCCTAGCCGGTCACGGATCTGGGTCGTTCGACTGAACAGCTGCGCTTTAGTTGAGTGAACGAGTGATTCCCGTACTGACTATAAAAACTGGACCAAGCAACGTTCCGTTGACTCTTTAAGGGGCATCTCACAACCATCTGTGTTGGACAAACTAAGAGACCGTTGATTTGTACACAAAGTTCATTCGACTAGCAAGGCAACCATTATCGGAAACGCACATTAAAGGTAACCAGGAGAGCTAAACCTGGACTCCGAACATCTGTACCCGCCAAAACTAAAGAGACAGAATGCAACTTCAAACAGAGTTTGCATTTTCTGTTTTGCGAAAAAGGTAGTCCTGTTGGAGGATTGTAGGGTTAAAGTTATCAAAAGCTTCCAAGCCTTTTTAACTATTCCGTAAATCACTGATCAGTCCAACGATAACTTTTTCGGGACAAGGACAGTGTAGTTCCCTCTAGAAGGTAACAAAATAAAGGTGGGGGCTCAATGTCCCATACCACTTGGTAGAAAGGTAGTGAGTCAACATGTGTTCTCGTAACCGAAACATAACGAGGTGCAGCGGATAAACCAATCACTACAACCACACTAGAGTTACGCTGGTCCGAATACTGGAAAATCTAGTTAACCTTCGTTAGAGTCTTGATTTTTACTGCATGCATGCAATTACTTTGTTGTTCGCTTAGCTGGGAAACGACAATCTATGTAATACTTAGCGATCGTTATCTCATATTATTTCTGTGTTTGGAATGTCTATGAAGTTTAAGGTGTGAACTGCTAGACGGGATGTGGCTTTGGTCGAGGTTTAGCACGAGAGTGTGGATGAACGTGGCCGGTTGTACATTTCCCACAGCACCTTGCAAAGGGCTGAACAATTGCGCACGCAAGCTCAAACTGGCAGTGTATGAGGCCTAAGGTTACAGCTCTAACTCTCTACGAAAGCTTGTGCGTACAGGTCCTGTACGGTTTTCCGGCCGTCCATGAAACGTTTCTTCCACAATGCTGTTCTAGTCGGATACAAACTTTAATGAGGCCAACAAGAGGAACATAGGTACAAATTCACTTGGTAGTGTCCGTCTTCGGACAATCAAAGTTTACCTAATGTTTGATCACAAGCGCTATTGTAGGCTCCTGAGGGGTCTCATGTAGAATTGGATTACCGCGTTCCTTACCGCTTCCGGTGACATAATTTTCTTAGGAGTTAAGAGGAATCTTTCTATCAGGAATATTTCTCACAACGATGCAAATGGTATTCCAAGAGGATAGACTTTCAATCAGGATATTATAGGGAGAGGTAGAAGAGCAAGTTACCAATTTACGTCATTATTTAAAGTTAATGTATGTAATAGCATTAGACAACCTGGTCCATTAAATTTCCCCCCCCCTCACAATTAACACCGTTCCTATTGAGACCATGTACAGCGTTCCCTGTGACTGGCCTTTTTTGAAGAATCATTGTGCTGCAAAATTTGTAGGTAATCGACTGTGTTTAGCTGTACTTGGATGATTTGATCACCGTCGTCATCCTCATCAATAAGCAGCAACACCAAAGGGATTCCGGTGCTTCAGTGTCTTATGACCATGGCAGTTTAATTGATATGGAAGCCACAAACTTACCTAGGGTTAGCCCATCACAAATGCCCTAAGGGCCTTTAGATCACACAGTCAATCTCTGTGGGGAGAAGCTGATGGCATATATGCCATTGATATGGGGCGGATATCTTTCATTTTTTCTGCCACGTAGAAGAAAGGTCGCGAGCAGAATCAAAAGCACCCAGAGTTTCAGTCAGATCATATTCTGTCCGTCTCTAGAGTTCCTGCTCCCTAAAGTGGGCATGCAATACAGCGCCCTTCTCCTCAAACAGTGACTCCTCATGCTCAACGCATGGCTTAGTCACTTTAGTTTGCAGTGCTGCATGCACTTCTTGAGTGAAATACCGTCTGCTTAACCAGAGACTTGATCACCTCATTGCCAATCCACAGGTGTAGGCTGGTTCCGATGGTAGTTCTGAGACATCAGTGGTCGGACATCTGACGATATCCCAGATCCTACAACCTCCATGGCAAAGACCTCAAGCCAATCAACAATCCAACTTCCAGTTAATCTGATACAGGCATCGTTTGAGACCCAATTATGCGGTTTTTTGAAGCCACAAATGCTGCGAACTGACAGACGCGAATACGCCCTTTGAGATTTGGGCGTTTAACTCGTTCGTCACACTACCGTCAGGACCAACGCGAATCTGAAGATAGGTATTCCATAACATTCAGTCCCCCTTCTAATACTTAAGAGGCATGTCGAGAGGTACATGCCAGAGGACGGGACGACATCGGTCAGCATTTCTTCCAGCCCTTTTTTCAAAAATGGAAATATTATGGCCTACACGTTTCCGGCTAAGAAGGCTCTGGATCGGACAGATCTGAACATGAAGATATCGGAGACTCATTAGAATTTGTCTCCTTAACTCATCAATGGTGATATCAAACGAAAATGGAGAGGGTGGACAGCTTTCTCAAACACCACGGCTTGTGAAAATGTTTTTGAGAACTATCCGTACACTACCAAGCGCCCACACATTTCTACAGTATACACTGTTGCGGAGTGTGCGCTGGTGAAACAGTGGTAGCACGCTTGCCCCGCATACCAGTTGTCCGCAGTCCCAATTCCTGAATGACCAAAGATACGCACTGCTGATAAGCTCTGTCAAGAGAGAAAGTCGAGCCCAGTGTATCTCTTTTTCGTGTGGAATCACCAGAACACCTACACAAGCACAAGAGGTGGGCTGCTCAAACAAAGGTAGTTTCAATATGAACTCCATGAATCCATTAACCATCTACAACTAAACACTAATAATTTATGACGCCTATGCGCATGCTGTTGTTTTAACACTTGGAGGTTGAAGATGTAGTCCACACGTCCTCTTCCCTGTTATAATCCTGTTCCTGAATCAGGTCTTCAAGTACTCCCGTAAGGCAACGTACGATAAACGACACAAAGTGTTTAGTGGAGAGAATCTGAAATATGTAGTGTGGACGGAGTTTCCCTTTAAAATGTCCTCAGTTTAAAGTTCCAGTAATAGCTTCATAAATAGTTACGTTCCTAATTTCTGCATCGGTTGCTGCGTTGGGTTCTGCCAATGTGCCCTATTCATAATAGAAGGGATATGAACCTCTGCGCAACATTCTTTTATAAAGGAAACCAAGTAAACTTGGCTTTTGTATCAAATTGTCGCTCATTGCTTTCATAACTTAAATCACAGCGTACATTATCTTTAAGGTGCTCCTTCTCATTTCTAAATGTATGTTTTATGGCAAGTAACATCGTATATACTTGTGCGTGCTAAGTAGGAAACGACATGATTGTGAGCTAACGACATGAATCTCGGGGTACCAAGAAGTGCATGCAAACAGAATTATGAATGGGTTGTATAGTGGATAATTTATCCTGAAGAATAAAGAACCTACCTCGCCATCCACAAGCACCAAACCAAAGCCGCTATCGGCAGTTCGCGTGAGGGTCACATTGACAACCGTGTACCCTTGCTGAACACGTGAGGCAATATTTACCAAATCGTCATCTCTGTACAATCCGTGCTGCAATCGATCACTTATGGATTCTGCTCCTGAAATAGAACTTGCATCCCGAGACCCTTGAATCCATATTTGAGGCGCCGACAAATTTCCCAGACTTCCACTAACTTGAGGTCGAAGGGGATTGTTAAGCCCAAATTGCTGTAAGGGATCTCTCAGTTTGCTCATTCCCTTCCCAATGGTTGACATTCGAAACTGTTCATAATCTTTACTGACAAGAAGTAGCTCATTAGGCTCTGGTGCATTCAAATGACTTTCCTCGTTTTCTCCGAGTGGCAGCTGTAGCATACTCTTTGCCAATTTGTTAGTAGAAGAAGCTGGATTGAAAAATCTAGTGGACTGCGTGAATACGGGCGAACGAGCCGCAATACTTGCTGGCAACTGTCCGTTTCCAGCCAGAGGCTCCTCATCGCCTTGTTCAAACAATGAGTTCATGTTTGGTTGACTCTCGTACAACTTATTTCGCTTTCGTGTTCCACGCGCGGAACTCTTCGCGCGATCGACTGCACTTTCAAGGCGCCCGTTTGTCTGCATAATCTTTTTCATATCAGATTTAGATAGCGAAGACAAAAGTTGATTGAGATGGTAGACGGCATCTTCGCGTGCGTCAGCAGGGATATCTTGCAGGACAGCATCAAGGGAAGTGCGCTGCAAGTAAATGAAAATTTTATGCAAATTATTTGTCTGTATTCATCCGTAATAAAGGATGTTTACGCAAAAAAACTACTATTTTGCAACCTCAAATCGGTTGTCGTTACAAACCGCGGTTTCATTTGGCAGCTGTGATTAGTGGGTGTTAGAAGCCGAGAAGCACTGTACGGCCGTTTCATTATTTACGGAAATCCTAAGCATGGCACATCTAAATAGTCAGACTCAAAACGACGGGTTTCTTGATAGGGAATAGAAGACGCTACCGTTGAGTCCAGATCGGCTGATGAGCAATGTGGCTAATCTGCACCTTAAAACATACAACGTTATCGTCCTACAATAGCGTTCTTCACATGACGTGCTTTATTGTTGACTGTTTCCTCTAGATGTTAAATATATATGGACTAAGCCAGGATCCAGTCATCTCGCAAGTCAAGTGAGACCTCGTAATTTGTTTGTTATTAAATTTAGGCGAGACCTCAGGAAAAAATGTTTGTTGCTTAATTGACTGTCGCGACAGTGTACCGTCTTTGAGGGAAAATCAGACTACACAATCTACCTTCGTACAGAAGCCACCTCTATAGAATTTCAGTGCTTTGTTAATGAAGATTTCGCCTCGTAAGTGAAGCTTACTTATGCCAAAAGGCCTTGAAGCAGTGCTCAGCTGCCTTGTTCTTATTAAAAAGACTCAGCAGTGCGCATCTCAAAAATACCCAAGGAGGTTCAAACTCGCACGTTGTTAATCACACTGCTGCTTAACCGATCGTGGTCAGATGGCTTAGTTTTCACTGCTATTTCCCAATAAGGAGGAAATATCTGTACGGCGCCTGCGGCTTTTCGGAGGCGAAACCCAAGTTGAAAATGCCAGGATCTCCGCATACTGCCAACTTCACTGCCCATCGACTGTTAACTGATTATTCATAAAGAGTCAGATTCCTAAAACAAATGTTGGCATCAAGAAGACAGCTTTTGTTTTCACATACGCCATAAGTACACGTAAAGTTGGTGGTAGTCTTCTGCTTAGGATCTGGAAATCAGGTGCACAACTACTTCTGCATCGACCTGATGAGTCCCATCCAAAAATACAAGTTTTTTGTTCTGTTTTTCCGGAGCCGACTATTTGCGCTCCAGAATTATCGCTTGTATAAATTTCAATCCTACGATTTGATAGTTGCAAGATCTCTTATGCTGATTAAGAGAACTCAGAAACAGTTAATTAATTAGTCTCTGACAATCAGCTTCCTAAATACTTAGCACGTGCAAAAGTCAAGCGAAAACCTTCTGAGCAGTCTTCTCCACCTGGAAGAGTACCCTTACTATGCTGTGTATTCGTGGGGGAAGCAATCCAGAATTTGCGTTTCCACCCAGTCGTTTTAGGTAATATTGAGAGTAATTCTCATGCGAATTGGACCGAGGAGACCTATTCGCTGACCTCTTGGGACGGTATGTACCCTAGAATAAATACAGAAGACGACTGTCGAAAAACGACTGACTGACTGTAGACGATTGCAAGCAGTTGACTGCAGAAGTTAGAAATGTTGACTTTTACCATGATCGGTTGGCGTTTATTGCATAGTGAGGGCTTTGTGGGAGGTCTTTTTAGATCCACTAACGAAGGTTAGGTGATGAGCGCACCATTCAAGTTGCATGACTCGACCCCGTTTAAAAAATACATTAGCTGTAAATGGCTATTTACTCTTAATGTGGATGATATTCAGTGTTTCACGTATTTACCCATTGGGTAAGGTACACAGAAACCAAGTAATTCAGAAAGCTGATCGTCAGCAAAATCCACTCCATGGTTTGGACATTCATATGAAGGATTTCTCCTTATGCAGCGGACGGTGAATTTCCCTAGCAAGGCCATGACCATGGTATATTCTTGGTCCTGCGACAGTAAGGTATTTAGGTTTGGGACTTTGAACCACATCAGAAATTAAAGCCTAACGACAACCCGTGGGCGAATCAGATCAAGGAAAGAAAGCTACTGAAAATGGAAGGCTATCCAATCAGTTAATCAAGTGGGACGAAATCAGACCAGAAGACAAGAAGGAAACTGCACGATCATAACAGGGATGCAGAACCGACGAACTGAAAGCGTCCAACGAATCAACCAAATACAATGAAATGAGATCACAAAGTAAGTCAGATTCCAGGCTGACCAACCACATTACGCCAATTTTGGATCAACCTATTAATTTAGAGTCATTACATAGTGTCTAGAAACCATACAAGCGACATACCCAAAACTCCAGCCTCCGAATTAGATTGACACCACCGCCACGTTCCTTTGCTTAAGAAGTTTCCAGATGTATTTCAACATATTGATACGCCGACAACCATTGAATGCTGAACGCATTAGTCAGTACCGAATATGTCCGCTGTGAGAACTGAACTAACTATCGTAATGTAAGGAATTCCGGGATAATTCTGCGTCAGTGAAAGCCGGCAGCAGCAGTGCGCTCTTAAAAGAATATCTTTGGTGGCACCGGCACAGCTTAAAAATTTGTTCATTACCTATAAAAGTCTTAGAGTAGGACTTGAAAGGATTTGTCATTTGCAATTATCTCCAGCTAAGCGTGCCACACAAAGACAGTGTCTGTGCTCACTTGTGTGAATACTCAAAAGACCAAGGAATCTTTTTTACATATGTCACACACCACTACTGGACGATGTAAAGCTTCCCGATAGCTCACCACTGGTTACTCCATTCGAGGGTCTATGAATTTTCATCCTAGAACACCTCACTGGGCAGAGTTAGACGCTAATGTATTGAGAAAGTGGTGTTAAGGTAAGGCACAAAAAATTTCATTTGTAATGTTATCAGCAGCTGACTGTCGTCAGTTTTTGCACCAAACTAATAAGTTGGATATTGAACAAACAACGCGCCCCGAAAATTCAAGCCAGAGCTATATAGGTTTGAAACAGATTATTCCACGGAAGTTAAAGTTGCTTACCGTCTGATTAGCTCCGCGTCCACGTGAAACTCTCGTAGGTTCTCCTTTGGATTGAGCAGGTTTGTTAAGTGTTGGAAGATTTGGCTCTAAAGGTGGTTTTACTTTCATCAATTCACTATCTGTTGTTCTTCGGTTACGTGGAGACATCAATAAAATATCTGCTGTCGGAGTTTTGCGATGATGCGCTTCATCCTCGGTGGTAGTGGAGGAGCTTGTGGCATGCTGACTTGGGTTACGCTTAACAATTAGGCGTCGCTGTCGACTTTCCGGACGGTTTATCATAATACTTTCCGGCTCAGGTGCCCCCTGGATTGCCTGTAGCGGGGAAAATTGTTTCAAAAGTTCCGTCCAGCGAAAACCTATTTTTTGTGCTGTTTGAGAATAAGGGACAACATGGTTGTTTCCGAATGGTTACTGATTGTAAATGGGGATTCTCCAATCATGTTAGTCTGGATAAACCCGTCAGTGAAAGATTCGTGTAAAAAATAACTAACACCTGTTTGGCTAGAACAAAAAGCCTGAACCATTAACATTGTGGATGCCGGAGAATGGTAGGCCGTGAGGTGGAACCCGGGTCGGCTGCATGTATGTCCACGAGATATATGACTCTGAGCTACATGGATATAGTGTTGCCATCTATAGCACAAACTTTTCCGACCCTTTCATTGAAATTACGAATAACCTCTGTATGGTAAGCGTAAACTTCGTAGTTTTTGGTACAATCGTAAATATGAGGTTGATTTAAAAAGCAGATGTTGATATAAGCACAAAGTCGGTTTGCATTCAAAATCCGAGAAACTAGACCAAATTTAGGATCAAATTAATGTATCTGAGTCTGGGTGCTTGGCCTCTAGGTTAATTACGCCGCGTTAACCAGCATCCAAGACCAGCAGCCTTGAAAAGATATCAGGCTGATATATTATGGTTGTTAGGATGCGTTGGGATCAGAATGATAAATGAATGCCTTTCAGTAGGCATTTTATGAGAATGTTCTCCGATTGGCCCGATGGCGTGCTTGTCAATGATAGGAAAAAACCATACATCGACCGCACGAGACAACGGTTAATCGCAGTGACATGTGCAAACACAAGATGGTTATAAGTTACCTGAATTCGATATATGGTGAAACCCAAAATGAAAACATTCTTTTTGCACAAAGGTTGCCAATAACTTCCCAGGATGGGGGAAGAGATATATGCTGATGAAACCGGATTGCATATGCTGCTAGGCGAGAGTAGCATTCGAAATACCTGCTGGGTAGGTGTCTAGACAACGTAGTAAGAAATGCTGTTATTCTGATCCGGCATGAGGAACCCCTTCATGTAGACGACTTTCATCTTATGAAGTGTCATTTCATTCAAAAGCTCCTCAAGAGCACATTCACTACTTAACCAATTTGAAGGAGTTTTCAGGTTCTCATTTACCCCCAAACAGAAATTTCTGCATTAAAAATATCATATTCTTTAGCACATATTCAGGAGTGCCAAACGTAAACATTTGTTGCCATTAGCCTTTTTGCCAAAATAGTAGGGGCAATAGTGGTTAAAACCGGCTCCCTTTAACGCAAACGGTGATTTGGTTGGGTGAATTCTGAAAAATTAACGTAATACTAATCAAGGTTATTGATTATAGAAACTAAAACAGAACAATGGATGATTACGAAATAACTACCTAGTTCCTATCATTCGGACTTTCGTCAGTGCATCATCCTTCTTGTTGGTATTTTTCAGCTGTTAACTTTTCCCTCTTTCCAGTGTATGCGACATAAAAACCTACTTTCGCATTTATTCAGATGACAAACACCGGTCTTTGCGTTATCCGCGGATATCTTTAATCGCACCATAATGCAGCTGTGGAAAGCCTCACATTCAACGAAATTTTGGTTTGCTTGAGGGAGAATATGCTTGACTTATTTCTGCCAATGGAATGTAGACAACATTTCAATAATGTTCTCCAAAATTATTTCTTTTTAAGAGTTCCTGCGTTGGTGGTAAGCTTTTCACAATATCAGATAAGAAGCCTGCATAGTATGGGTATCTCAATCTGGCTTGCTACTCTGCTACCTACTCGTAGTTGACATTGCATTTCTTTCTTAAGGTCGAAATGACGGTTCGTAGTGGTGACAGTCAAAATGTGTTGCAAGGAAGGCTGGCGAACCATCGGAAATAATACTCCTTATGTTTTCTGTTTTATGCCCACGTAAGGTTTTCTGCAATTGGTAATAACCCTCAAGCGGACCTTAAACCTTAGTCAATCTTGTTGGGAAACTTGAATGTAGATCAATCTGTCGGGTAGGTGATATGTATTCATTTCCAACTACAAGTTGTGTAGCTGAGTTTTCCGACTGAAGTGAATGGTCTTGCATATAAATACACTCGATTTCAAACTCATTCACCTGATATTCACCTAACAGGTGAGGTGCACACATTCGACCCCAGATTCCTTTCACCATATTCAGTTCCGATTGTGGTGAAGGTTTATAGCATTACATTTTAAATGATTCCTTCTAGTGTACGTAAACAACACCCTATCACGCTCGCCCCAATGAACACTTTACAATACGGCAAAAAAACGCAACTACCTTCTAGCCGTTGATCCAATCTTTTTAGCAGCTCCTCAGTTTCGGGCATTTTGAACACAGTCCATGGATCTCTTGGCCTATACGTCGGTCCATACCGTTGATGCTGATTTTGGTACTGAGCGCTCTCTTTGGAGCGCCAACCTTGTAAGATCTGCCCAATGACATCGGGTGCTGTAGATAAAAAGTACAAACAAGGGGATTCAACTTCTACTTGGATGTATTAACGTGCAGGCTGAATACCTTATGCTAAATTAGTAGGCCTGGAGTTTCTAGCTTTACTTTTTTCACCATATTTAACCTTGGATGTCTGGAAAACTTTAGGTCCATTTTTCACCATCTATGGTCCCATTTAAGGTCGGAAAAAGATAGAAATTGCATGACGGAACGCCAAAAACTCTCATTATTAGCAAACTTTAAGCAACATGACTCAAGTGTACGTGATCGACAGATAAAAGTAAGTACAGGGACAATTATACTATATGATTTGGTTGGCACTGTACTTTAGTTTGCCAGCAGGGAGCTGTGATGAAAGGCTTCTAAACTGTTTAAAAATTGGAGCCCCCAGGTGGTCATGAAGGTTCTTCGGTCCAACCTGTAGATGAATAAATTTACTTAAATTCGACCTCCTTGACCCCTTTTCGAACCGTTTGGCAGAAATCTCAGCAGAAAGTTAAAAAGCTAAAGAAGCCATGTCTAAAAACTGCCAAGACGCGACACCTTCGAACGTGTTGTTGGATTTTTAACTAACAAATGTGAACTCTATCTGACGGTCATTTCAGTACCTCGTGCTCATGTAGGCTATAGGATCATCTTGTGCAACTCAAGTTCGTATGGAAAGTTACATTTGCGCATTAGACTAATTTGGGTATTTCAAATGGTGTCGATGAATATGACTGGGGACCAAAATGTACCCGGACATATTGCGCTGATCCTAGGTGAGAATTTTCCCACATGTATATGGGGAAATTCGAGGAGGTATGGATGATAAGTCTGTAAAATGTCGTGTTGACTGAATGATGCTGGCATATCGGTCCCAGATGTCTGCTTAAAGATAGAAATAGTGGTATGGGTCAACCGAATAATGTTAGCTGGTCAGGTAAAAATGTTTACTGACACTTACCAAACCTTGGACAAGCTGATGTATTTCGTTCTTCAGAATGTATCAATGGGTAATATTGACCCGCTGCAATGAACTTGGGGTTAGATATATCTTTTGTAACCATCCTGTTCACATAACCGGTTTGATACCAGTTAATAGTCGATCCGCCTTGTTTTACTTGAGCAATACTCCGGAACAGTTCCTTGAGACCATATTTCTGGCAGCTGTTTCACGACCACATCCAGTAAGTGCAAAAATGTGCACAAAACCTAACCGTGAATAGTATTTGAGTTTTTCGTAAACGGCTTTTGTTTTTCTGGATTTGCGTATTCTGAAACATTTGACCAATTCGTCAAAACGGATATCTACTTGTTTTGTGAACTTCAGTCTTCCAAAAAGAGGCAGCATGTTAAGAAACTACAGAAACACCGACACTTGAATGCAAAGTATTAGTCTTTCTGGTCTTATTGATACAAATCAGCACGTGCGAGCCTTTGATGATCTCTTTCTTATTGAATATACATAGCCAAATCAACACCTTAGTACTCACGGTCCTCGTTTGCCGCAGTGTCATCGTGCGCATCCACTTGCCAAATAGGGTTTGTTATGTGTTCGTCTTTAACCATGTACTCATCCAGCATGAACTTGATTAGAGCGGGTGGTACTGAAGGAAAGCTGGAACGCATATTTGTCCAGGTCATCTGAAAAGAGAAGACGAGCAATTATAGGCTTTGGTTCCTTTTGTTGCTTCTTTTTGTCATTCCAATTCAACTGACAACTTAAAACTTTGGGGCTATTATTTAGCGCCGATGGTTTTCCTAAGACAAAACGAGTGCCCCTTTGCGAAAGGTCGAAAAGTCGGAGGTGCTTTTCGAGCGTGGGTCCCTCAGTCTGTACCTACCAATCCAACCACTTAGCTAGGATTCTTATTTGCTGGCTTCCAGACTTAAGTTTGCCTATGCACTTGTCAGGTAAACAACTGATATGTTGATCAACATACAAGTTCTACCAAATCTGCCTGCATTTTTTTTGGCTGTTTCTGCAGTTGCATCGGTTCCCATATAATGCCTCATATAACTCAACGTTCTAAATTCCACTTCTCACTCGCAGCAGAAAAATCTCGTAATGAAGCTCGAAAGCGACTGCTTGTCAATCAAAAAATCAGTTATGAGGGCCCCGAGATGTTATGACAACCTAACTCCTAGTAGTGAATTTCGCGTACACTGAGTCATCGTTCCCTGCAGGAATCAAAGTGTGCGTGAGAAAACTGCTTCAAAAGCTCCGACTGTATACTTAAAAAGTAACACTAAATACTTACGCACTCCCAAGCTATCTCCAAGTGTCCTAAACACCGAAAAGGACCCCAGGTGTTAAAACTTCATACAAGGGCGTCAACACTCGCAAAGTGAACAGAGATATAAACCTTGATTATAATTGTCTGACACAAGTGAAATTAATATATGCTGAGAAGACGGAAAGCCATATAGAGCTGTCTCATCCGTTGAGTAGCTAAGATATATACCTTTCAGTCACGAACAGCCGATCAGTGATGTGACTGGACCGCATTCAGACAGGACAAACCGCAACCAGTTCTCAACCATACATTTTATCTCACATGATCTGACGTTGGTGACAGGTTCTCAGAAGAGGGTTGTGACCTGTGGAATTGATCCTTTTTTGAGCAGATTACTTATATTTTGAGGGTGGTGAGAGGATCTGAAATCATCCATGGTGATTTCATCCCACAATCGAAGTTACTACATGCTGAAATACCGACAGGCAAAGAAACACACAATGATACTCCCTCCTGTTTAACGGTGAATTAATCAGATCGCTGAACAACCCCTTGAGATCCTAGAGCATATTGTTCAAATATTTACTAGAAAGTTGTGGCTTCGAGTCTCCCGAGAGGCTCATGATGATATTGGTCCTCAAAAAGGATGTAATGGTGGCACCGCTTACTTTTCTCTTTTCACCACGGACTGACTTTTCTTGTGCAACGAAACGTCAGTCGAAGCTGCCAATGTGGTTGTTCACCATGCCATAGAAAACACTTTAAGACAATTTTTTCAAGAAGTCAACTGGCCCTGATTGTTATAGAGAGCTGTATTGCTGCAGTTTGCCTAAATCTGATGTACGATCATTCATTGACTCCCATTCCAGGGGTAAACTTCGTCCATTAAAATTAAGCTATATGGACAAGTCGGTTGGAAGGAACTCCATAGTGAGTGGGATGCTAGAGTTCGCACCGTCTTCTTTGCTTCTGCTGTCCGTGTAATTAAGACTGAGCTCCACTTCACAGAAAAACAATTTCTTTTAAGTTGACACTCAAAAGTGTTTCAAAATAAGATCAATTGAAACCATTCAGTATAGTGCACGTGCTCCAGCTCAAAGCCAACTCCTGCGAGTGAATCCCCTCGGTTACTCGCTTTGCCCCAAACAGCTCAAGGACTTGGGTCGGGTCGAAGTAGAAATAATTTTCACCGAGGATGTTCATATTCAGTCATTCATCTAGACCCCAGTAACCTAACAATATGACCTTTCGGGTTCCCTGTTGTCCGTTCGTACTTTTGGCTGTGGGTGAAGCGGTGCTTTAGTTCAGTATTCATGACCTTAATCAAAACAATACCCATCTACCAACCTGCGTCATACAGATGCTCTGAGAACAACTGAAACTCAGTAGGTGATTGGGACATTCGTACCATTTATTCGAGGTCACGCAGGAACCGTTCAAAGAACGAGTAACCAATGAAATTCACCTTGGCATGTCTGTGTACATATAGATAATTTTTCATCATAGGCAAGCATAAGCCAAAGCCCAATAAATCTAGTGCCGCTACCGCAGTTTTACTTTTTTATGAGTATTTTTCAACGGTGAGACATATGTTGCAAGTCAAAACCATTATGACGCAAGAAAAAAATAAGCGGCCAACAATAAGTTGCTGATTCTCACGTGGAGTAAGTCTTCATGGTGCGTCGACATCAGTTTTGCAAACTCCATTATCATTGACAAAGGCCGTCTGTGAATTTCCAGCCCATTATCCTTCAACCATGTTTGCAGCCACTCGAAACCGGATAACAGTAAGCGGCCGGTGTGTTCGTCAATTTTAATCGATGCTGTAAAAAGTAAAAAATGAGGCGAAATTCAGCCGCTTTGAAAAAATAACGTCCATGGATAGTCATAAAAGTGGCTGGATGTTATAGTCCTGTTGGAAGAGGAACAGCCAGATGTTGTGCATCTGAAATGGTTATTACTTCAAGGTCAATGTGCAGGTGATGAGATCCTCATTATCTACCGAAGGTTTCACGCGGAGATGTTGAGAAGTAAAATTTTCATTGAGTGATTTAATAAATAATCGGTATTCGAACAGTCAGATGTAGGTCACACCCATCAACTCAACAAAGTTGATCCATAGTTCATTATGTACTCTCCGCGGTGAAAATAATGGACCGAAGCTTAGGGGTAAAGTGCACTCGCAAACGATAAGAACAGCCCATTACACGGAAACACTGATGATTTCCTTCAGCTGCCATCTCAAGAGGATGTAAATGGGATACCTAATGCTCATTCTGTCTCGCTGCCGCCGTACTGGAAGCACGCCTTTTTGGTAATCATAACGCATGCAAACTTGGAATTCTACGCACTCGCTGTGTCACTAAAACACAAAGTATTCAGAGTTAAAATGACTCAAGTAAGATACACTAGAAATTCTCTTGATAGCCGGGTTGTTTAAAACAATGGTATTTCAAACTAGAGATTCAGAAATGCTAGTTCTATAAGAATATGGCCACATCCTGTCACCTATCATATCGGGTTTGATCAACAACTCAGACTTAAATAGGGCTGAATAAGAGAGCGCACTCGTCAAACATTTCGATCACCACAAAGCTGAACCAGTTGGTTGAATTATGAACTTTCGGAAATTCTCGTGCCAGTGCTATTTAAGTTACCGCTAGATCACAGTTTTTCAAGGCATTTTGGATACCTCTTAATTCACGACAGAGGACACTAGTTGAGTGGAATTCCGTCTTTTTCTAAATCTCTTTTCATAGGCTCAATGACATAACGAACACTCATTCAATATCTACCTGCTTCTGTGTTGCAAAAATTTATCTCTGCAAAAGAGGGCACGCGAAAGTGTACCCTGATACCAAACCGCTGATATGTATTAGGGCTGGCTGAACCCATCATAGGACCACAAGCATAAGGAATGTATGTCATTCTTGGTGATAACTTCATTATGTGTACTGTGCCTGCCTAACAATGTAAGGGCCATTTGGTCCTTACAAAATGATGTTATGGAGTAAAAACGAATAATCCATTTGACACTTATCGAATTACCAAGGTTTCAACTTTTTTCTACGTTTCCTTCTAAAGTTCATCTTAATTAATGTACGTATTTACAGGTGACGAATAGGTTAAGTATAGTTCGTACGGAAAGAACCATGGTCCACTGAAATACCGATGTTCTCAGGAAATTTGTGGAAGCTGGTTTTCTAGTCCTGGTTTTTTAGTAACACAGGGAGAAGATAATGTAGGATGAATTCAAACTAAAAGTATTCGTAGTGAATCTGACCCATTGGGGTCGTTTGTGGAAAACAGTGGTTACGTGGAATGCTGCACATACATGTCAGTCGACGTATGACGTCTTCAGGTGGTCAGATGACCACGTAACCGAAAACTCATTTCGCCATCATCGTGACTCAACTGACAGCAATTTGTGGTGTTTCCAGCTGGCAAGTTTTCCGCCAATAGACAACGGGATTGAAGGAGCCAGCTAAACACGACGATAACTGTGAATTTTATTATGTCAATACGGTGGTGAATGTGCATTCGTTGAAAGAAGGTGTGTAAAGGATGATTGCCACATATGTGTAGATCCCACAAAAACATTTCGACACAAGCAATGACTGCACGTTTACATCACACACAAGGGAATAGCTAACGTGTGCAACAAGTCAGCATGTACTCTGCCAAAGGCATAGTTGTCAGAAGTGCTTCAGACTTCTTGTGAACCTAAACACAGATAAAGATTAAAAGGCATTCGTACGTTGTGAAATCTTGCACGCCGCTCCAGGGTTAATTCTTGTGTGTGCGTACACAGCAGTCGTAGAAGTCCTTGGTGGAAAGCACACCAAAGAGTGTAGCAATTTGGCTTACCAGTTCGTTCGTCGTGACGACCAAGTCTTACTCAACTGTTGACAAGATTCGAACTGGTAGTTCGATTTCATACGAGATAGGCCAGGGTTTTTCAAAGAAGCACAATGTGTTGTTGTTCATGGTCGTTGGTTTTCTCTCTGAGATGGGCAATTTGATTACAAGCGTTTCATCACCAATCGAAGTGCGTAGCAATGGGTTTGTGGTTCTTGTTTATTTTATCGCCCACTACTTTTCACTTATAGTAGCAATAACCGAAAATTTCTGCTTCAGAAGCATTCGAATTCCTTTACCCATTGAAGAACCACAGAGCTTCTTGTCCCAGCGACCGTTATTCTAATCTGCTCAGGGGGCGTTTTTATACTTTTCTGGTGGTGCCTGCATAACTTGCTTGTGCTTCTCTAGATATATAAAAGCTCCCAGTAGGTCGCGTTAGTCAAAACAAGTTTAAATCCATATTATGTGTTAATGCTATGAGTTTCAAATGATCTGTGTTATTTTAAATCTGGTTGTGAGAAGCATTCTTACATCTCCATGTCTTTATCATCTTACGCTAACCCACAAAGACCATGAGAAGAAAGTCAGACTTTGACCGCGTGAGGGATGCCTAGGCCACATTCTTACAACCAGTCAGATGTTACACCAGTGGCTTTTACATTCAGCTGTGTGCCCAAATCAGTGAGTAGGCCTGTTTTCCCACCGTCGTATTTCCAAATATGGCATTCGAAAGAAATCTGAGCACAACCTGTTCCTTATGTGTGTATAATTGTGAGTGAGGAAGTGTGTAACAAGCAACCGAAAACCTTTGCCACAGGATATGGTGTTTGACAAGTAGGCATATTTCTTCCGTCGACGAAACTGACGGAGAAATGGGGCGAAGTATAAATATTCCTTATATCAAATCTTTGTAACTGCCTCACCCCTCTCATCCTGCTGTGCAAGCAGAGTCAGAGAAACCTTTACTTCAGCTAGTGAGAATGAAATCACCCGAGGAACATCAGTCGGGGCTAGATTGCTATCATAAGGTACTGTAGAATGCGCCGATCCCCCTCCGTCCCAAAGGTGTTAAATTGGTGCAGGTCAAACGTCGACAAAGAGCTTGAACCAGCTCAAGTGATTCATTCATGTTTTAGAATGGTACAAATTTGAGAGCCTGGTACAATTTGGTACAATGGTACATGGTACAATGGTACAATTTGAGCCTGATAAACGTAGCTCACAGTGTCTTCCCTAAGCTAGATTTTAAGTGATCTCACAAAATGCACAACGCATTGTGAGAAACACCGCACACCCATGCCTTCAACAATGTGATAAATTTCAGGAATAACGTTGACATCAGAAATCACTCATCAGCCGGTAGAGGCACCTGATTTATTCTACTCGACTGAACGAGTTTCGTCTGAGAGGCTGATTAGAGAAAAAATGGTATTAAAAAATGGTGGCAGCAGTCACAGCAAGCCTCTCCAAAAACGTATTTTTATCGCCGTTAAGCTTACAAACATCAGCTTGGTCGTCAACTCCAGGGAAATCCTACTAGCACAAGCTTGTGAGAAAGAAATGAAACTCCTCTCTCCTAACTGGACAACTCCAACAATGCGGAGCAAGTTCATAAACTAATCACTCCATTTCGAGTCTACTGATAAGTAAACATGGGTGAAGTTAAACCCTTCAAGGGTGAGAACGACGGAGAAGTTTACAAATGCACTTCTTCCATACTCTCATGATTCAGGCTTTCGTTAAGCCAGGGACTACCGCAAACTTCTACTGAAACAATATTCAGTTGACAGTCTATAGACCAAAGAAAATGACAATGTTGACTCCATGTGAAGAAACTTGTCTGGAGCTAAAAATAGACTTGCCATCGAAAGATGACTTAGACTGTTGTGATTGGGTAAGCGTAATGGAGAAAAGTATGAGCCCAGATACTTACGTGTACCCAGTATCTCGTACAGAGCATTGTGTGACAGTGAGGCTAATAACTGTCGCCAGATAATAGCTTCCACTCGTTGCGCAGTCCCAGTTCCCTTCGACTCCGGACGACCTTTCAATACTGCTGACTGGCGTTTTGCCCTAGATACCAATAACCTGCGGCTTGTGCCTCCCTGATCACCACTTTCGCTGTCTGTGTCACCAGATATACTACGATCACTACTATCAGGGAAGCTGTGATCAAAGTTGCGGGAGCGGTTGTGATTAGGCTGCTTTGCGGATTGGAACGAGTCGTCCGTGCTGCTAGTATGAAAAGGAGATGAACCAGTAGATGCCGGGTGTTCATCAAGAGTATCTCCGCACAAGTTCAGTGTGTTTGCGAGGCAGGAAGCAAGTTTGTTCAGCCGGACGCGCAATTCTGGATAGTGATCTTCCACGATGCGTGGCCGACCGGACGCAGCACTAAAAGCTGTATCTTGGAAGAAAGGGGCCGTTAATGGAGCTAGTTCCTGAAAAGCGAAGGTGAAAAAATTAGAATTTTTGGCTGTTCAATTCACAAACTATCCTACAACGTTTCTTATGCCTTGCCGATATAGAAGCACCACAGTCTACTCTTTTGCGGATATATATATATATAACGGGAATGAAGCTACTGCTTACTTCAAACACGGTCTTCACAACCACCATTAGAGAATCATCAGCCAAACGGTACGCTAAATCCCTCAGATCCACCATTACCGGCAGTGATTCGACCAAACGAAATAATCTTGGCATATTGGGCTCGTTGGTCTCCGAACGTGTGTCTGGTCGGCCACGCACTGGAATACGGTCATCCGGGGGAGACGTAGCCCCTAACCAGCCAGGAGAGAGTAGAACAGCCAAGTCGTAGCAGAATAAACCAAGCCAGACGTGTGGATAGATTAAGTCATTGGCCGCCTGCAGTGGACAAAAATAAGGAAAACAAATCTTATTTCCAGAGCTCAAACTGGCTTTCTCAGACACTTAATGTAAACAAAACGTAAAAAGTATCCAGAGTTGAGTATTTTCACTTTTAAGAATAAGTTAATCCTATTTGGTTCTTAAAATACTGCTAGTTAGTTCACTGACCTTCAAGGAAGACGACATCGTTTTCTGATGTCGGAGGGAAATAGCAATTAGTTAGGCGGTAATGGAGTGCCAAAGGTAGAGTAGGTGTTAGGGACATTAATAATGAAGGGAGCATTAAAATACCTCTCATAGAATCATGATTTCTCCAGAGTTCGCAACGCAAGAAGCTGGACAAATCCAGGAGGCTACATAGTACGTCCCTGTTACCAAACTGAACTTAACTGAAGTAATTTGCCTCAGTGTCTCGCGCTACTATTAATTTATACCTAGCTAATAACATTGCACCGTGGTACCTTACCTGGTAGTTTACAGTGTAAGCAACTGTTGAAAAAACAGAAGGATGTAATGTTTGCATCTTTAATTACCGCGCCAAACAAAAATTACGACAAATGATAGCATAAAGTGACCCGGTAGTGCTGTGGCAACTTGAAGTTAAGTACTTCCGTTTAAGTTATTATGATCGTTTGAAACGCTGCTACTGCTAGCTAGACACGCTCCCAAATTTCTTTTCACTGAATGAATTGTTTACATTTGGCAAAATTTGAGGTCCTATTTTCCGAAAACCAGCCGAAATCTGCTAGGACATTGTTGGTTACTAAACACCATTAGTGTAATAAGCATAGAACGGTCACGCGATGCATACACAGTACAGATACTGGCTTGGAATCGTCGCATTGAAATTCGCTACATGTGGGTTTGGTGGTCATCTGTGGCAGGCGGAGAGTAAATCGAAACTAACTCCTATAAGCCCGATATTCATATTCATATAGAATCTCGGGAAGCGCTAAAGATTTATCCACCTCTTTGTCATCATTATCATCAGATGTCAGTTGAGAGATCGGTTCACCAGCAAACGAGGTGAAAGCTAAAAGTCCTCTAATGTGAATTCAGGTTGACTTCACTTTGGATGCAGAAGCATACGCAAAAGATAAGGTCCTCAAAATAAAAACAAAAATGTAGATTTCAGTGAACCTAAGTCAAACACCAGACCTCTGGTCAATGGATCTTGTGACTCCAGCTGTGCTTGTGGCCAACACTAACATGTGAGAGTTTAGATGGGGCTCCACTTGGATAGGAGTTGCAAGGTTTGGTGGGCAAAAACATTTCATGGAGCTATTCGATGGCAATTGTTTGTTTAAACACATAATTAACCTGCACCCACATGACGCTACTTATAGGGTTGATGGGAGATCTCCTGTAGCCAACCACCGGTTTTGCTCTCTCTAAAGCTCACAACTCTGGCCTTTCGCCACACAAGTGCTTCAAGTCCTACCGTACTTCAGACCAGCTTGTGTTATCGAAAACTACATTGGCACTGGTCCTATTGAGGAGTTCTCCTTCAAACCTGTCTTCCTGCATTCGTTTCATTTTTCCTTCCCATCCTCTTTTATAAGCCTACTTCGTTTTCCTTAGTACCTGTTTGAGCAGTGGACAACAGAGCCTGTCGGATACATTCAGGTTCTGGCAACATGCTGAACAATCGTCGTGAGTCGTAGAAAATAAAACAGTCGGCGACTGACTGACTCCATTTCTCTCAGAAGCACAGTGTCATTTAGTGGATAGGCTGCTTGAGGTTTCGCAATCTATAAGCCTCATTTTTAGCCTTGAATTGTGTTTTCGGGAATGGGCCAAAAATTCAGTGATCAGGAGAGATAAGTGTTGTTTTCATATGGGCTTTCATGATGTCCATATGGCTTAGAGGCATTTTATCCGAAAGATGTTAGTTAAAAATAAGCACATTTGTTTAAGTCGCCAGAAAATGCATAAAAACTCTAATGCTAATTACTTCTACTGGCTTTGAGAAAAGTCAGCAAGGTCAGATATTTCTGGAGCTAAATTGCCAAGAGTAGCAAGTGAGTTTGTGAAAAAAAGTCGCAGTTGCTCAACTGAAAGGTGACTTGCACTATAAAATTAATCATCTTAGAAGATTTGCATCAGACAAGTGTGGAGAAAAAACAATATTTTTACATGATTCACTACGTCCCCCTTTTATTGAAGCCGACAGGATGTTCAAGACGAAACTTATCATAGCTTTCTAGCTTGCTGGTAGAATCTGAGTGCAACCAGAATTCTCAAAGCACTACAAACCCATATTCTAGTACAGTTTCCAGGAAAAAGCTCCGAAATGTTTGCTATCCTTTCACGCAGCAGGGCACTCCCAGGAACCATAATCCTTTTACTCCTTAACTCTTAGATACAGAGATGACCAGTACATTTTTTATAATTCATCCAACACGCTTGAGTAACACACACCAACAATTTCTCATAATACGACTGAATTCCTCATCCACTTGCGCGGGAAAAAATTGAAAATGCATAAACTGAATGCGTAGAGTGAACCTGAAGCCAGTGTGGTGAAAGTGAGTTCAGATGCTGCGGAATACGAGATAATCAGACGTAAGTTAGTGGAGAATAAATTCAGCATTTCGAATGTGCAGCCAATTCATATGCCTGACGTGGCACCAAGTTTATCTGTAAACCGCTGCGGGAAATAACTGGCTGAAATTTAGTGGATTCTAATTTTTTTCTGGACTGAGAAAGTGCAACGATTCTTTTCCTTTCAAAGATAAAGGTTTCTAGGGTAAACTACAAGGCCCTATTCAGCTCAAGATTCGAAAAGACAACGTTTACGGTATTTCAGCTGAAAACCGAAAACAAACAAGTAAATCCATTAACAGAAACCAAACAGTGAGCGAAGTCAATCGATGAATAAGCCGGTCAAGTTGCTTTTACCTTCAAAGTATGTTGTTCGTGCATGCCGATGACTTTCATGCGAATAATCTCTGATCGACTAGCATGGGCTCACCGAAAGTTGGCAGCTTTGCAGTGGTCTTACCCTCCTGACCTCCGGAAGATGTTTTTTGTAGTCCTTGCAGCCAAAGAGATGGATCGAACATCGCCTTAGAAAAGCAGCGGAATAGCGCTTTAAGGAAACAAATCTCGACTTAAGCTACACTATTCAGGATGTACGTGCTCTATTTTCTTTTCCTTGGTACCGCGTCCTTCAGAAAAAATACCAATTTTCCTTTCGACCAGCCCGATCGGTTGATATATTAAATGTGCAAAGAATATATTATATATATATATATGTACATCCCAGATCTTCGAAAGTGAAATTTCTACTGGTTCAAGCAAGTGCACTGTTAATAAGCTGCAGTAGGCAAAGTATAGAATTATCAGGATAATCGGGTTGAAAACGGGACTGATAAAAAGCGGTGATTTAGAGGCAATTGTAGAGCGTTTCTACTCGTACCTCCTTTATATTTGCAAAACCCGCGTTTGTTTGCTGTAAATCATGGCTCTCGAAACCTGCTGCTACAGTTGTTAGTCTTGTTTCATTATCTATATAAAAATTTGAATTTTATTTTCATGGTCCAAACATATTCTCCAAAACATATTGCGATAACAGGGGAGGTTGTGGACCACATTTCTATCTTCATTGAACTCTCACGAAAGCTATTTATGTAACGACCAACAGATTCAAGCATATAGGTGCATGCTTTTTTTCACTGTCCACCGCATCCTGCACGCACTTGTGCTGAAACGTTCCACGTTTTTTTATTCATCTGTAGTCACCCACGTCCAACTTAGATAACAACTGCTATGACGCATATTGTGCTCAAATACCAGCTAATGTTGAATCATGGTTAGCAAGAAGAGCTTTGAGACAATATCCACCGTGCTCCGACGTTCGATCGATAACCGGTAGTGTGTGCGTCCATGACCTGTCTTGACAGCACCGTTCATGTGAAACTACGGTCATTGATCCACAACAGAAAACAATGGATGAATCGCTCTAGGGTTGTGTACCATTCGACCATCAATGAGTGATAAACTGTTGTGCATATGCCTCCGCATACCGTACCATATATGACAAAATATATCTGTTGCAAAGTGTGTACTTTGCGAAACTTTGGCAGTGTTATAAAAATGTTTATAAATTACAAAGCCTTTGCTTTAACAAAAGTGGCACACAACCAAGTAGCAAGAAGAAAAGAAATCATATATTCTGTGTAATTTAACGTTATGCCAATCAATAGAGTATAAGCCAGAAAAGAAACCGATAAAGATTAAACTGCCACCACAAAACCCGAAGAGCCTATTCCTTGAAGTCCTTGTTAGAAAGGGGAGAAAACGTAGAAGAATATATGGAAAACAACTATCCCTGGTCTTGTAGCTAAAAGGTGGTGTGTGAACCATCAAAGTAAGTGCAGAAAGTACGTCTGGGCATGCATTTTGTCTCACCAAAGTTAACTAAGACTGCAGAGCCAATTCGAGAGAATTTGATTCGTCACTATCAGCAGTATGGCTTCCTCTTACAAATCGACTTATTTTTTGCTTAGGGATCAGAAAAAGTTATTTTTATGCCATGCCATTACCGCACGTTACCATGTAAATTTTCTTAGGCAATGACAAATTAAAGGTGCTCGGCTGATACCATTTTCTAAAAGTAGCCACATTCAATCTGATTTGCATATTAACTTTTGTCTCCTCCGTGAGGAGGTAAAGCACATAGACTATCAACTTTGCTGCAACCTTTAATGCTAGTCTTGGAGATTTCAAGGAACCGTGGAGTCAAATAAAAGAGATAACAGGTCGAATGTGAACGTCGTTCCTTCCGTCAGAAACTGGCTTTGAAAAATAGGATTGTGTAAACGTAATACACTATTCATACGTTTGCTGAAAACTCTTCGACAGCCCACGACCTGTTTCACTCGTCTTTGGGCTCATCAGGCAAGCGCAGACCCCGAGTTTCCGTCAACCTTATGTTCTAATTGAATCCAAATTGTAGAAAATTAGCAAAATGCGTTCAGTTGCATGCCAGTTTGATTTTGACATCATAAGCGAGAGATTCAGCTGGGATCCAGGTTAGTCTCCCGTCAAAACCAAATTAATATGCAAATGAGCGTACTTTGCTAAAATTTTGTAGGATTCACCGTTCGGAGTCCTATATTTCTACTTAAGAAGGAAGACCAACTATTTTGTTGGGCGGGCCAACAACCTAACTACAATGCTGCAGTAGTCGCTTCTTTTTTGCTAGAAGAGATACTCACCAAGCCTTTCTTACCACCTACTCCTTTCATGGAACAAACAGCAGCTGTGTCAGCAACAAACAGAATTCGGAGTACTCTCCATATTCTCGCAAGTCAATGTCGTCAGTTGTTCCCCAAGACTGTTTTCCTCAATAAGAAACAATCAACTTATACTCAGAAAAGTGGTAATGTAACCAAAAATTAAGAACATCCTGTGATTTCTACGCAACAGTGTGCTTGCATTGGACGCCATAAGACACCAATATTTTCCGAATTCCTCTTATCGACTTCTGTGAAGATGGATAACTTACGGCAAGTCTCCCACTTCTCACGTGAACAGAGGCATCTTTTTGGAATTATCTATTTTATAAAAAGCTGACAAGGCCCTCACAGCGTTCCGGTGATAGCGATCTGATTAAACGACTAAAACCGACCTTTATGAACCGTCTGAATGACTGGTAGAAGTAAAAGGTCTGTAATCCCAAGCGTTTAACCAAGGTAAACCTGCGGAGCTTTCGGAAGTGCCTTTAGGGGCGACCTAACTGCTACGTCTGTTGTTATCCAATTTGCTCCGAGGTCTTCCAGTGATGGGAGTCTGGCTTTTCCGAAAGGCAACCTGGTACCATGCAAAACACGAAGGAAACTACTCACAAGGTTGCTGAAAACTATTTAGTAGTCCACGACCGGTTTCATCCTTCTTGGGGCTCATCAGGTAGGCGCAGTCCCCGATTTTCCGTCAACATCATGTTCTACTGGAAATCCAAATTGAACAGATCTTGACAAACACACTCAGTTGCATTGTATTTGTATCACCTAGGACCAATTATCATTGCAAGTACGACGGCGTCCCGATAACAAACGACGTTACAATGCCCGAACCTATGTACTGCTACAGGCTACACTATTAAGAATCCTGCCCCCGAGTATATCCAGTGTCAAGTAGCTTCAAAGCCTTTCGACAATACTAAGATAGCTGGTCACCTTTCTTTCATGTTTATAGTCGTGTTTCTGCCAAGAACTTAAACAACTCCTTATAGAACTTCTTCCGATAAGGCAGAACCTTTCAAGACAGCGTTTACATGAAGAAAGTTATTTCGGCCGACGTTGAGGGCGCGCTCTTCTCAGGAGGAATTCGTGTATCTTTCGGCATGTGTATTCATGTGGATTGTGGTTTGAATCTCTTCATAGGCTTGCTTTCGATCGTCTTACGTGTATCTGGACTTCTGTTTTCAAGATATGGGCGAATCCCCATCGATTTTCTGGCAACTTGGTTATCATTAGAAAGTCCTCGGTAGAATCTAATTATGCAGGAGAACTAGTCACTAAATAACTGGTACCGTTTCGTTCCTTATCTCTTGGCAAAAAACTCTATTCTCGAGATCTTAACAACATAGATATCAGATTTACATTCTGCGCCAACTTAATAAGGTTCCAAAACCGTAGCTCATCAGATTAAAAAGAGTGAGCGAACACAGCATAGCTTTAATATAACCCATTATTCTTGTTTTTTCGTTCGTCAGTTGCATACAGCTTATTTCCAAAAATACTACAACAGATAAGCTTCGTTACGAAATACTTATCGGTCAAACTTGATATGCTTGTACAGTTTCTCAACCACAAGTGGGAACGATATAACCTTGTAATGTCTCATATATCCAGAGGACCTCCCCTTGGACTGTGATAGTTCTAAATGCATTCTACACTAGGTGAAACTATGCAAAAGATGTCCAAAATGTGTGACTGGCGTTGAATAAAACGGTTACATTTAATCGATTAGAAACGCATCATTGACCATACCTGTGCTATTGAGTGTGTGCATTTCATTGATTTATGTGATTCACCGTCGAGAATCTATAATTATATCCTTCTCAGTATCAAAGCCTTTGTAAATCCATTAGTTTGCAGGTTAAAAGAAACCTGCAGGTCGTCTACATCCAGAAGTTTCCATTCTGACTGTTCGCAAGTGAACCGACATCACTTTTTCTCAATTTTTCATACTGAGCCATCCGATAATTAGTAGAGGCAAGACTGTTTAAATTTAGCTAGCCTAATTCAAGCCTCCAAGGTTACACCAAAAGTTTTGAGGGTTTTCGGCTTGAAACCACAACAAACAGCAAATGCCCTGTAGAGCTTGTATACATTTTTTTCGAAAATCAGCCACTATAAAATCATTTACGAGGAGTATCCTTACAGTCCTGCTTCTGAAGTTCTCGAAATTCGCCATGATCACTGCGTTCTATATGGCGTACACATGGGTTAGAGAGGTTCATAAACTCACTGTGCACAACTGTGAGCCTGATCATTCGATGAAATTATTAGGTTATCTTACTTGATTGTCATGCAGGTATAATCTGGTCTAATACGGTACAACAAACCGTAAAAGGTAAAAGGTCTGCGCACAGTAGTTGTTAAAATAGACGGTATCACATGAGTTTGACTGGGACCCTTCACTTTAAAGAAAAATGGTCGTTTTCGGGAACATCCGTCTGTTTTTTGGGATATGCAGGTCAGAAATTTGACGGAACGGATTAGAGTATGCGAAACCAAACCCAACACAGTCTCACCCTCTTATGAGTATCATTTCGCAACCTCACTAATGACGGTTTAGCCTTCGTTGCAATAGTTTGCATGCCATAGCAAAAACATTTCTAGTCACGTGGAAAGAAGTTCACGTGACTTTCAACCGAGAAGGAACGAAAATCCTACATCTCCTGGTTAGCTGTCGGTTGCTCACGGTGCCATTTTATTGTTTAAAAACGGGAACTGTCTTTCAGCTACCGTAGAAGACATTATGAAATGCATCCATATGGTTTCCTATCTAGAGGAAATCACACCAGAAACAGGAAACCACGAAACGAAGATCCATCTTGGTTTAATTTAACAGGCCTACAAACGAATTTCTTCGATTTCAGTGTACTGAATATCAGACGAAAAATGCCGTCTTCAAGAGATTGCGAAATCATTATTTCTCATATATAGGAGCAAGGTTTAGTCCGAATCAAAATAAACAATTGATATTCGTCTGTCTGTATCCTACCCACCGTTCAACAGCATGAGAAGTGAGAAATGAATATGCGTTGTTGACTGGTTTATTGCGTTTCAACCACAACGTACCTAAATTCCTTGGTCTTTTTCGTGAAACTGTTGCAATAAAACATTCAGCGGGATGTCATTAGCCTGAATGTCAGGCCCGATGTACTTCTGGCACCCAGTCCGCATGGCATATATTTAAACAGTGCGTTGTTCCTCCATCTGACGCTACCTCTTAGATCGAAAATCCCTGGGCAGATTGCCACCGGTTCCATGTTTCATCAAGTAGGCTTAGTGAACAATGATCTCATTTCCTACTAGAATCCACAAGCAGTAAGTATCTGGCGACATTTGCAGACCAAATTGTTACTAACGGG
This sequence comes from Clonorchis sinensis, assembly GCA_003604175.2. Classification (NCBI taxonomy): domain Eukaryota; kingdom Metazoa; phylum Platyhelminthes; class Trematoda; order Opisthorchiida; family Opisthorchiidae; genus Clonorchis; species Clonorchis sinensis. The sequence goes on along the minus strand of CM030370.1, from coordinate 122,384,299 downwards.
AGACCTAGTTAAATTTAGTTGAAACTCTTACTTATGTCTTTCTTAAATATCACAACAGAGAGATTCGTTCAGAAGTGATTTCGTTTTCCCGTTAATTTCTAGTTCAGTTGCAAACGAGTGTTTATCACAAAACCACCCATTGTGTTCTGTTAATCCCTTTTAAGAATCACTTTTGAAACATTTCAAAATGTACTCTCAACAAAAATTGTACTGCTTGCTTTCTTCTCTAAAGTGATAAGCGCGATTTGTATCTGGATATTTTTTCAGCAGCTTTTGTGAGTGAAATTTGGTCTAAAGTGAAGGATCCAGCTATGCACTGCGGTTCTAGTGAACCAGTTCTCGCAAGGATACTGTAAATTTTGCACCACCGCTAGAAGCACACTCATCATTCCATTTCCGTCATGTGGGAATGCCCGGATATGCCAGGAGAGCGCTCAGTAACCTGAGTCTGGATCATCAGTTAAAACTGCCTTAGCGTGTATCAACAGCCGTTGGTTACTGTGCGTGTTTTCTGGTGCGACAACAAGAAAAGTGATTTTTGGTTAACCACACATCTAGAGTGCACAGCCAAGACAGCCATGTAAGGCCACACCTCCACTAGTGTTGCTATCCAAGTAGCCCACACGAGCTCCCTATAGTCCGCGACATCGCCAGCAGTCTGTGTAGCATTCACCTTTCTGATCATCCAGTTCATTAGGAAGGTGTCTTTTATACGACTAAACTGGACTAAGAAGGACTAGACACGATAAGTTATCGAAAACATTGGGATTGTTGAGAACTCGACTATTATGGATTTGATGTGTCGCTTCATCTTGACATTTAGCTATATTAAACTCAGTTCGCAGTTTATCTGTTAGTTTGCTCTACACATTGGTGTTGTGTGCGTATTGTTTTGTCCAGATCCATAAGTATTCGTTTGTGTGTTGGGTTAGTGTATCATTTGGGCTTATGAAATTCTTTGGAATGATAGTGAACTAGTAGATCCGGATCAATAGCACAGAAGTTATCTACTGTCGTGCCTCTTTTTGTGAAACATAGCTGGGCAGCAGTGGCCTTTCTTATCCTTGGTTTTAACTGGCCTGTTGTCTAAAGGCGGAAAGCATCGGAAAAATCCCGTGCACCAGAACTTTTTCCCTCCAGGGAAGTGGTTCCTCCTCGGAAACTTCTTTGGAAAAGATTGTGGTGACAAAATTTGTCAGAAAAAGCAATTTTGGAGAGGGGGCAGAAATATTTTCCCTCCGTACTACATTCATCAAGTAGCTCGTTGCAAACCTCTCTGTGGAATGTCCACCAAGCAGCGGCCGAAAGGGAAAATTAGTGACATTCGAAACAATATGAACTAGAGAAAGGATATGTCAACGACCCTATTCCCATGATCAGTGAGTCGGTCCTACATTGCAGGTGACCTACTGCTGAGTTTTGTCAATAATTAAGTCACTTACTCGAAGTGACTTTCTGGTCTGGTGCTGCTGAACAGTACCATTCTCTGTTGTATAGTGACGGTGTTGGATGACACAAGACACTCCCCAAATAGGGCTTTGTAAGGGGGCAAACATCATTTCACACCCTTATGAGTATGGTTTGTTTTCATTTCCAACCCTAGTGGAGTTATCAGTAGGATTTGAATGTCTGTAGGCCGTAGTTTACTAAACACTCATCCTGAACTGATCAAACGGGCTAACGCCAATCCGGGATACGGTGGGTTTGGCGTTTTTTGCTGCCTGAATGCAAACCATTTTTAGTAGACCAATGCTGAATCCGTATTAGATGTTACTGAGTAAGTCGCACCGAAAATCCACTTTTTTCATTCGACATTGTATAAAGAAAATCACAAAAATCAAGAAAAAAACAGCAATCAACCCAGTATAACTTCAAGTGGGTATGGCGTTATTTTGCACACAAACTCAAGCAAGAAGAGATCAGGAATCGCCTTGGCTGAGGTGGATTAATTAGATGTTTGTCAGCAAGCTCTAATCTCATAATGATAGCTTGTTTGTGGACACATAGTTCAAGGCAAGATGAATCAGCGGTAGACAGAGGCAAGAGAAAGATGCGCATCAGAAATGGTGAGAGCTCCACAAAACAACAAAATCATGCACTTGGTAAGTTAGAGGAAGCTAAATACATCAGCGGTAGACTCAGACACGCAGCTCGGACGATGGCGTTCAGGTGAATTCTAAAAGACAGAGCTATGCCTAATCGAACGAATTAGAAGGGATAAGCGATTACTATTCATTATTGTTTCAGTCTGTTTTAAAGTTCACATTAGTACTGCTGTTTATCTAATCCGTTCGATGAGTTTACGAGCACAACGGCATTTCATTCTTCAGTAAATCATATCTTTATAACAGGAATCTCTTCCCTGTATGTTCTTTTCCAACCGTATAAACAACAGTAAGAACCTTCGTATATTAAACTTGAGGATCCGCAGTTAAAAAGACCAATAAAACTTCAAGTTTCCAGCGCTTTCAAAATTAGGATATCATTCCGGTTTGTGTTATCAGAACTGAACGATTCACGAATCAGTGGAAATGTGACTAAACTGATGAAAAGTTTCAATAATCAGGGAATCAGTCAACGCCAGTAAGCGTATTACGAACCAGCGCATTTGAAGTATGAGTAAGGCTATGATTCACTTAGGAACAAACCACGCACCCTTCACTTGGTGTTAAGGCATTCAACTCCTCCCGAGGCCGTACCTGTTTCAAATACTCTTATACATTACAGGAAGTGGACGCTACCGACCATCCTTACAAATGACAAGGCTGTTCGACAACTTTGCTTCATGGGATAAAATTTGTACAGTTGAAGTTAGCCTGTGTACTTTATATCACAAAGTAATGGAGATTTTCTTCATATTCACATCACTCTCGTTTGAACGGTCGTCCTCCTGTTCTGGCGTAATTATTCCGGTGAGTCCACACTAAAGGGAAGCACTGGACTCGAGTTTCGCTCTTATTAGAACTCATCAGCAGTGCATATGTGCCCAAGTGTGAACACGTTCGCCTGTTCTTCAGACGTGAAAATTCAGATGCGTCCAACGTGCGTTAGTGGAGTAATGGTAATACGCTCGCCTCGCATGTCAGATATGCGGGGTTCAAATCCCGGCACGGCCACTGGATATGCACTGCTGATGTGCTCTAATAAGAGCGAAACTCGAGTCCAGTGCTTCCCTTTGGTGTGGACTCACCGGAATAATTACGCCAGAACAGGAGGACGACCGTTCAAACGGGAGTGGTGTGAATATGAACAAAATACCCATCCCGCAAAACCCCAAATGTAATGGAGATTTGTAGAAATAGGCGATAAAAAAGGTTTCCGAAATTCCGATTGCCATACCAGGCCACCCGGCTAATCCCAGGCAGCTTTTCTGTGAATCTAACTTTGTAACTTGATCACCTCGAACAACACAAAGTGTCACGCTGAAAAGCAACACATAAACCACACTGGAGTCCGAAAGTGGATTGGATTACCCGTGTTTAACACCAAGTCCTTTGACAACCTGCATTAAAGGGTTGTCTCCATTGTAATTCACCCCGAAACTCAATCCAGATCACGTGTGTACAGTGGACTTCAATAGGGCCAATAAATTTCAATACATACTGAAAATCTACACCTATCTGAAACATGTCCCGTTGGCGATTTTTAATAAAAGAAAGTGCATACTAAGTAAATAGAATTGTTATATTCCAATATTATCTCACTAACAGGAGAAATTGTTTTGATGTTTACGCCATGAGCCAGTAAGATGTTTACTGCTTGGTTGTGACTGGCAGTGTTGCCTACAGTGGTTCACTTAGACTGTTCAGTGGGTGTATATCGTTTGGAACCGCTTGCCAGTAGAAGAACCCGTTTCAGATGACTAGTCCTCAAGAACACTCCTCTCAGCACAGGGGAACGCCTAAGGGAATCCAGTCGAAGTGACCTCATACGTGGTTACATATATGCCAAGCAAATAAAGCTGTAATATGGTAGTGGTGATACGTTACATGCAGATAAGAATTTCTTCCTTAATTCCAAACTCATCATCCATCAGCGTGGTCTGCAGGCTGTGTTCTGGAACTGATCCGTTGTGTTGCTAAACGTTGCTGCTAAAACTTACAAGCATACGTGATGTGGACGGCACGGACGACAACTGCGAACAAACAAATGTACATGACCAAATTGCACTTTGGATTTAAATCAAGCTATTGTCGATGAATGATGCATAGTCCTCCCGGCTAGAAACAACCTGCCGTCCCATTTAGTAGAAGCTTTCCGCTGCAGTGGAAGGGCATCCCTACTCACTTGCTACCTGGTGTGTATTTCGACCAACTACAACCTTCCCAATTTAAAACTGCGCTCGCAGGCAAAGTAGATTTTGCTAACTATATACTGAGGTTGATGGTCATTAATGAAACAAAAAACATACACAGCAGAAGAGTGAAGCAGTATAAGCAAAGGATCGTTAGAGAACAACGGGATTGAAGGAGAGAATTCCACAGACAAGGACTATCTTGAAGTTCTACAGACAATCTCTTCGGATACTGAAACTATTAGCCAAAAAGCATTCTCATCCTTTTGTAGCGCATAAAATTACGGTGGATCGAGCAGTGGATCCACAATCATGGAACTTTAATCGGATGTGAAGCTCTCGAGAAAATGTCCGGAACTGATAACCAAGATTACCAAGCGTTCTACAATTGTCTGTTCGCCTGGATATTCCCAGTAAACAGAAATAGCTTCTTTTGCCGGAGTCTTCTGATCCTAAAGATATTATAAAAACGAAGCGAAAATTTCAGGCCTATGGGTTATAAATCATGCACTTGTGCAGACCGAAAGCAAGGTACGCATTCTGACAAAAATGCGTTGGGACGAAATTTAAGCCTACTGACTAATAAATGAGCCAAAGCGGACTGCACCTCGCATCGCAAACATGCACTTGAGTTCTACAATTACTCTGCATATCTGCCCCATGGACACAAAGGCTGATTGTACAAATCCCATTTTCTCTAACACCCAGATGATGGCAATTCTGACCAACTGAAGAAGTCACATGAGTAGCGCATTTATGGCACTAATGGATGTCAAACGTGTTTAACTGAGCCAGTGGAATCTGCGTGATTCTCCCAAACCGATTTGTGAGTGTACAGTCGAAATGTTTTAGGGGACCCTTTTGCCGTCTCAGTCAGGCGCCAAAAGGAAATAATCTATGATGCGATTCTGAATTTAACTGCAATTAATAATTAAACGAAATAAAAAGTACATACTTTTGGACTCAACTCTGGTTTTTTATCTCAAAGTTTTTGACCGCTTTGACTATCCGTAAATCCCTACGAACCCTGTCTCGTCCTTGCAAAGTGCATCACCGATGTCTCAAATTGCGTCCAAACACAGGGTGGTAAACTTGTACTTACAAAGTTATGTATCTTTAAGTCATAGCTGGTTCATTACATGTGAAGCACCTTAACTTGCAGGCACGTAGGTTACTCACACAGTTAAAGATCACCTGTAATTGAAGTTATTCCTTGAGGGTTTTGGGTTCTGATTTTTATCACAATTCGCGAAGTGAGCACCACTGGCTAACCCCACCATGGATGACTCAGTTTTTTTCTCTTTAACAGAGGCTGGTTCTACCTCACACCGCGAGATCCACTAATCGCAGGTGAGGTGATACCTTCCGCTTACTTAGAATGCACTATATTTCACCCAATAAAGCACCTCTGACCAAGTTCGGAATGGTTGCACAAGTCACAAGAAAAATAAAGCGTTGAATGAAATTGTAGAAAACTCAACAGACCTCACAGCGGTAGTAAACCGGGAGAACCTTCTTGACTGGACTACCCTATATCAATAACACAGTGCTCTGCAAGTCTTCACAGTAGACGCGAGTGTCTTGGTCGTCGAAACTAATGACACATCCAGATTTGAACTGACCTGCACAAATAACGTATGCAATTCGGCAGCAGTGGCGGGGAGCACAACTTGACCAAAAGTGCACTGATTTTTGCCGTGAATACAGAAAGATTTATCGTTGCACTAAAGCAGTACCAAAAGAGCGAAGGGGGAATTTCTGCTGGTCGCAAGCCTGGTCAGTGTTTTGATAAGCCCAGTTTCAGAAATGGCTGGAGGGAGGTTAACGGAAAAAGCAGCTTGTTTAAAATCTACAGATGAGCGAAGTGTGGGGCCTTAGTAACCCGCACTTTTGGACAGTCTTTTGCCAAACAAACAATTTTGATTTATATCCAAGCTTTTATTGTTTCAAACACTGCTACACAGATGTCTGCCTATTGCCGACAAGGAAAAACGGAGCACAGTATGCGACGCTATACAGGCCATACCAACAAAATTCAGATGCTTCTAGGTGGGTAAAGAGGGATTACCTGAATGAACTTCGTTTGAGTACATGTGTCGCAAAAACTGACGCATTCTGATGTTACTACCGTGCTTTCAGCAACAAAACTGGGGTTAAATGCGCTCAATAAATGAAAGCCAAAGAAGATATTTTAACTTCTCCCTTCTCACCCACTTTTGGCCCTCTTTGCTACAACCAGTTGCAGCAAACGGTTGTCTCATCCAGTCAATCACCGCGATCGTTGCCTGAAACTCCTATCACCTACCTATAAAGAATACACAGTTAGCAAACCATTTAAAAACAAAACTTAACTTAGTGCTGCTGCCTGTGGTAACGAGATGGCTTTGTTCTTTAAAGCTAGAACTGTGTCTCAGCATTGACTGCAACCGGCAGCACTGAACGCACTCGACAAAAAATAAAGGCACTCTAGCTAGAACGGTTCGTGAGAGGCTCTGTATCGCTCAACACAGAACATCATTTTCAATCACAAATGGAATAAAATTTTAGCGCTACTGGCTACCGATTATTCACAACGTCGCTAACAAGCGATTAAGCTGAGATTCAGTTGCGTCTCCCGTGAAAGCCAAATTGGTGTTTAAATAAACGTGTTCAGTGATTTGCGTCTAACTTAGGTACGAGTAGAGTATGTGGCCGACTGATCTTCATGGACTGTGCATACCAGATGAGCTTCAAGAAGAGCGAAACGGGCTAGGGGCTATCAAAGAGTTTTCAGCAACCTTACGCGTAGTATTCCGTCAAGAAACCCAACCTATATTTTTATTCTATAGTATTTAGATGTCCAATGACAGGCAAAAACTTTCGTTCAGGCCACATCTCCAGATTTTGTGCCGTACAGCCACCATCACACACAAGAGGCCATACACTTCTGGAATTCTGGAGCAGTTTACATCTTAAAATTTTGCTGTTTTCCTTCTCCTTCAAATGAGATCTATCAAAATTCTTTGTTGAAAAGTCGGTGATGCCGGGTCACAATGTAGCGCGATTATTAAAGCGATTGCTAGTGTCATTTGAATGATTTTATAACAACATGCGGTCATGGTTATGTTACGCTCTATGTTATCCGCTGTTGCTTAGCCCCCCTAATTAACGTTCTATTTAATTATTCTGCCTTATGTCAGTCAGGACCAGGTGATGGAATTGCATACTTTGAGAGCCACTTGACATTCCAACAAGGAACAGTCGGAACATATTGGTCGATATTTGCGAATGCGTCTTCCGTTTGAAAAGTAGCCAGATAACGGAATAAGGGAGTATATGATAGCTGATAGGACATTAAAACCGATCCATGGCCAATAGATTTCCGGACCGATACAGTCTGTCTTTTTATTGAGCAAAACATTCCATCGCTTTTACGCATAACTTGCACTTTGCTTTCTTAAAGTCACCTGCTCTTTAATGGGTATGGTGAAACAAACTCGTCATTCTTCTTAGTCCCTTCAAAGTTAAAGTCCTTGAAATGTCTCCGCATCAACTATCCACTCCATCGGATACACTGTCCTGGTCATAAAGGCGAACCCACAGCATGGGCCTGCCTTTCTGCTTGCTGACGTACATTGTTGGAGTACAACTAAATTTAAAACTTTAGGCTGACATTATGATCACTTGTTTACTTCAAGATAGACATTTATGGTCCTGTCGGGATAAACTACCTTCTCAGGGATGGTTTATGTTGGCAATCACAGTAACCAGGTATGTTCCACGCACTTATAGTAACCTCAAAAAACTCTTGACTTTTTAAAGAGCAAATTAAACCGACCAAGTTGGTTGGTGGATCACGGTGCACACTGATCAACTTAGTGAACCCCTCTTCATTGAATGTATTTCACATTCGCATGTTGATTGGTAAAACCGCTGTAAACTAGGCCAAGGTCATGCGATTGATGTTCTTGATAAATCGATAAACGGCTTCATTAGATTCTGCTCAAGAACTCCTGTGTATGCTCTGTGAAAACGTTTAAGAAATATTCTAGTATGCTAGATAACCTTGCTTGTGCATGTTAAACTGGAGTATAAAAGCCAGGTTACCCAGTTAGCACTCGCGGAACTCTTATTCACCAATCGTTTAATACTGGTGCAAACGCAAGAAACTAATAAGTCAGAATAAATAAGCCTACTGATGAAAATAAGTGCACAGTCCCACTTCGTAGAACGAGTGCAGTTTCCAGGCTAGACTATTTACATAGCCTAGCATGGCCTTTAAGGAAACATGAGGAAGTTCGCTTGAAATTTCCGGCCCCCATGTTCTACCTCAAAAGCAGACTGGCTCAGTCGGCGGACTGTGACTGTTGCTACCCTACTTTTACTAAACTATATAGAATATACTGCACCGTACCATACTGTAGAATAGCTCATTAGCTTCTCCTGAAGAAGCTAAATATTCGGAAGCAAATTTTTGTTTGCCGCATGGTTTTTCATATAAGATGTATGAAAGATCTAAGTACCAGGTTTACGAACCAGCGAACCATCTTAGTGGCATCTCTGTACCCATCTGCCTGACTGATGGATTTTGGACACAGCGTGAAAAAACATATATTGGCGACAACCGCTACAACTACAAAACCTACATCTGAAACAACCTAGATATTCTGCTAACACCTTTCTTGGGTAGAACAAATGACAACCAAAAAGAAATCATGTCCTGCTTCTTTCTTCATTCGGTGACAAACTGAAAGGGCTTTAAAATTACTTTAAACGCTAGGTTTTAAAATGTAGACAGTTGAAAATTTGAACCGACCGGAAAACAAATGATTAAGAAAGCAAGGCAACTAGACGGAACAAAGTTGACCTCGGCGTCCGTACAAGAAAATCTGCGACTTTCTGGAAGGGTTATGTATAAAGCCAACTCAAACAATCCGAGACGTTAAAGGGCTTAAACTAAGTCATTCACGAATATAATGCAGAAACTGAACTGGCTCACGAGCGTTAATTGGGCTGTTGTGGACAAGCTGTCCCAAAGAAAACTGAAGTTGTTACTGAGACCTCCGACAGGTGAGAAGATCTGACACGCAACCTTCCATAAGTGAAGTGTATAGGATATGCTCACCGTAGAATCTTTTCATAATGGTGTCCCATGTTGCTGGACAAATAACTCAGTTTGACTCATCTCATTTGGTAGAAAGTAGAAGTTCCACTGGAAAAGGAGCGAGACTCCACTGAACAGCTGTCGTGGCTTTAGCCGACTGAACTATGAGAATGAACTGTTTGCACGAGTTCTGCTCGATCACCCAAATGTCGAAGATGCGGAAGCGGACGCCTAAGAGCGACAATGAGTCTTTCGGGCTGCTTGCATCAAAGTGGATTTAATCCTTTGCGGATGGCACTCTACAGAAACCTTCAACAAGTACCCTTGGCCTCGTCAATTCGTTTTCCTTAAAATTGTAGGGAAATTTGAAATAAGCAGAAGAAACATTCTACGACCAGTTCTTGCGAAATGAAGCTGTCTACAAAAATTTAGACACTCAGCCCAAGTTTTGCATCAAGGCATGAAAGGAAAAGTTGAAAGATGTGGATCGACTACAATAAGTGAGGATGGACTATCCTCTCCCTTCATTACAAAAGCGACTCTCGTTAAGGTGCCTATTGTGTGTAGTCTAAACATGGATTTTACAGACGTCTGATAAGAGTAGAACGCCAGGTTGTCGCAGTAAAAGGAAGCAAGATAAACACAAGATAACTCAATGCAACGATGAACGCTACTGGCAGGAGTTCACCCACTGGGCCAAAAATAGCATCGAACGGATGACAGCTTTACACTGATTGACTGACTTGTGGGTTTCTGACAAATCGTTCAGTAGACACAGTCCTTCGCACACATACGGTGCCAGAGGATGGTGAGCACTGACATGTCACATGCACCCATGTGACCTAACAACCGTTGGTCTAGTGCACAGCAGAGTCTTCCTCTATTAAGATTGCATTATTGTACTGAGGGCGGACGGATAAAAACCAACCAAAGCGTTTGTACGCCTGTGCTGACTATTAAACGGCACTTTCAAGCTTTGATGAACATTACTGAACTGCCGACCTTGCACCAGTGCAATCTGTCATTCTCAAGAAGCTTTTATATGAACTAGCTGAAGTGGAATCAGCTGAGACGAAGCAGTATTGGACACAAAAGATCAACGACGGAAGCGTTGTGAGGAAATGGGGGCCAGCACCCCCTAAAACTGTTCATGGAGTTTCGGTTGCGCTCGTCGGATAGAATCCAATTTGACATGGTCAACCAGACAAGAGGAAGCAAACTGGACACCTTGATCTAAATTCTGAAAGACGCTATAACTAAGCTAGCAAAGTAGAAAGCCAAATACCAAGACAAAATAACATGCGAAATGTAATGCAAGCTGGCGTCCATCAGTTCATCCACCATCGCTTTACTATAGATGATGGAACGTCCTATAAATTGTCCAGGCAGGCAAGAGGGCTGACTAGATTTTGACTTCTTGCTGATCTCATTTAAATGTTAGTCGATGGCCGAACGCAGTGCGAGTGAAACTTTGGCAGATAAGGTAATGATCTCCTTTTGCTTTCTGAAACAATCCGACAGTCAAACTTCAGACAGCGCTCAAAGTGAGATGTAACCTCTCTCATACAAACAAAGACGTTTACACTACGACCATCCATAAAGCACCATATGAGTATGGTTTTGGGTTGACCTATCAGCAAGACAGGCCTTCGGCATGCCGAACGAACAATATTCGGCTCATCCGTTTAGTTGTTCCCATGTGTGATAGGATAACTAAGTAAACGGTGGCACCAGAAGTGATTTTCAGCTAATTCAGGCTGGCAATATGTGCCTTAAAGGAAGTGTGACCCACCAAACAACCCCATGACAAATTTGGCGTTCCGACCGTTTGGGTGCCACCACCGGACCATCTTGATTGTAAAAACAGAAGCAGCTTATGGTCAAAAATACTCTCATTTGCAAACGAATTTGGTTTTACTAGGAGCCTCAAATGAATACAGCCTAAGAGCTTGTTTATGATGGTCCACTACCCGGTTTGCCCTAAGAGGGGCAAAACCGGTCATGGGCTATCGAAGAGTTCTCAGTAACCTTATGAGTAATGCGTCAAGTCTAGAGCTAATGGCTAATTTCCGGCAAATTGAGGAAACTCAGACCATTAAATGGTGCCATTGATAAAAGAAGTCCTGTGTGGTGTCCAAATCATAAGTAGATGAAACATCGGGGCGATTTTTTCTCCGAGACCTTGTAGATATAAATAAAGAATTCAAGCAAGGAAAGCCTCCAATAATTCCATGGATAGGCTTTTCACAACAAACGTAACTTCACGCAAGTAAACCAAGGCTGAGCGGCGGTGAACTTATTCAGAAAATCCATCGCACCAGTAAAAATTCAAGTTGTTTTTCATTCCTCATCACCGTTTAGAAGCCTGTCCAGGCTCGTCCCATTAGTGTGGGGTTTGACCGGGAGTGAGTGGCACAAAATCGGAGTTATTTCGAGGCAGTGCCATCTGTCTCATGCCATTTTCACGACTATATCACTGGAAGGTTACACATGAACTAGTAAGCGGTAGTACGCTCCTACTTGTAATATGATCAAGTACGTCAAAGTGCATTTCACCAGTGTGTCGCCAAGATCTTCTATCAATACTGGTATTGAGATCCCCAAAGTTGGAACTTTTTCTCGGAACCTGGTCAACTGTTCCTATCTGCGAAAAACTGTATTTAGTAGGACTTCTTATAAACGTATTCAACAGACTGTCTGACATTTTCACTACTAAACACATGAGGAAGGAGTATGCCATTAAAAGGGTGAAATAGGAGGAAATGTGTGGAATAAGTAAAAAAACTATTTCCACAGAGGAATCGATCAATAAAAGGTTCCAACTCTTGGAACAGCAACGAGCTAGCAGCATCTGGGCATTGTATCATGATAGGGATTCTTCAGATGGATCGGCGAAACGTCTTTTGCAAGTCATACCCGATAGAAACCCAGTGTACAGCGACAAACAATCTTTTGGTAGGCAGACCAGCGTGATTGCCACTGGAGTTGGTCATGTGTCATATCCAGTGGATGGAATATAACATGGACCTCGATGAAGACAACACGCAAATGCCAAAACACTCCGACTGAATGTAGGGGCTTCCTTTTGTGCAGAACTTCCATAACCCGTGCTAAGCAACTGTTTCACCAGTATGAATCCGGAACGAAAACAACGGATGATCTGGTCAACGTTCTTGCTCCCAAATAAGCATAATAATGTTAATTCCCGTTCTACCGTTCTTGCTTTGTTGCTTCTTTGTCCCTACGCGCTAATTCCATGCGTGCGCCTACGTCACAAGGACGCCGGTGATCAATTGTCTGAGGGTATTTGGAGTGGCAAGAAGTCAGAGTTAATTTTCGCAACCATAAGGTAAAACTTCCCTTCCAGTAACTTCATTCATTTTCACTGGGATTCACTACAAGCGATGCACATTGACACGCACTATAGCAAAGACACCTAAACCTATCAAAAATCTGAAGCTCTTTAACAAAAAGCTTCAGAGAATGTCAACAGAATTGAAAATGGTAAGGCTATGCTTCGAACGATGTCCTGACAACAGACCAATTTCAATATTTTACATACAGTAGACTATAAGGACTGATGGTTGCCGAATAAAAAACGCTGCTCTCTGTGTAACGCAACCTATTCGTGCTTCCACCAAACGTTACGTCAGTCCCCTTGGATGTTGCTAGATGGTACATTCCACGATCATAAAGGTGAACAAACTGAACAAAAATGGTGATGGAGGGCTGGTTGTGGGGGAACTTGTTAGCAGTTAATTGTACACTGTAGCACGGTCAGAGACGTTACATTAAATGGCATAAAGTTGATTAACAGATTCCAACGTTTCTCCTTTCTGAGAAAGTATAACAAAAAATGTTAGTCCACCTGAAGAATCGCAGCACCTCTGGAAGTCAAGAAATACCGGCTGTTTGTTGGTGCTTAACAAGAATTGAAGTTCAATACGATTGACGGGCGTTACGAAACCAACTTTCGTCGACCCCCATATCCGTTCTCTCATTAGACTTACGTTTGTTCTCACAACACTTCTGGATACACGGAAAAATGAGTTGCTCGGCCTCAGTGAAAGAATTTCTGGTATTTGCTACATTTGTGAAAATAATGGTGTAACAAGTGGTGTAACAAAAATCTACAAACATCGTCGTTACTCCTAAAGCGTCGGTCGACGGGAACCCGCGCATCAATAGGCTGAAGTAAACACTTCTGCGCCGGTTGAAGACGTAGCAGAACAAACATAAGAGAATCCAGGATGACACCGCAGATTGCAAGATGTGGTTGACTTCTGAGTCTAGGAACGGTAGACTGAACCACAGTTGCTAACACACCCTTCTACAAAGCCGGTCTCGTGGGTAATCCACCAAGTTCATAATAATTTAAAGGACCAGAGAAGTAAACCTCTATTTTTGCTTTACATCAGGAGAATGGAACTTATGAACTGCAAGGCCTAAGTGGGAAAATTCCACCGTTTGCATGGAACAAACTGTCGTCTGTCCCAAAGGATTGAAAAGTGGCTTGACCCAGAGAGTACCTTCAAAATGCCTAAACGAGTTCAGGCTGGCATACAGATAATTCCAAAGATATTCTATAGAAAAGAACACGGAATAACTTAGTCAGTCTCTGTAATAGGACGAAGAATTTCACACTAACAGTGACGAGGGAATCCTTTAGAAACATGGAATATTAGCTATATTTCAGTTTCTTTCCCCTTGTATCAACTTCAGGTTACCAAAGTAGGAGGATAGCTGTCTAAAAGAAACGTTTATATTAGGTGCAGGGAATTATTAAAAACGGGGAATGGGAAACAAACTAAACCTCTGATAAGCCCAGTCCCTAAGATAAATTACGCTCTCCAATTGCAAACACTTTATTCCGATTCAGAGAGATTTGGCTTCAAACTGTGGCGCGAAATCCCTATCAACAAAGACTAGGCTCAAAAGCTGTGCACAGATTTTTCGTGTATTAGGAGTTAATCTCACCTTCAAGACGAGACTCGATCATGGCAATGATTGGAGAATCAGCGATACTGCTGGCCAAATTGCTGCTGAGGAATACATGTTCAGTTGAAGGCAAAGTGCTGCTGAGGAATACATGTTTAGTTGAAAAACTTGTACGTAACCGTACCATCTTAAGTTCCACTGCAACCAACCTCAGCCAAAGCATGATGGTTTCACAAATAAGTAATGGTTTAAGCAAGTGATGCGCCAATTATTCTCGCCACAGAAAAGATATTACACAAAAAACTGCGAATAGCTTGCAAATGTGACATAACAATTGAAAAAACTGTTTTCTATGTCATCTAAGAAAAAATCTGAAGGATAAGAAAGAAAGATAAACGATTACTGCAGCAGATAGAAAATGCTAAACGCAACGGTGAGAGCAACTTATGCCTACAGGAATGGAATAAACCAATACGAATATGGTCTTTTAACTAAAGAAAGGGTTTCAGGTGTTATCAACCAAGAAGACGAAATAACAGATTGAATGACCTGAGCCTGAGTCGCTAAGGCATGGCTCTCAGTGCCTCATAAGTGTGAGATACACTAGCAAGCATTTATTCGCAGTTCCCATCTCCCTTCAGGAAGGTTTTCGTCGTGAGTCTCTAATAATTCTTGACAGATATATTACTTGTCATCCTCAGTGAAGATATAAAATTCCCTAATGGCCTATAGTGATTACCCAAGCCATACATCATAGAACCCCTAAAAGCACTAAAAAAAGTAATGCGTAGTACGAAGTGAACCACCTGTGAGGTATCTCACGCATCGTACGAAGTAATACGTAACATATAGACAAAATCTATCTCAAACGATGACTGATTTAATGTAAATAGGTTGGCCAGTAGAAGCAAATCTTACTCAGCCTGAGCTTTCAGAGTGATCTTAACTTTGGAAGCCCATATACTGTGTAACCCAAGTAACTGACTCTCATCAGGTGCCTGACTGTACGGCACAACACTAAGCCGAAAAAGCAAGCGCAAAACTGCTTCACCCTCTCAAACAGCGTAATGTGACAAATACTACTTCACTTAAATAAGAGAACCTTCCTATCTAAAATGTTTTTCCAAATCGAATCGAATATCACTTCTGCTCAGCTTTTACTAAATGATGCTCCAGTGACCAACAATTCCATCAAATACTTTTCTTCATTATTGGACGAATAGTGGAACCACCGTGCGCGATAATACAGAACATCCTTTTGTATCATCGAAAATTTGCTTAGGTATATGGGTGTATTACTTAGAGAACAGCAGGCGTCATTTTGCGTTATTCGGTCACTAAAAGACATGGCTGGGTAGATTGTCGGTAGATAAAACGTGCGCCAATTCGAAAAAATGTCATTTGGCCAAGTAACTAATGTAACAAATTATGAATTACACTGATTTTCAACTAGAGGGTACCCCGCCGAAAACTCATGCAGGCGGTTTTCATTTGGTTGAATCACCAGTGTGTTCCTCGTCAGTGGCTAATTCCTTGATCAACGGTCTACAAAATTACGACACTTTGGATTCCTGAAACGTCCATCTTGGTCTAGAAAAGTTGGTGTATGAAAAGACTAGCAACACATGGATAGCATCTACTGTGCCCGCAACGAATGTTAGTGTTTGGACGAAATAAACTACTCACAGGATGTCTGAAAATTCTTCAACAGCCCACAGCCGGTTTCAGTCGTCATAGGACAGGTACATCTAAAGAATATGCCAAACGGGAGATTTAGCCGGAGTTCCGTCTGGCCTCCTGTTAAAACCAGACTAGTTGCAGCAGTGTTTTTGTAAATTGCTTCCATCTGGGTTGGAGGGTCAGCGTAATTTTGGCAGTAACCCCGGGGCTGCGCCTTATAGGCTCCAAGAAGGCGAAACCTGTCGAGGTATGTCGAAGCGTTTTCAGCGACCTTATGAGTGTATACTATCGATGGGGTGTGCTGCAATGGCTCTAATATTGCTCCAAATAAAAAGGAAGGGGCTTTTGAGCAGCATAGTTGAAAAACGTCACAAACAACAGATCCAGCTGGGATCCATTTGAGTCACACATGGAAACCAAATTAATGTGCAGATGATTAGCTCGTAGTGTTGCTCGACGAAGAACCATCCCTCAGTGTTCTTCATCGAGCATCTGGCAGCTTTTTCTCGTAACTAGGAAAAATGGTTGATTTTGGTCTGGCATTTAAAATGTGCTGAAATTGCCTCAATAAAAGGGGTATCCAAGCCCACCAGATACATCGGGAGACGCTAACAGCTAAGCAGTTGTCCACGTTCAGTAACATTTACCCCTTCAAAACATTTTCATGGTAGCAAGGTAAAAGGAACCCAAGATATTGTTGCACCGGAAGAAGACCGACTGTGTTTTAATCAACACCAAAAGGTTTTTGTTGTTGCATTCCGAACTACCTGACTACAATTATCATTCGATGTGGTTAGATTTGCTTGACTAAGAAAACGGTGCACTGGATTAGATTGCCTTGCATGACTGCCGACATGTGAGGCTGCCGAAACCACTAAGCATCATACATCTAAATATGCTAACCCCACCAATGGCAGAAGAGCCTTTTCTAGTTGATCTGTGTCATCCTGAGAGTTACTGTCCGGGGTCACTTAACCTCAAACAGAATTTTCTGCCACAATTCTCACGTGATAGACAGTTTGATTTTTATCAGAGGGAGTCTGTAACAAAGTTTTATTTGCTCCTCATTTCAAGATGATGAAATATAAATGATGTCAGTTCCTGAACACTCAGTGGCATTTAATTGCTTGGGCTAGGCAGTAATTTGGACCCGAAATGAAAACTGGTCCCAAATGCACATGAAATCCTGATATTGAGGTGTTTTTCGAGTGGATTCACATGGGTGGGACAACCTCTGTTGAACAAGGCGACTGCTAAAAGAGCACAGGTTTAACAACAAATCCAAAAGAATACTTCTGAGAAAGGCTCGTTTTAACCTATGATTATCTTAGATGTAATTCAGCCCAGTAATCTACAATTCATGAGCTGCTGTCACCCTGGGTTATTACATAAAAGTACACAATCTGAGAAAAGAACATAAAGAACTGTGCAATAGTCTGAAACCTTTGACTTGAGACGCCCAAAACATGCGACCGTTTGTCTCCTAAAAAAGTCCATGCATACTAAAGAATAGAAGACTAGCAAGTCCCAAGTATTTTTCCCAGCAAAAGCACATCACGACGGTTCAAATAAACCTGAGTTGCCGGATTCTTAAGTTCTCCCTTCAATATAATGCCTGAAAACTATTCTTCCAGGCTTTCAGAGGACTCGTTTGACGGTATTTCCCATGTGTCAGAATTTGTTGTCAATTTCTTACTGTCTTCTATCCTTACCTTGATTCTCTTGTTGTGCACGCTGAGCGACCAAGTGAATTTCACGTTTTCCCAATTCGCAAACTCTTGCGTAACAGGCCGTGTGACGACATGCTGAAAGAGTACACTTCAGGTTTCAGTCGTACTTAACGCACTCAACACCCAACTACAACAAGATATGCATCACAGATACGTTACATTCCTCCATCTACTATCAAGATGAATCGATATGATTGCAAACCTATTCTGATATGAGTCACCGATATTCTAATGAGCTGGTCTACAAAAAAGCTTGTTTATTTAGCTTCCACCGTCTTCCTTTGGACAATTACGTCACAGTCCATACAGTGCAAGTTTCAAGTTCAGTTGTGAATAAGCATCAATAGAATACAGGTCACTGCTAATGTGGTTGGATTTTCCATAGACACATTTGTTTCAGACATATCGGATTCTAGAGAAGTGAAAGTGCATGCCAGGCATCTCAAATTATCAAGGCTTAACAAAATTCACAAAGCATATACATTTGTCAAGTTTTACCCACGACCTTTTGAACTATAAGTCGGCGATTCCAGTGATAAATGACCCATCGTTGAACAACGTTTTTGGCCTCTATGTGGATTACGTTAATAAGTTACACAAGAAAGTTGAGCTGAATAACACTTTTCAGACTCGAATTTTACATAGATATATCTCCAAAGGGCTTAAAAGAGTGTTAAAATTCACCCATTTTGCTAAGAATCATAGCCCATCAGCTTGATGTATCTTTTTATCGCAAAACTGCCGACACTACAGCCAAACGAGGCTCCACACAAAGTTTATCCACGTTGTCTTCGTTTTTGAAGAACTCACGTGTGAACGATTATTTCCAGAATGCCGTGTGTGCAGCGTGTCGTGAGCTTGCGATTTTCCGTTTATTTATTCCACATGACTTTGTATGCCAAAATTGTCTCACATTTGGACTTAGACCGCTCTGAAATGTGATCATTATTAGATCACTCAGCTGTCGACCAGAAAGGGCCAAGCTGGTGTAAAGTATTTGTATTTCGTGTCTCCTTATTTGGCGAAAATAGCGACGTACAACTGATTTAAGTCGGAATATTTATGTTTTAACCAGCCAACAGGTGAGAAATGATTCGCTGTAGGGTACGATTGTGACAGTGAGTGCTGGAATGAAATATGCTCGCTTTCAGATAGGTTTTTAAGTGGTTCTCGTGTTTACCGAACCCTTCTGAAATGCTGAATTACTGGTCACTCCCAAATATTTTTTCAACTGATTGGGAAAAACCTCACATTTTCAAAAGCAGCAGGAATTTCATTTGATCATCACATTGGACTAGTGGCAATGTTGCGGTCAAAATCAGTTTCCTCTGCATTTTTCTGCAAGCGGAAATAAAGCCCGCTTTTCGAGTAGTCTTACAAAATGTCAAAATTTCTCAACTCACAAATCGAACTGTCCGTGGCTCACCTAAGTACTGCGGAACAGATGCGGCTTGAACTATTGGTCAGACGCCTGACACCTGGCCCTGGTTGTAAAACAGAAATCTAGCATCATTGATCAAATTGTCATCTAAGAATTTTCAAGTATCACTATGAAACCACTTTCACTATGAGGTGAAACCACCGACGTTCCTCAGTGAACACGCACTTCTGACGTCCTGATTAATTCGCATCATTTCCTTCACCAAACATTCGTGTGAATTCTGCTTCTAGGCCGATATCGCTCTCTTCAGTATTTTTTTAAAATCAAAGTTGAGACGAAAGACAGAAGTAGACCTAGTTTTCACCGTACGGTGTATTAAAAAGCGACAAACGCTCACTCATGCCAGACAGGTCGATTATACTGCTCTGATTGTGAAGTAAAGCCGACGAAATTTGGTTTTGCGAGAGACTCACCTGGAACCCAGATGAATCTCTAGTTTTCAGCAACCTTATGAGTAGTGTATTACTGATATACATGTAGCGCGATTTCTCGCATACCGTACCAACTGGAACATGAGGCGGCCTGGTGCAACACATTCAGTTGCTTGGAAACGAGAGATTCAGTTCCAGGTGAGCCTCTCACTGAACCAAATTTGTTTGCAAATGAGTGTACTTCACTAACTTCGTGCAATTTGGCTTCAAGTAGAACATAAGGTTGACGGAAATTCGGTGACTCTGCCCACCTGATGAGCCCCAAGAAGGACGAAACCGGTCGTGGGCTGTCGGAGAACTTTCAGCAACCTTGTGAGTAGTGCATTACGTATATAAAGCTGACCGCATTTACAAGTTTGCGATTAGTTTAGCATGCCATTTCGGTCATCAATAATACTGATTACGTCATCCGACTTTGTTCTGAGTGAACTGAAGCATTAGTTTTCACAAAAGTTTGGTAACAGTCGGTAGTTCTGTTGCTGGGCAACGTTTTGTTTTTTACACAAAAGCTTCGTTAGGCCAAGTGCTTACGTTACGAAATTGGTCGAGATTTAGGGCGGAAGGAGAACCAATCAGCTACGTCAAGCTAAATCTGTGGTAGGTGTCAGCCAAGGGATTTTGGTGTTAGGGTACCAATTGCTAAATGGGAAAACTACATGGATTCGGGTCCACCTTAGTGTCTAGTTCTTCCGGTTTGGTTCACGTGAACGTCGTTTGCACTTTTCGTCCCTCAGTATCTGTGTATGTGTGTGTGTCGGTTCTGTGAAATTTGGTCGGGTTAGGATTGCCTCCCCCTTGTTTTTCCAATGACTCTATGTGCATTGACAACCAGAGACTCACAGCGTGTGTCAAATCGGCTAATCCAGGGCCGCTTTCCATACGCTCGCCAGTTCCACACCCTCGATTCTATTCACGCTGTGATGCTTGGTAATTTCCACCGTCTCGGCTATCAGCCGCTGTGGTGCGATTCGCAGTCCCCTTCGTAGGACTTCCACAGTCTCCAGATCTATTCTATCTCCTGTGTCTAACTCATGCAGTACCATCGCTGAGTCTTTGATCAGCGTTTGGTATTCTTCCGCATTTCCTCGTGATTCGTTTATCCTCCGTCTATGCTCACCAATTCTGGTGTGCAATTCCCTGGCAGTTTGTCCTATATTAACATTAGTGCAATAGTTGCATTTGATTTTAGACACACAGTCCCCAGTCCTTTCAATCAGCAGGAGATCTTTCAATTTCACCAGAACTGAGCGTACATTTTTCCCCTTCTGGAAAGCTACCCGAATGTTGGCTAAATTCAGCAGTCTTCGAATGACCTCCGAGGTTCCTACTTTATGTGGAATGACTGCCGTGCCAATCCATTCCTCACTTGATCTAGATACCGAAGCCAATATTCTTCTTAAGTGACACCCAATCAAACGCACTGGATATCCTACTTCTTGAAGTCTGTTGGCAATCTCGATTTTAGCTGCTATTCGGTCTATCTGTTCTGTGCACAGCGCTCTGATTCGACTAAGAATCGACGAAAGATTACTGGCGTACACGAAATTGGGGTCTGCTGATGAGAAGTTTAAAAAGGTCCCTGTGTCTGTTGGTTTCTGGTAGATAGCAGTTTTTAATTTTCCACCCCTCTCATAGGTTATACAGTCCAGAAAGGGTAGTGTGTCCGAGGTGGAATCTATCTCCACGCTAAACTTGATCTCAGGATTTAAACTAGTTAGGTAGTCGTGGAAGCTGTTCGCGTTATCATGTTTGATTACAACAAAGGCATCGTCAAAATAACGCAAAAAGACTTTCGGTGGACAATGATATCTGGCCAAGGTCATTTGTTCTAGTACACCAGCTGAGAATCTGGCAAGCACATGTGGTGGCGAGCCTATACAATCAACCATTCGCCTTATCAGGACATCTGCCTTGTGGATTTTTGACAATCCATATAGTCGTGGTTGAATCGCACTCTTTGGATGCAACCGATACCACTTACCTTGCAATAAATGGCTTATTATTGATCTTAAATATCTACCAACTTTAATCCTACTTTTATATACTGCTACTGGTAATTTATCGATAGGATCCATCGGTGAGGTGTTGCCTGACCTTTTGAAGATAGTCGTTCTTGTGCATTACTGCTGTGGCTTTACATTTATCGGCCTTTTCAATTACAATACTACCAACCTGTATATACGTAATGCACTACTCATGTATCGCGATATTGCAGTACATTCAGTTGCCTGGAAACATCACAAACGGGAGATTCAGCTGAGTTCCAGGTGAGTCTCTCGCAAAAACCAAGTTGATTTGCAAATTAGTGTATTTATCGAAAAAACAGTCCAATTTGGGTTCAAGTAGAACATAAGGTTGACGGAAACTCGGGGACTGCGCCTACCTGATGAGCCCCAAGAAGGGCGAAACCGGTCGTGGTCCGTTTGTGATGTTTCCAGGCAACTGAATGTACTGCAATATCGCGATACACGAGTAGTGCATTACGTATATACATGTATCGCGATATCTCGAATCTCGTAGAAACTGGAACATGAGGCGGCCTGGTGCAGCACATTCAGTTGCCTGGAAACATCACACACGGGAGATTCAGCTCGTTTCCAGGTGAGTCTCTCGCAAAAAAACCAAGTTGATTTGCAAATTAGTGTATTTATCGAAATACTATCTACCCGTCTCTGTGTGTTCTACGCTCTCCTCTCTGGTGACGCAATATTCGGAGCTCCCGGCTGTTGGGGATTTAGGACCGTGACAAACTGTACCATTAGCTTCCATTTGAGGAAGCTTTTGAAACACCGAAATGAGATCGCTTGCGTTTGTTCATAGTAGCTCAGAATAACACCACACAACTAATAACTTCCTCGATTCACCAGTCGGTAAAATTGATTAGCATGGTTTCTAAGGCCATAAGAGTTTTGGTCTTTCAGTGCTTCATTAAAGACAAACTGAAGTACCAAAGGTTTTGTTATCTCAGTCTGTGTATGCACAGTGCATTTATATTTTAAACACTAGAAAGAACAAAAACCAACTGTCAACAAGAAATTCTAATTATAAAAACTTCACTCAATTTAGGCATAGTTTTATCGCGCTTTAGACTCAAGAATACTGCATAGTTTGGAGGTGCGATCACAAGAAATGTAATTTTTTGTGACTGTGTCTACACCACTCGTTCGCAGCAAACAATCGATAATATCTGTTTGCCCGAACAGCCGTTGGTTTTTCTTGTCTTGCATCGGTGACTCAGTATGTTTGTCTCGGTTACCATGGCGTCGTGAAAGATTACCCACTCGCAGAAAATGACAGAAGAACTACACAGAACGTTTCTGCCGTCACATACTTCGAGTTTCAGGTCAAAAGGCTTAAAAATTGGGTTGAAGAAACAGGCTGGAACAAGTGCCATCTTTCGGAAACATCCAAATTTGCAGTTGAGCCTTTGTGGTGAATTATTCATGTTTACTTTTATCAAGTCTCCATAATATCTTGATTCTAGCCAGTGATTATTCTAGTTTTAATTTAACTTAACCCTATGGGGAAACTTAAGTGAACCTCAACTGAGTCTCTAGTCTTTAACTTTCTTTATGTGAAGGAAAATAAACTAAGGTCTACAAGATCGTATCTAATGGAGCGGTACAATCAATTGAGTTACCGGTTAACGCCATCTCAGTTTGCAAAAGAGTTTATCTGCGCTTTGGTCAAGTGTGACAATCAAGTACCATGTGCGATTCACGGAACTCGAGAGACGAGGCCAGCTTGACAAGCCCTCAAAAGCTTGAAACGGTGGTCTACTCAAGAGTTTCCATCAACCATACAAGCAACTTTGTATGAAGGGCTAAGTTTCATTCTCAGGCTTGTGCATGCCAAAAAACAAGGCCAAATGCACATTGGTGAAGTAAGCACTTCATCGAAAAATATTTGGGTACAAAGGTGAGTCAGCTGATTTACTGAGAATAGTCGTGGCGATATGTACAACTGTGAGCACAATGTCAGATGAATGTCGCTGCCTGAATCCGATGTAGAGGCGTGTGTGCCGAAGTATTAAGTTCCACTCGGAAATATTCAACGACCTTGGATTGTCATCCTCCAAATGCGCTGAAACTCCATCAGGATGGTTCGTTGGCTTTTTTTAACCATCAAACTCTATTCTTATAAATCCTTTTCATGGGAATTTTTCAGCTCTGTAGTGAAAAATGGTGCAAAGCAACTACAAAATTCGCATGCAGCATAGTTTCGGGGATGGATGGCCATGTGGCAAGTTTTGCTGCAAACGGAGTTGTCGACCTCGTCGCGCTGACAACCGTAACCGCCATTCATTGACCTAGACCACCTGTACCATGAAAAACGTACGACGAGTCGGACGGTATTCACGGCTTATGAACCTAATTCTACTAGTGTCATTTGCATGATGGGTGGCGTTGAGTGCATACACCACGTTGGTAACACAGCAGCCAGACGGGCTCATGTCTGGTGCATACTCCTGCCACTAATCACACTCGGATAATCAGGTCATCATTTCTGTCGAACATAGCCTCCTGGGGTGTGGAAACGGTGATACTTATGCACCCACGATTACGGAGGAATAGCTCCAACGACGCGCAGAAATCTCGGTGCATAAGGACAAGTTGCGGTAGGCGATCTATGGAATTGTCTGACTAATAAGGGGTGTAATTTGGCTTCCGGGTGGACAGAGTTGAATGCAGTTCTTGTCCCAAAGAAACCAAAACCCGATAGAAAGAGGAAGTATAATGTGCTTCGAATACCCTGTTTTTATTCACCAAAAAGCCCGTCAGGCATAACAGCACGCTGGAGACTCCAGTTTTCACCGACCTAACCGAAGTCTTTCGTTGTTTTACAGCATGCATGTGCAGTTACGGTAATTGCCCCTGGAAGAAAACTTCTTTGAGCGTACGATTACAAGAAGTCGACTTTGTGAGTTCAACAGGTACTCAGTTTTTGCCGGCAATTTGACTAGACACTGGTGGAAGAGCACAGATTTTTTTGCATTTTTCTACCATGTATTTGGACAATGAGAAATATCCACTGAAGTTTGAGTGCGACTTCTTGACATAACTAACTGCTGACTAGTTCAGACAGAAGGTTTCCCCTAATTAGCCTCCTCATCTCGCAGAGGCCCTGCGGTACAGTGAAACTTTAAGGTAAAGAAATCACAGAATGCCGAAGGGCTGAACTTTCCGGCATCTGCCCACATCTCTACCTTGTGCACAACATTGTGTCAGATACAGCCAACAAAACTATGCGCCAAAAAAAACAGGTATGAATGACTTTTGAAAACAAGAAAAACCAGCCTCTCCAAACTGAGAACAGTTTTTACCTTGCATTCGTCTAACGACTGTATCATGCATATTCATTAACTATATGGGTCGACTTTAGATGACCAAGTAGATTTAGCACCCAGTAACGAAACAAATAGGCTGTGAAAATCATTTTTTGTGGTATCAAGATGGTATTTTCCCTAGCGTGGACTGTAGGAAAGAAGCTAGATTATGTATATTCGTAATGCACTACTCATCACAAACGAGAGATTCAGCTGGGTTCCAGGTGAGTCTCTCACAAAAACCAAATTGATTTGCAGATGAGTGTATTTCTCGAAAAAAAAACTAGATTGTGCTTCTTGCGTTTCAAATGATCTGTAACTCAAGAAAGCAATGAATGACAGAAAGTAGAGTTGCTTTCTGATCTAATCATTGCTTGTGCAAACTTTATTGTCATTCTGCCGCGCAAGCTGCATCTGGCAAATGTACTGTCGTGATAAGAAAGAAATTGAACATAAATTGTGGAATAATGTTACATCTGTTACGTACCCGGAGCACTTTTCGAAAACATTTGTATAATGATTAATTAGATATGCCAAACAAGACGTGATTCATCTTTGCACAGGCCGTAGGACAACGCCAACCTTCAACAAACAGTTCGTGTGTATAAATGTAGCTTTATTTCGGAGAAAACAGCACGTCGAATAGTGTTTAAACTACCCTAAGATAATGTGAGGAGGACTCTCAACTGTAGTGATGGAGATCATGGCTAGTATATTCCCCTAGAAGTGAATGACCAACTTATTTCCCCCGCAGAATTTTTCATCTCAGATATCAACAGAACTGTAGCTTGGCAGGTAATAGCTGTATTCTTAAACTGTTGCAAGTCGGTGCTGTCATTTTATCTGAGGGATAACATCCAGCTGAAAGGTAAAAATCGAAAACTTTTGTCCAAAGTTCCCCCTGAGCCAACTTTGGTGACCAAGATCACAAAAACCAAAAAATCCTGACCTAGCCTATTCGTTCTCCTACCCACTTAATTC
The DNA here is from genome assembly GCA_003604175.2 of Clonorchis sinensis. Classification (NCBI taxonomy): domain Eukaryota; kingdom Metazoa; phylum Platyhelminthes; class Trematoda; order Opisthorchiida; family Opisthorchiidae; genus Clonorchis; species Clonorchis sinensis. The sequence continues at coordinate 122,358,395 of CM030370.1, read as the reverse complement.
GTTTCGTACTAGAAAAGTTTGGAATTTTTGACCTTTGGAAATGATCTACTTACTATTGCCCTAAAGTTAAGGACAGTCGGTTGTCATAGTAGGGAAACGCAATATGCCAGATGCCTCTTTCAAAACGGGATTCGCGGAAATAACCATATGCAGAACTCTATTTTTATGAACTTATTATGGCATTTGGATGTGTGTGCCGAACAGGATTCAGAACTTACATTGGACACATTCTGATGACATTCCAGAAGTAATGAGCGCATATCCTTCATCCGATTAATGGCATACTCACGAATGGTTTTATGATGCGTTTCTTCAACATCCTTGTTTGGTATTGGACAGTTAATTTTTACCACAAATTGGGCAGTGAACCGCAAAATGTGGGAAAACAGGCAGGCTGAACGCCAGGGCTCAAGTTTTGACCAGGGAGGCAGATCAAATGGGTCCATTGCCTGGCGGGTGTTCTGTGAGCAACCGGGTAATGGGTGGGTAAACAGATCGATAATAACCTGGCGTAATGACGCAGCTCTGGGAATTTGTTCTGGAACTTGTGATGACAATAAAGCTCTTTGTCTCAAAGATGCGGAAAGCGAGGAATCTGTATCGCTTGAGCGGTCCGAGTTCCGTCCTCGATATAATGAGCCCAGTGTTCCGCACCTCTGAGGAGTTTCTGCTCCAGCATCGTAAACGGTACTTGTAAGCGCCAGTTCTAATCGATAATCCGGTATCCATCTAGGATCTTTAAACAGAAACACATAACCCTGCTTACTGGAACCAAAGTAGATAAAGTCCCCAGGGTGCAGCATACGCCTTTCGAACTGGAAATCATCCGGGCCTGTCAGAATCTCGTTATTGATTGAAATAGGTGTGAGAAGAGGGGAAGACCCATTGTTCTTATTACTACTGGCGGATTCAAGATAAACAGCTCCACTTAAGATGCTTGGCCCATCAACTGTCAGTGGGATGTCCTCTCCGACTAACTTTGCGATAATTTGTAGCCTCTCTGGTGAGCATGTAATGTTGGGAGCACAAAAAAGTCGGATGTCTGCGCTAGGATGAAATCCTACCGTCTTTTCATTGGAATGATTTTCACCATAGATGAGCGAGCCAAGATCGTGAAATAACACGTCATTAGAAGGGTCAGTTCCTCTTAACAGAAGCAAGTATGGTCCACCTGGTGAATGTTCGACGTTAGACTTTCTTTTTGTGCGTGAATCGCGAAAAGTGAGTCTTGCGCTTCCGGGGGTCAAAGATCTCCTCAGACTAGGTTCATCAGTTATCCGGGGAAGATTGTCCTGACTTGATCCAACACTATATCGGCTTCCACCAGTTTTGCTTCCACCAACACGCAACTCTATACGCCTTGTGAGTCCTGTACCAGGGTGTATGGTCGAAAATATCTCCTGGACCGTTTCATGTGGCTCTATTTTACGGACCTTTACTTCCTGGAACAGTAGACCATCTCCAGTGTCCGTTTTGACCCCGACTGCCTGTGAGATACTTCCCATAACTTCATAGAGCTGATACATTGATGGATCACCAAATTTTATGTAGTAGGTTTCTATTAAATCTCTGATACACTTTTCGGCTGTCGTGCTGTTGTACACCCTGACCGTCTTAAAGTGGTCGCCACGTCTTACCCTCTCGCAATATACTCTGAGGAATATTAGCGAGCCTCCATCCTTTGTTGCAACCGATTCGTACGACAATTCTGAGGGTACTTCAATGTTTTGTGCCGGCCGAATTGTACCTTGAGAACCAATCGATCCACGCTTACCGTCTTCCTCCCCTTGTTTGGTTTTGCGTTTATTAGAACCAGACAAAAAAGTCATTTTAGCTTTCCTCCTGTTCTTTCCTGGATCCGCCGCTTCCGAAGCCATTGAGCTCCGTTAATGTTAGGACGCTGAGTGACTTAAATAAGGTTTGGAGTGGTCTTCAACATGAATCAAAAATATCCACGAGAACGACACTCAGAAAGCGTAAATTTTTCGCACCAGAGAACAACAGCCACAAGTGTAATGTGCACGTGAGTGAGCAGCCTCAGTGATTGCTCAAAGAAGACGCAACAAGCCGCCGCACCCACGCAGAACATTTATCACTCTCTGATTGGTTCACTAAGATAGACACGTGCAGCGATTCTTTATCTCGTGATTGGCTGCAATTCAGAGCAGCTGCCTTGATGTCTCATCAGTGGATATTAGATTCATGGTTTACAGGCTGCGATCCGAAAAGCAGTATGTAGGTTTTCAAACTTTTCTGAAATAATGGTTTCTCGATCGGTTCCAAGAGTTCCCCAACTAACTGCAAGCTTACGTCTCCATTACTGTAAAGCAAAGTTGCAAATTCATTTGGGCTATTTTGATCAAACATGGTTAAACCATAAGAAGCTTGTTTAACCAGGCGTAGATGTGTTGAAGCTTGAGTGGACGCTTTTAAATGAGTGTCTTTAAGACAGCCCTATTGACAAGTAACCAGTAAGAAGTCATGGCAGATATCAGGAGGGCGTGATTGGGATATGGGATTTGAAAGAGCACACAAAGGAGATTCATAAAGGATATTGTGGACCGTAAAGAACGAACAACTCCTGAAGAATATAACCCACGCAGAATAATATGCTGTTGGTAACAGAGTCCCTGTAATTATTGAGCACATTTTGTAAGCACTCAGTGTCGTGAGGTGGACGGCGTCCAATACCTGCAAAAAAGGTGCTTTTGGCAGACAATCAGGCGCTCGATGACCCAAAGTAGTTATTGTCTGTTAAACCCCTTCTACGAACTGCTGAGACTAATATCATAGTGGACGACGCTATCACGTGAAGAAAGGAGACTGACATTTCACAAACAAACTGTTTTACGAACCCTAATACGCTCACAATTCCATAGAAATTTTTGATAGACCGCAGTAATAACATTTAAGCGAGAGATCATTTTAACCTACAGACACCCACTGTTAACAGCTGACTTTCTTATCGAGCTTCGCGCTTATACGAATAACCGGTATAGAAATAATCCCCTTCATAGGTCCCTTCACAGATTTTGCCAAGTCTCATTACGTTAATACTACCTATGTATATAATTTCACGGGCCTAGCGCTATATTGTAATCGAAGATAACTACTAATTTATCAACAGAATTGGGTCTCAACATATTAGCATAATCATGGCCAATCAAGGCAAATCTACTTTCGTAAATTGTGATCAATTAAATTTACAACAGTTGACTTCGCATGTGAGGTTACCAATAAGACACAGAACCAAAAAAGCCGTTAGAAAAAAATCACTGGTCACATCCAGGCAACCCAAACTTATGAGGCGGTGGAGTGGGTTTACTCTTCAAAGATATAAACTAGTACAAATGCACAATTAGGCACTGTGTATTTCCAGTCAATCTGAAAGTGTTTGGGACCGACTGGGTAGTCATTAACTCAGAGAAGTTTGATAAACAATCGGTGGATTTATTGCTCGGCAACGTTTCGCTTTTGACACAAAAGCTTCGTCAGGCCAAGTGAGTAAATAAACAGGTTGATCGGGTTTTAAGACGGTCAGGGAACCAATCCGTGAAATTTCTTATGACTAGTCGACTTGATCAGTGCTGGGTGTCGGTCTGAAGTTTCTGCTTGTTGGTTAGTGGGGATGACTAGCATTTACGATAGATTGGTTAGGGGGATTTTCTTCATGTTGAAACTGGATTTTGCGGCCTTACTTTTCCGGTCTAGGACACCTTAATAGAATATTCCTCTTGGAGGTCGTTCACAGTTGTTGTTCGCCTGTGTTCGTCGAGGGGTCCCGGGACAACCGGTTTGGGGTTGAAGAGGTGGGAGTGGCTAACTGAATCTTACTCTGCTTGGATTTTAGGCTTTTTGCTGATAACTGCACACCGCCTCGTGTCATCTCAGCTGATCTAGAACCGCTCTCCACACGCTTGCCGGTTCTACGTCCTCTATTCTATCCGCGCTGGAATGCTTGGCGATTATTACCGCCTTGGCCACCAGTCGCTGTGATGCGAATCTTGGTCCCCCTATCGGAATGTCCACATTTTCCAAATCTACCCTGTCTCCAGTGTCAGTGCATACCCCACCATTGCCAAATTTTTTTACTATCACCTGATATTCATCTACGCTTCTCGGTGGTCCGTTAATTCATCGCATATGCTCACTGACTCTGGTGTGCAATTCCCTGGTTGTCTTACCTATATAAACCTTCGTACAGTCGTTACATTTTATTCTGTATACACAGCTCCTAGTCCTATCAACTGGAAGGCGATCCTTCAACTACACCAACACCGAGCGTAAGGTCATTCCTTCTGGAATGCTACTCTAATGTTAGCCGTGTTCAGTGCCGTTCTAATGACTTCAGATGTCACTGTTTTGTGTGGAATGACTGCTGTTCCGATCCACTCCATGTTGGGCCTTAGTGTTGGCAGCTATACTTGTCTTAGTTACCGCTTAAGTAAACCCACTGGCTATCCCCTATTTTAAAGTCGCGTTTTTACCTCAAGTTGTACTGCTCTTCGGTCAATCTCCTCTGTGCACAGTGCTCTTACTCTCCTAAACATGGTTGAAGATAAACTAGCATGCACTGCTTTTGGATGTGCTGAGTAGTAGTTTAAGCCCGCACTATTATCTGTTGCTTCCCGGTAGAAAGTGCTTTTTAATTTCGAGAAATACACTCATTTGCAAATCAATTTGGTTTTTTCGAGAGACTCACCTGGAAACGAGCTGAATCTCCCGTTTGTGATGTTTCTAGGCAACTGAATGTGCTGCACCAGGCCGCCTCATGTTCCAGTTGCTACGATATATAATAGATACGTGATAGCATTTGCTATTTATAGTGCACTACTGCAGCCCACACAGCCTTTCTGCTCATCAGGCAGCTCCAGCCGTCACCTTATAGTCCAATTAGTTCGATAAATACATAATTTGCAATCAACTTGGTTTCTCATGAACTTCAAGAATCTCCCGTTTGTGATGTTTCCAGGCAACTGAATGTACTGCAATATCGCGATACACGAGTAGTGCATTACGTATATACATGTATCGCGATATCTCGAATCTCGTAGAAACTGGAACATGAGGCGGCCTGGTGCAGTTGCCTGAAACATCACAAACGGAAGATTCAGCTGGGTTCTAGGCGAGTCTCTCGCAAAACCAAGTTGATTTGCAAATTAGTGTATTTATCGAAAACAGTCCAATTTGGGTTCAGAGAACATAAGGTTGACGGAAACTCGGGGACTGCGCCTACCTGATGAGCCCCAAGAAGGGCGAAACCGGTCGTGGACTGTCGAAGAATTTTCAGCAACCTTATGAGTAGCACACGAATGCTTTTTAATTTATTGTGTGTCATGCAAATAAGAAAGGTTAGTGTACCCTATGTGGACTCTAGCTCCATTCTAAACTTAATGTGAAGGTTCAAACTGTTAAGATATTGAAAAAATTCGTTAACCTTATTCCGCTTTATAAAAACGAACGCTTCATCTATGTAACGCCAGAAAACCCTTGGCGGACACTTGAATCCGTCTAAAGCTTTCTGTTCAAAGTCTTCATGTATATGTTGGCCAAAATCGGGGATATTGGATATATCGGTAGACCTTGTTCTTGAGAGTATATAAAGTATAAGAGTATAAAAACAAAATGAATGAGGTTTAGGCATACTTTTATGCCTTTAACTATCTCGTCCACGGCAAGTTGCGTTCGTTCTTGCAGCGTTGTGTCTGCCAGCAAAAGTATTCTTGCTACTTCCACAGCGTGAATAGAATAGAGGACGTAGAACCGGCAAGCGTGTGGAGAGCGGTTCTAGATCAGCTGAGATGACACGAGGCGGTGTGCAGTTATCAGCAAAAAGCCTAAAATCCAAGCAGAGTAAGATTCAGTTAGCCACTCCCACCTCTTCAACCCCAAACCGGTTGTCCCGGGACCCCTCGACGAACACAGGCGAACAACAACTGTGAACGACCTCCAAGAGGAATATTCTATTAAGGTGTCCTAGACCGGAAAAGTAAGGCCGCAAAATCCAGTTTCAACATGAAGAAAATCCCCCTAACCAATCTATCGTAAATGCTAGTCATCCCCACTAACCAACAAGCAGAAACTTCAGACCGACACCCAGCACTGATCAAGTCGACTAGTCATAAGAAATTTCACGGATTGGTTCCCTGACCGTCTTAAAACCCGATCAACCTGTTTATTTACTCACTTGGCCTGACGAAGCTTTTGTGTCAAAAGCGAAACGTTGCCGAGCAATAAATCCATCGATTGTTTACCAGAACCCTTTGAAACGATAAGCACCATGTACTCGCGAGGAAACACTGCTTATAAGTTTGTTGAAAATTTTGGACAGCCCACGACCGTTGTGTCCTTATTTTGGATCACCAGGTAGGCGTAGTCTCCGAGTTCCCGTCAAACTTTTGTTCTACTTGATCATCGAATGATACATGGTTCGCGTATTACACCGAAGCACAAAGTGACCTGAACCTCTCATGAACTGTGGCAACTAAGATTCACTTTAATCTCCGTTTAACACTAATTTAATTTTGAATAAGGTTATTTCCCCACCATGCTTCCGTTTTATATAAATGGCTGGCTTTGGTGTGACAGTTACCAATAAAGTTTTGGGGTATCTTAGGTTCTCAACACACGCTGAAATTCTTCTGTGCCTTTGAAATCATTCCTCTGTAATCGTGGGTGTATAACTGACACAATTTCAGCACCCCAGGAGGCAATTTTCGAAAGAAATGGTTATTTAATTTTACACTTACCCTAGTGCGACTTCTCACAGGAGCCTGGGTCAGCTACGGTTCCGTCTTGCTACTACAGCACAACCTATCACGTCACTGGCACGGGTTGATTTAGGCCCAAAAGGCACGACTAAAATTAAAAAAGAGAGATTCAGCTGCGATTCATTTGAGGCTCCCGCTAAACCTGCTTTAGCTGTCAAATGAATGTAATTTGCGAAAAGTCACCTGCACTTCTTAAAAAAAAACTCTTTGAAGCGAGATAACTGGACAGTCTACAACAGGGCATCTTGTCATCTGCAAGTGAGAATATAAATCACCACAACCACGGATGTAAGCAGGTTGCTCTCACTTTTTTCGTAAGTACAAACCGCACTTAATGTTTTATTAAAAGTACATTTTGAGCTCTTGATCTCTTTAGTGGACCAAATTGTTAAAAAAAATCAATCAGTTAGCAAGGCGCAGCTGAATTCTCTGGAGTTGTAGCTGTTTGTTTGATCTTGTGGATGAAAACTGATATTTAAAAAATCTGGCAGAAAATTTACAAGGAGTTTTGTACGTACGTGATGAGATCACTCAGTGAAAGAGTTTTCTCTAAAGGGTCAGTGTTCGTAGAGAAAAACGATTTTATCGAAGTCACTCATCGAGAAACCAAAATCCTTGTGACCATAAAGAAGAGCTTTCTCGTTTTTGAACACACAATTTCAATGGTAACCATCGTAAATTGAGTGATCTATGCAGTGCCTTAATTTGAGCAGCAAACTTCCACAACGAACGCAATCTTCTGGTCCTGTATTCTTCTAGTCTAATCTCTAAGTAAGCTTAGGTTTGAGCACAGGGATATACTACTAGGAACTTTATATTTTTTCAACTAGTATCACAGGTAGATTAGCTTGATCAATAGGGCAAAATGTTAATAACCCACTTGCTAATAATAAGTCATTTTTGTCTAGCAGTACTTTTGAGATTTAAACTTGAAGGAGTCCACAGAGTTCGACTGCGTTACAGGGATGGTCGTAATGCAAGGTGGCAGGATGCTTTACATTAGCAAATGCCGCCCACATGAGAGAGATTTTACGCAGATAAAGTCAAACACAAAGTAATTTTTGTGTTCAGTCCTGGTTGATAGTGCAGTAGTAGTGGTGATTCTGTTGACACTAGGTGAAAACTACCGTTTAGACTCGTTTGAAATAAACTGATTTGTCAAATCCCAACAAAATCTGCTAAAACAGCTTCAAGTAACCATATAATTTTAGGTAAGCCAAGTGTAGAAAGTTCGATAGAGGTTATCACCTGTGTTTCCTAAGAAGATTTCTTTTCTGTAAAAGCTATTTTGCCACAGTCACCGGTGTTTTCTCATGATTGAAACACTTGATTTTCCGAATTCGGCCACGAAGTATTTCTAATCAAACCCGCACATTGTGTTTTTATCACCACTCTGTCTTACACTGAAGAGACTAACGAGTAGGCATTGTTGTGCATGTTATAGAAAACTGCAACGTGTAAAGCTAACTCGCCACATGCTGCAAGATTCATCAAACACAGGATAACCATTTTTGCCTGTGTTGAGACTCAGTAGCACTGTCATCGTACAGTCAGCTGCTAATTCAGCCTAAATAACCGGGAATTTTTGTCCAAAATATCTCATTGGTCCAAGTCCAAAATGAAGCATTCTTGTTTTTATTTCGATAAATACCTTCTTAGAAGACAGTAAAAACAACTATTTTGTTAGGTGGCTTGTCTAATAGCAAAGTTCGACACTTATTTGCTCCTGATAAATCAAAAGACAGTCTGGTTTCGAGTCCTATTCCCGGTCATTTTTACTACCAATAGACTATTTGCAGATGGTTTCGTTGTTTTTGTTCGCAATCTCATAGGTGAGGGCTAACCACACAGACATCCCAGTTGACTGCGTTGTAATATCGCCTCATCACTAGTTCCATACCTACTAAATTGAATGCCACAAACTTATTGTGGTTGAGTCGGCCTGGAATCGACGGCTGATCGTAGACAGTTTTCCAGTAAACACGAGGACAGGTTTTGCAGTGAATCTGAAAAATCATAATCTAATGTCACCATCAACCAACCTAGCTAAACCAATCACAGTTTAGTAATAACGCTATTGTTAAATGCACTTCACTTACAGACACTACAAGTGTAACGGTGTATATTGCTGATGGAGCATGCAAGTAGTCTATGGTTCGGTGTCCAGGCTCTGCTCTTGTATATGAAAGAGGATGAAGATTACTATATAAACTATGGAACTGCTTTGCAGTGTCCGTTTATACTTGTTTAATATTCACTCAAAATCCGGGAAAACTCAATTGGACAGTTCAAAAACTGTACGGATGAGATGTTTATTTTTGTGTCTGATAGCTTGCAAACGCTTGGTTCGTGTTTGCTAATAAATAATTTAGCACTACGAATATTAACGCCAAAAAACGGGTTAAAAGCACATGCACAGCGCGTCGTTTTTAAAGTCTATGCGGCGACTACATTCTGCAAACTCTGACGCCTTCCGAACTCGGCGTTGACAACCGGCATTTGGCAAACAGGATCACGATTGGTTGTTCGACCGATCGGAGCTCGCCTTGACGCTGGTTTGGCAAGCGGCCCGACTTTTTGGTTAATCGCTTGCAGGATATGCTTCTTGGCCGTAGCAGCACCTAACTGCGAGCAGTAAAGCGGTTTCACTGAGGAATTCCGCTTAACACTGGCTGTGGTGGGGAAGCACAAATGCTGAACTAAACGCTGAACTCACAGTTTTATTTTACTCTGTGGAAATACATCACACATTCCTGGTGTAAAAATTTTTCAGAGTTGTCGGGAGAGCCCACTTCCAGACGTACAGACTTTTGGAAACAAGGCGAATGATTGTGTCAGATGACTTAGTGGGACTTTGGCCAACTAGATGGTCTGCCATTTCCCGTGAAACAATTTCTTCTTCAAAGCCAACGACTTTTAACTTCTTCAGCTTGCTCAACACTGGGAGGACTAATATACATGCAACCAATGATACGTGCGGATTTTTAAGTCGCTGTTTCAAAGAAACCCTCATTCTTGACAGATCTGATTCCCTGTAACAGCAGAAGTTGTCTTACACCAAGCAAGATTACCGATTTCTTTAATGCTGAACACACTAATCCACACATCTGGCGAGGGAGAGAACCGTGTGTTTCTTGACTAGACGGATTCAGAGGCACAATTCCTGGAAGGCTAACACTGCCTTCATCTTTTCAATGTCAGTACCATATCCAGATGTGGAGCTAACAGAACTTAGTCGATAAAACACGCTAATCTATCAAGTTCACATGCAACTATTATGATAGCTTTATTGCTTGTCCTAAGAAGTTGTGTGCACGCAGACTATGTTCGCCAAGACATATTATTGCTGTTTACCTCGCGCTACCTATAAACACTCATTTCCAACTATGAATCAATGATGGCGGACATAACATATGCAAGGCAGTTGAACAAAGCTTTGTGAGACTGCATTGAAGAGCTGATGAAAACGCAGCTTTCGTCGGAGCGTGTTAACCGTTGGAACTGCTAAACATCAATAGGAAATAATAATTTGATACAGTTCTGCTGACTAATTCCAAAGCACACAATTAGATGAAATTCGTCCAGATGGCACTTTTACGCTGTTGAGGCTCCAGATGCGGAACTTTGAGTCACACGTAGGTTTGAAGATCCCGAATAGCAATAGAAACAGTTGGGTTTGAGAGTCTGCTATTTACACTGCCACTATTTACACAAAGGTAAGTGGTCCACGTTCGCGGCATTAACAAGTGCACAAGTCTGTCACTGACCGGCACAGTGTAGTGTCAAGATCCGCACACTAAAAAACTGCGAGCAAAATGTTGGCTCTGTAGTGTGGGTTGCGGTCGTCCTTTCCGAGAGCAGTTTCATGATTGTGATTGGCGGTGCGATCACACGGATCTCATGACAACAAATCACGGCAGCCCCAGCGAGCGGGGCAGGGTAAGCACGTCAGCTGTGAAAATACACATACAAGCATGTCAATATACCAATTATTGACGGGAAGGCTTTTGAGGTATGATGAATGGCGCAAACAGGTGGAGATCAAAAGCACATGGGTGAAGTAAGAAAATGAATAGGAAAATTATCATGAGGTCAAGTTAGATTTAGCACGTGTACTTAGGGAGCTATAAACAGACTCATAGGGGCGCCATGGGAAATCTGCGCCCGTTTTACAGTTTATTATATATGACAAAGAACAAATGTCCACCTCTATGCAGGAAGAGTTCTATAACCCAGCGAACCTAGAGTTGGCAGGATTAATGATGAAGACAAACACGTAATATGCAATTGTGAGAATTCGCGACGACCGCGTTTCCTTATGAAATTTTTTTTAAATATTTACTGTATCAGCTTCTCGTAATAAGCTCAGTTGCGATACCCTTCGAGCACCATATTTAGAATAGTGATATCCATACCCTTACAATGGTGAGGAATTTTTGTGTGGTTTGTTTGTTTGTTTTTCATGCAAAAGCGACCATTTTGGAAGAAGGTCATATGGTTTTGGAACCACGACACGCAACTATGCGCAGTTTTTCTCTACTGTTACTTGGGGATAGCTCCCATGTTATAACTTTTGCCCATTTGATTAGTCGGTAAGTGACTCTCAACCCTAAGCGGGCTAACACTGATCTGTATACTGATGCGATGGAAAACGTACGCTTGTTCAAGCCTGCTTATGTTATCGACCAGTTGTATTGATGTGTTATTTTATTCCATCAGCTGACTAATCAACAGTCTTGCTTTGTTTAGAATCTAGTAGCGCCGACCCAGTTTAACCTTCTGACGCAATATGGAACGCATTTTCCAAGCTTACACACTACCGTCAAAAGATAACTATTGCTTTTTGTTGTCAGTCACTCGTTTTTTGTTCACACACTATTAGTTTTTGGGGTAATAAGAATCTACTCTAATGCCGACTACAACATTCTAACAAAATTAAATCGTATCAACCGATCAATACATTGAAAAATTTGTCAGTCAAGATTATACCAATGATCAACTTTAGGTAAGGTCGTCCTGTGTTGTTCGGATTTCCATTTCTTCTTCTTTCAAACTAATAGTTGTCCACGCATACATATGTGCACCTCCATATAAGTTTAAAGGGTTCCTAAGCCACCAGTTAGTTTGTTGATGGAATTAGACAATATGACTATTCACTCTTGTAAAAAAATAGGTCATTTTATATGTTGGCCTTTGTGTCCGTATCATTTTGTTTAGCATATCCATTCGATGCAACTGAACGTGTGCTTTCACTGAGGTTGATTTGTTATTTCAAATACAAAATTTTTTACCACATTTAAAAACGATGTGGCGGTTGTGCAGTATTACGTACACTGTGAAAATACCGTGTTTTGAAAGAACCACTAGCAAATATCCTGCCAAGAAGTGAGTCGATCATTTCATTCTCTATGAGAGGCATATATTGAACCCACGATTCAAAAACTCATTTGTAGACCAGAATGCCGGTAACAGCCGTCTTGACGTAGGACCGGAAATACTCAAAAGTGCCAAAGAATGTGTACCTAATGATTATCCTGTCACTTGGTGGCGTGTGAGATAAGTAGGCATTAAAGTGGGAGTTAGAGTATTCTGATTTGCGCGCAACAATTTCTTTGAACCACCGTTAATCATACTTTCAGTTAGATCACTGAAAATCAGTAACAAAAACCTGCTGAAGACAAGGAAACATTTTGAAGTTCAGTAAGCGTAATTTTCTGACATCTTATAAAATCTTTTACTGAACGATATACATTTATTCGTAGCACTTTCCAAAACGGTGACGGGTAAAAACAATTCGGGTACCTGACAGCGCAGTATATTTTCCTTTTATACAAAAAAGAATGTCCTCCAGCTACTCTGATTAATACTCGACTTATATTTCATCACAAACTTTATGCGAATCGATCAATAACCAACGAACATACGTGCTTCTATTCAGTGCAACTCGAATGCCACTACATTTCAAACGTGGACTCTAATTTATCTTGCTGACATGAAACGACTTTTTGGGACCAACAGCAGCCCGTCCTAAAATAGAGGTAGCTTCCTACATTTCTACGAATGCCTACGGATTTTCCACCTACATAAACAACAGTCTGAAAACGTAACTACGTTTGGTCATAAACCTGAGTGGGACTACTAATAATGGCATCACAGAACAGGTAACGCCCAATTTCGGTGGAAGTGAATCAGTTAAATGGTTTGTGCACTCTGGTTGGTTGATGAGTCCTTCAGCCAGCTGCAAGCTGCTGATCTCGTGTTCGCTTTCATGCTCATTGTTATCGCTGAGTGACTTGTGCTTTGGACGATCTTGGTCCATTATATGATAGCAGAAAACACCCTGAGTGTTTCTGGTAAGGGTACACATTTTCACATGATCTAAGGTGGGTACACGAAGGACCGCCACATGTGATTTCAGCGATGACTGTGGCGACTTTTTGAATCACGGGCTATGGAACAACGGATGCACTTAAATCCTGGTCGCGGACCAGTGACCACTTGTAGGAATTTTACCAACAACACAATCAGGGGAAAGCATTCGTTAAATTAGTTCGCGTTCCCCACTTATCAAAATGACAAAAGGCAAGGAATTATTCGCAAGTGAGATTTCCCACAATGACGGTGTTATCAAATATCTGTTGGAACCTAAAAAGTCTAAAAACGCTAGCACTGTTTTCAAGGGAACCTTTAGTTCAATAACTATTGCCTGGTGACCATTCTTCACTGCAAAGCATTAACACAATGATATTGATACCATATAACTTACTACCGGTCTCGTTCGTGTCATAGCGATATATTTCTCTTCCCAAAGAATGTTGGCAAAAAGCAACAATATACTAAGCTTACTTGTGGAAGTGTATCAGTAAAAGCAGGGGAATGTCGCGTGCTTCGCTCCCATTGGCCTGGAAAGAAGCATCATGATACGGGTGGAAACTAGTCGCCAAATGCTGACACCTGTTATGCACAATGATCTACAACCGTGCGATCGTAAACGTTTATGTTAAATGGACAATAACGTGATCCGTCGGATTCATCCAGCTTGTCCGACAATCGTATGGTTTAGTCTTTTGGAGGTACCTTGTATGGAACGAAGCAGCGTTGAAACCAGGAACATCCAGTGAACCACGATAGGTTGGATCATCCCCAAACCAGTTTGCTTGTATGCTACCACACCATACCATGAGCCAGTATATTGTGGCTGTCTGTCGTCCCACACATGGCATAATGCGTTGACTATTTTCTCATAAACTTATCTGGGGAAAACCAACAAATGCCTCACGTCAAAAACGGATGATAGACTGCATCATACAAAGTTGTTGGGTCGTAGTTTGCCTACCAGTGTCACAAAAATATTCGGATGCTTGTTAAAAAGTCTCACAGCAGGGGCTTATTCAAGTTGCTGTGCACAGTGCATCACTATTCATCGTTTGACATAGCAATGCAACATTTCCTTCTAATCAGCCTGAATGACACCGAGAAAGCATGGATTTCGCCACAACTAATTCAGAAACTAGGCAGTGCATGCTTAGAATGTCACCAAATACTTTTCATATAAACAGTTAACAATGCTCTTTCCGAATCTGATGTTAACTGAAGGGCTATGTCATCCCTGTGAAAGAGTACTAAATCTATATACCGGAGCACAAGCGAATCCAAAGACGATCGGTTTGTCCAAGACATTTCACAATCCTAGGTTGGTGGTGCTGGCTGGAATCTCGGACAAACCGTTCCACACAATTTTGCAGGTACCATTTTAGGTAAGCAAACACTGACCACATTAGCCATGCAAAACCAGGTAGTTCCTATCTGAAATTTCCACTAAACTACCCAGTCACTCAAACGAATGCTATACGGTTCGCTTGACAAAGACTGATTTGGTTCCATTATAGCGAAACTCTTCACATAGTGCATTTTGTGCTCACAATTCTTTTGCACAGCGGATCTGTTGAAGGAGACGCAGATGTTGGCCGCTACGTTCAGTAACCTAACATCTGAGATTGTACTGAGAGACACGCGCGCGATACAGGATCAACGCTTGGAAAAATGAGAGGACTCGCGATCGGTAAAATGAAAATTTTCTCAACTTCCATCCTACGGAGGGAAACGAAGATTGTTTAAAGAGAATTCTGCAGTGAAAACAGATGGATGGAAGACAGTTCCAGTATAGCATAATTCCTTGCACACTTGTAACTAAGACGTGGTACGTATAAGCAAACTGGTTTGGCGATGATCCAACCTATCGTGGTTCACTGGATGTTCCGTTTTCAACGCTGCTCCGTTCCATATAAGGTACCTCCAAAAGACTAAACCATACGATTGTCGGACAAGTTGAATGAATCCGATGGATCACGTCATTGTCCTGTTGACACAAGCGTTTACGATCACACTGTTGTAGACTGGTGTGCATAACGGGTGTCAACATTTGGCAACTAGTATTCGCCCATATCCTGGTGGCTCTTACTAGACTTATCTGGAGTGACCACTTGTATACACACTGAGTAGAGTATCAGATTTGAACAAAATTCAGCTTCAATACTAAAAACCACCAGCTTTAACTCCTAAATAGGGCTACTTAGTTATCGTGTGGCGGGTTAATAGGGTCCGGTTAAGAAAGAACTACCAACGTGAAGAATGAACCCTTCAATGCTAGGTCGTCACTCGGAAACCTAGTCAATAAGGGGCCACATGCTTTGGTTCCTGTGACTGTTAGATGGTTGGATCTATATCCTTTCAAGATGCGAGCTTATTACACTGCTGGCCGGCCAGTAGGGAGTTAACTGTCCAGCTTTCAACAACTAACTGAGAGGTTGCGAGTCTAAATCTTTGTGTAGATTCGCGAAATCCTCATTGTTAATGATTCCCAATAAGGATGAAACAGCTGTCCAGTTTGTTCAATGCACCACAGGCCCACATGAACTGAGTACTCTTTGTAGTT
The DNA here is from genome assembly GCA_003604175.2 of Clonorchis sinensis. Taxonomy (NCBI): domain Eukaryota; kingdom Metazoa; phylum Platyhelminthes; class Trematoda; order Opisthorchiida; family Opisthorchiidae; genus Clonorchis; species Clonorchis sinensis. The sequence continues at coordinate 122,342,690 of CM030370.1, read as the reverse complement.
TTCCGGATTTCCTCCTTTAGCTTACGAATGAAGCTTGGGGCACTTTTCTGTCAACTATGCCAGACGGAGCCAGGAGGAAAAAGACTCCTTAAAAAGGCACCAGTTTCTGACCACTACCCAGAGAAACTTATGATCATAACATTCCGCGACCTAAGCAATAGCCTGGCTGTTCAGTAAAGGTGGTTGTTACCAGACACCTAAGCACATCCATACAACACAAATTGCGTGCTGCAATCGATCGTAAGTGCCAAGCCGCTCAACTGCTCCTGCTCACCTCAACGAGGCAAGTCAATCGTCGAAGCGCACTGTGCGCAATCTCTCTCTCTCACGTTGTGTTCAAGTTCACATGTAGTTGAAGTGAACTATACATTGGCAGAACAAATAGGAACTTATACAAACGCGTCTCAGAAGATTTACCTGGTTATTTTAATCAGGTGAATGATTGATTGACCAATAGCCTAAAATCTAAGCCTCCAAAACCTACTTCATTGATCGCTAAACACATTCTATTTGCTGAACACGGATTTCAGAATGTTAACTCTAATGTTATATAGAAATTTTTTGGTTTCATTGAGGGCTTGTTGATCAATCAATACCGACCCAGCTTGTGCGCACAAAACACCCTGGAATTAGCTGTCAGGTTGTCACAGAATTCAGAATCGAACCTGATTAGCCCACCCTATGACTGACTCCGCTCCACTATTTTATTGCCATTTTCCCTAGTTATGATGTAAAATTGATGGTTTTTAATATTGCTGCCGACGAAATTCCGCAGCTTTTTTCTTCTCACTGTATTATTAAAATGGATAAAAGAGACCTAATTTATCAAACAAAATCCGGTGGCAGGCCATTACCGATTTTGCCCAGTTTGGTCTTACTAGTTTGGTGCACTATACAAACGGGTACTTTGTGCTTTTCGTTGTTCGTCGTGTTCAGAATATAGCCTTATCTCCAGTTGTTTAATCCATTTAAAGTGTTCAAGTTTTTTGCCACAATCTCTTCCAGGCACGTAGACAGTACAAAGTTGCATCCAGAAGGCCGGGAGCACTTTTTGAATTTGGAGTTTTTTAACTGGTAACCGAATTTACTGCATGGAAGCCAACATGTCGCGCAACTCGAAATGTGCCCATTCAAGCACATCCACCGATCAAACGGTCCGACGAAGGACGACCTTTGTGAGTTAGTTCGAAGGGATTTAACTCTTCTAGATAGGAACATAGAGTTAATCACGAACCATAAAGCACACCTGAGCGAAGTCGTTTATTGAGCGATTCTTTGGAAATTTATGTCACCATTTGGCGTGAAACCAAATTGGAGATCTTCATCTCCGTTTAGGTTTACATTGTTTCTCACAATTTTTTCGATGATGTCGATTCTGAGTTGCAGTTGCTGGCCTCATATAAGATATTTAACTAGCAAAGCTACGTTTCGTTTAAAATTATCTTATTTTTGTATAAGAGAATCAGTTCTCGATATCAGACCCAATTGAACCCATCGTTGATTACAGTCATTGAAGAATGGAATGAGTTAGGGCATCTCACTATTCGTTAACTTACTGGCTGGAGCAGAACGTCAGAAGCTCAGTTTCAGTAACTTCACACCAAACGAGCTTCGCACTCCGGTTATTAGGAGACCAACTAATATCCAAAACCGCCGTTAAACACAAAAAGCATGTATGTACAGAACAGCTCTACTTAATTAGCGCATTCTGTAGCACAACCAACGAGGAGCCAATGATAGTATGCGTGTCTGCAGCATCTAGCTTCACATTGGACGTAAATATTTCTAAAATTCTGAATTTCTGTCAGTCTGTTACAAAAGAGCACCAAAACCCAGAAGTCGCAGAGGTGTACGGAAGCGGCATAGCAGATTGCCCAGATCTTTGTAATTTAGCCCCTGACCCTACTGTTTACGGACATTAAACTCGCGAATCTCGAAGGCTAGCATCACATTTTGAACACTTCACAAACTTGTTTCGGACTACCACCGTCCGTGAGTAGACCCAGAAGTCGTTGTGAGCCTCACTCTCTTAGTACCTGAACATTCACATGGAAGCGGAACATGTTCGTTATAGGGAATCAGCTCTGAACTGTCGACCGGCTTCATCTACACTATCTGTGGGAAGTTAGGTGGACGCATTGATCAAACTGGATTCCGATCACTAAAATCCTTCAGAGAGCAAAAATATGGAAAATCAGAAGCATCCTTATAATCGGTTAATTTTTTAATGGTGATCTTACATCAAATCCCAAAATGACAGGTGCATGGGAAATGAACACTGTTCTGTGAGGCCGAGAAATACTAGACCCTATGAGGACCATTTCGAGTGCCCGTGGGCTGACCACACTGCCGATCAGCCACCCGTTGTCGAACCGTTTAGTCTCCAACTGTTGGTAGGGAGGTTGCGAGTCCGAAACTCCAGTGAGATTTGTTTACAGCTGATGATTCCCACTTCCGATAAAGCAGCTAAAAAATGCTTCTCAGCTTTTCCATGTAGACTTGCCACATCTACGGGGCAAAACTTGGAGTGTAATATTACCATATCTTCTCAAACTATCAGGAAAAATCGGTCTCAGTAACGAGTGCCCTCAGGTGAATCTTTCCATGAAAGCCATACTACTGCTTTAACACAGTAGACTAAAATAAAAGCGGAAAATTATTTTACATGGGATTTAAAGAGTGAGGCGCGGGTTAGGGACCTGTGCAACGCATGTACGTTTCGGTGATTGTCAAAAAAATCGGCAACCCAAGAGTTCCTCATTGAATGTGGATTTATATCCGAGGATATAGTGTTAGGTGACTTTCTCAATTTACCTTCGCATCACCGTCATCTGAAAAGTCCTCCCTTCCTGGGTCAATTATTCTCGTATCTCAACACTAAAGCTAATCAACACTGCGTGCCCTTGGGTTTGCCTGAACTTGAATTCTGGACATCTGACACCCTAGGCCCATGCTGGATGAACGTGATTTGTCGATTCTGAACTGACAAACACGTTCGTAGTTGAGTGATATGAGCGGTTGCCCGATGCCCCCAGCGACAATCCAGCAACTGTCCTGGTCAGGTGCATTAATCGAACTGCCTGTCGGCAGTCCCTAGTCCGGGAGAACGATGGACGTTTGAACCATTCTGGATCGTTTGTGCTTAGTTGTGGGTGGTTGCAATAAAATTCTAGCGATTAGAAATAGGAACATCACCGGTGACAACTCAGTAGATTCCAGGCAGTAGTTTTGATTTCATGTCTGGCTGCGGCAGCAGACGCCTCCTGTGGCGAGTTTCCAAGGCTCAATGCAAAAATGATTCAGCGACAATAATGTCAAATAGCTGGATCCGTTAAAAGCAGGTCGGTCTATCATTCATGCCTTTGGAGGATTTTGCAAATTCTGGCATGAATACAGCTGTGTAAGCCTTGATGATGATGTATGTACCCGCTATTCAAAACCGACAGCTACCATCACAGTCAGTAGTCGGTTCACACACCACTTTTTAGGTTGTTAAAAACTCTTTAACGGTCCAGAACCGGTTTCCCACTTCTTGGAGCTCATCAGGTAACCTGTTCATATTATGGTTTCATCGACCTTAGAAAGGACATATTTTTAAACCTACCCTTGACTTGCAATCGATGATGAGACCAAGCAAGGTTCACAGTAGTGCGATCTGAGCCTCCAACTAGGTAAGTTAGGCATATTCATTTTAGGCAACTAATTCTTCTTTTTTGATAAATCCCATCACTAAATAATCAGTAGCTGAAATATTTGCTGTGCTTCTTATCTACGACAGCAAACGTTGAGTCGTCTTCAGTAGACGTGCCTTAACTTATTCTTGGCACTGAAGTTGTTTGCAACTTATGGATCATAACAAATCCCGTGAGGCGGCCCGGTGCAACACATTAATTTGAAGCTCACCGTCATGAACAAGAGATTCAGCTTTGTTCAGTTGAGTCTTCTGTCAAAATCAAATTCGTCTGTAAATGTGAGCATTTGTAGAAATCTGTCTAATTCGGGTTCAAGTCGAACATAAGGTTGACGGGAACTCGCGGGCTGCGTCTATCTGATGAGCCCGAAGAAGGACGAAACCGTCCTCAACAGTCGAATGTTTTTCAGCAACCTTATGAGTAGTGCCTTACTTCCAAACAACATATTTCATCTTGTTTAGCAAAGTTAAACTAAAACCATATGCGTATGATAAAATCATCATATACTGCCACCGACAAACGTAGAATAATATTTCGATTCAGTCTACGGATTTATTCGTTGATAGGAACAACTGCGATGCGAATGTTACGCAGCAAAAGTTGTTGAAGCGGTAATTTACCTGAAGCTGTTCGAATGGGACGATAAATTTGGTCGAATTCTTTCTCGCTGGCTTTGGTTCCTATACCTGATGCCACGTCAAACAAGCATGACATGCGACCCTCCCTGGCAGACCGCGTGCACTTTACCGCATCATCTGATAATCATCTGCATTGGTAGTACTCCTACTCATTTTTTGGAATAACTACAAGCTTTCGGAGATTTCGCACTCTTCTGATGTTATGGTACATAGCCCATCTGATCTGTGATGGCCTCTTTTATTCGCGTTACCAACGACGTCAACTGATCGTTTAGTAGAACCTATGGACATCCGGATTAGTTAAGGCTACTGACATCTTACTTCTACTTATGGTTTCTGAAAGCGTCGTTTGGTCCTCAGATCGACTGTGTTTAAGTACTTTCCGTTTAGATACCTTCCGTTCGCAAGGAGATCGAAAGGCGTCCGGAGTAACATAACTCAGGCAGGATGATGTTTAGTTCATCAAACGGAATCAACAGCTGCATACACTCATTTGCATACCATTTTAGTTTTCACGGGAGACCCAGCTAAATCTCTCTCTTCTTGACAGCCTCGTACCTGAACCAGTGAGCCACTAAAATTTCAAGAACACGGGTTTTGAAACCATTGATTGAAAGGCTTGGAGACTGTGATGATCAAGCTTTCACCCATCAATGAGTGTAGCGTTTATGCACTCCAATTGTGCTCCAAGACGATAGGCAGTCTTCGGGGTTTTTTATTCAAAATAATATAGCTTAACAAATATAAACAAATGATTTTTTCATGACGTTTTAACCAGCCGTGATGCGGCCCAGTAGTAATTGTTTTCTGTACTTTCGTCGAACTTGACATTCGGTGGAGGCAAATTTTTGACTATCAGAGAATAAAAATTGCCAAGTGCAACAGCGGATTTCAGTTGAAGTAACCTTATCCCATCCATGCATTTAGATGCACCTTCGAATAGGTCTCACAAAAGTGCACAACAGAATTCAGCCTCATTCTGAAGAACTTGCATTTTATGAAAAAAAAGTGAAAATAACTGAGGGTGGCGTTAATAATTATACGTAATACTGAAGTTTTGAAAGATCTCATACAAGCAAAACGACATATATGGATCCGGTTCTGATGGTATGCGCTTACTTATCCAGTTTCTGTGACTAGTGTACTATGCATGGGCAACATATGACGGAACTCGAGAAGGCGGAGGTACAACAATGGCTGGCCCACAGTAGCTCCCATAAAGATTGTCGATTTAACCAGGATAAATTGTACGAACCCCAAGCGGTGATGCCGGTAGGAAGTTTCGTCTGTCCACAATTTGCCTCATAACGCATTCCGGTCGCTTGATAAAACTTGTTTGTATCTCATAAGAATTCTCATATAACCAGTTAACCTGTAATTAATGGTCTGGTAACAGTTCCCGGATGTGCGTGTCATACCGAGCTACGCCGACTGATCCCTTGCAGTACGAGCAGGACTACTTCGATTTGCGCCAAGCTGCTGAATGCTATTTACTCAGTGTATACCCGAAGAATAATTCCGAAGGGTTGACAGAAAGGAGCAGGTCAAAAACTGCCGGCATACCATGTAGCAGGTGGGGACAGCTAGACATTCAAAATCCAATGTAAGATGTACGAAGCCCGGTGGCTAGCACTATTCGTGTGACGTACCCAGCCATTCATAAATGGCTAATTAAAATCAGCCAATAGGCAGTTTCGTCCGTCAGAGAAAGTCACTTCCAGCACGATTGTAAGCTTAACAGGACGGCAATGTCCAGATTATTAGGACACTTCCCATCATACCAGATGCACACCCAAACCTGCTTAGGTCCTAAGTGCGGAAAAAATAGGAAAAATAGAACCAAAACGATGCGGTTACACATTTTCATCACTATCATGTCATGTGGCAAAAGTGTGCTAAACCTGTTCACCAAACGGATGTAGTTCAGTATGGCCGGTTTTGTAGATGTACCAGAGTGGAATGAAGCTTTCAACCTAGAACTAAAAAACGTGCACACAGATCGACAATCAATGGCGTAGATAGTGTGCAAAATTAATCTATTAGTGAATGCAGCTGCTACTTTTGTACTCAGACCTTGAATCTGGAACAGTGACTGAATTTAACGACACTCCATACTATGTTGCACTTCATTCTTTTTGAACGCATTAAAATGCCTTTCTAGAATAGTACATAGACCAACTGAAAGCCTCTCGTAAAAACGTCTAACACTGTTCATTCAGTTGTTTTAATTCAGAAGCAGAACCCTGCACTACTTTTATCCGTGTAAGCCAATAAGTGATCGATAACACTGCTGCCACCTGTCACGCCACGCCATAAGATCGGAGCTATTTCCAGCGTTGAATAAAGCCAACTTTTCACTGAGATGAAAGCTACGCCAATGTTACTACCACTTCCTTACCAGTCGCTCAATTTATTTTGCTACAGATCGAACTGGGGATATTAGATTTCGTACCACGAACGGCGGTGCTAAATGCTTGCAAATGATTAAAGGTGAGGCCACCACTTTTCTGCCCCTAAATTCCTCTGCACTGATAAGAACCAGGCAAATCTGCATCCGAAACAAAGCTGACATTTACGCATCAAGCAGCCCAGTTCATAACTGCAATGGTATCCACTTGCCATTTATCAGCCACATTTGACCTTTTAACTGACCTAATGCTTTGGTGAACCTCATTGTCATTAACGGATTTTTCGTTAAGTGATAAAGTCCAAAAACCAGTGCACATTTAAACCCGGCTACATCAAGCAGAAGAGATATGCTATATCACCGTACAGAGAAAAAAAGAGACAGGAATTTGCTATGCACTATGAATGAAACACGAATACGATTCACATTCCTAACGGCAACAATTCTCAAAGCCTAGTCAAAACACAACGGTTAACTTTTGATGCCCTTCGGATCACACTGCGTGTCGGCAATGTTGTGGAATATAGGTAGCTCGGGTGCGCTGATTGATTGTTGGTCTGTTCCAACTGCCAAGCTCGGCGAACAGACCAACAATCAATCACACTGCGTGTGTTGTTCTTTATCACTAAAAGTTTAGGTACAGCTGGAAGGTGTTTGCGTTCTCTGCGGATGCACACATTCACACGTAAAAATCATGAGAGGCCCGTCAGACTGCTGAAACTCGTTAACTCCTACCTAGTTGAAAGAAAATACTAATTTTGTCGACACGAAGTACTAGTATCCGAACTACTGAGTTAGATTTCTCAGTAACATTCTAGAACAAAAACTGACGGGACTGGTGGATAGATATCGATCTAGTTTGAGTTAACTCGTGACAGAATTTTGTAATATGGAATTCGTGAGTGATAAATTTTACTGGACAAATTGTCTACCTCTATTGTTTAACACAAGACGAAACAGTTTACCTGGCGATATTAGAAAGCACTAACGAAAATTCAGCGCAAGCTCGAACAACACATTAGGCATATTAACGTTTACGTTCCAAGCCTTTCAGTTGTTTTTAGGGAGCGTTTCTATAGAACCTGAACTGATATTTTTGTACCTGTCACCAAACATTCTACCATCCACTACGATTGTCAATGGCAATGATGTGACCGCTTCCATACAAGGCGATTCGTCCACAATGTGATCCATCGGGCGGGTAGAGTTGAGGTGAGTCATTTTACTACATGACTAGCCGTTGGTATCGAAATTATTCTTTAATAAAATTCATCAGTATTATTTGAGTGCTTGCGCAAATGATAAGCTAACGTACGTCAGAGGTCTACTGTCGCGTCGAATCCAGAACGACAGGCTCCATTTCAAAAGCCTCATGCACCTGGGTTCCTGACAGATAGCCACTTTGTTTGGTCACTAATCCTCGATTTACACTGCAGCATCTGAGTTTGCGAATCGTCACATCGGAATTCAGTCAGGTTCCGTTTGGTAGTGCCTTAGTCTCCTTGATTTGGTTTAGTTTCTCCTTGTAGTAACCAACTCGCGACAGATCCGCCCTCCCGGCCTAATCTTAGGTGGCCAACCGCAAGCCAGTCATGGACCTATTTGGATTGTGTGGCCCAGTTACAGGCGGAGAACATCAATTAAAGACGGTAGTTTTTTCTTGCTTTCACAAATTGGTCGTGATCATGCCACTGTGTGGGCTCATCAAGAAGAAACTGTGCCGTAACGTGGTATGACGGTTTGGGTGCCTCGGTGACCTATTGAGCTATACTGGGTGATGTCCTTGAGACACAGAGTCTAATACCAGGTTGGTCAATGGTTAGAGTTGCGAACAGCACAGTCTCCTGGTCCTCCAGGTTTGGGGATGGGACGCGTGTAGCAACTTGTCCTTTAAAAAAGTGTATTGCGTTGGCATTTCCCACAACCCACCGCTTTATTGCGGTCGACTGTGAGTTAGAGGCTTTCGTTGATGATCCTAATCCTCCCTTTGTCTAGGTCTGGGCACCCTGGCAGTACCTCGGCCCATGTACAACCATAATACCTACCACTAACAATAGCCTCATGCCACATCGACTGTCGCGTAGTGTCACTCGCCGGCTCGCCTTGCTTGCCGCATACAGCAGGGCGGGCAATCAAAAGCATACCTCACACTTTCACGCATTTCCTCTTCTACCCTACCCTGCCCCGATTTGAATGCTATCTCCACAGGACCCAGCACTGAGACTGACCGCTTTGTTTGCCAGGCATCAAACTCAGCTGCAGCTTCTATACCTGAGACTTCAGTAAGGACCCCAAACGGTTCGAAGTCTGTGTTCGTACACCGAAAGCCTGTCTACTTAGCCGACTTTAATGTTCGCACGCTGAAGCAAGCAAGACAAGGGGCTGGACAAGGGACAAGAGGGGTGGAACGCTAGATTCTCTTTGCATTGATGTATGCTGTCTGTCAGGAACAAAGATACAGCTAGTACTGTCACTGAACTAACTAACCCGTCGCTCTCGTCTAGATCCCGGTTGCGAACCTTTATTGATGCAGAGATCGTTGCAGCTGAATATGCTGGGGTGGGTGTTGCACCGAGCGACCAAGCGGAAGTGTTTCTACTCGATTGGATACTTGTTGAGTCGCTCCTGAGCGGTTCGCTTGGCAAGGTGACGAGGATCGATTACTGGCTGTTTTTTTAACTCCGGAATACCAGTGTGGAATCTGACCATGTACTTGCCCGCTGCTGCTTTTCAATGCGTTCTCTCAAGTCTACGCAAAACGTGCACACCTCGTTTAGCCATTTAAAGCTGGTGGGCTTAGAAACAAAACTGACTTATCAGAACCAGCTATTCGAACGCTTGCCGGACGGTCCGATATCGGATATTAGAGAACACTGGGAACAGATATCCAAAGTTCTACTTAAAGCTGGAACTTCTGTTAGCAGTACAATCCAATCAACCTCATCTAAACAGTTGATCTCTGACGGGACCGATGACAGATTTCTCCTGGCCGTAACCACAACTCGGTTTGGAACCATCGAGCCGTCGCCTCTGCTCTGCATTCGCATTTAGCACACAGCACAATGTTTCAGTAATGCCCAACACCCCAGTGACTTGATCCAACCTGAACGGTTGAAGCTGACAGAAGCGCCTAGTTTAGTTCGGTTATTACTCTATTTGCCCAGCGATGTCGCAGACTAAACATTGTCGAAACTATCGAGTTTTTTGCATGCCCAGCTAGATTCCCCATCCGTTTTGAGACGTTAAATTGTCCAACACACGCACATGGACCCATCGCCTCATCGTGACTGAGTTTGACTCCATGGGCCCGCCGTATTCACGGGTGCGCATTCCGGTTAACCCATTGCCGTGTTTACACCGGAACGACAGGTCACACATTTACACGCACTTTCAGAAGCAGCACTGTTGCTCATAGGAGTAATTATGTATACATCTGCCGTGTATATTGACCATCTAATGGTGAGCAGCTGGTTAACCATTAGCTCGACTTTAGATGTTTAATATTTCCCTCTATACATGAGTCTTTAACAATAACAGCAGTTCGAAATCCCACTCTATTGTCATTGGGGAAGAACTAAACTTCTGAACGATCTATCTCAGGTGAGCTTAAGAGGATGTCAGAACCATTGACTGAGGTGAGAACGATTAATCGATGATTGTGATAGGTTGGTCTCATCAGTGCTGTTAAAAAGACGGGTCTTTTCATATTTGTAAGCCTCGTCTACTATGGTTGGACGATTGGATTAAGAATTGTCAATTTAGTTCAAGACTTGGACGGTATAAGGAAGAGTTAAAACTTACTGGGGTAAACTGGAAAACGAAACCTGGATTTCCATAGACCAAGCTGAATAAAGCACGACTAACATGTGACATTCTGGTAAGAGTGCATACAAAAGCAATACTTGGAGAAATATATAATCTCAGAGTAGTTGCACCCTAACAGACGTCGAACCTATGGCTGACGTGATGACTGATATCAGCCCACTGTAATAGCTGTCATAATCGCTGAGTTACTAATGACCATTTGTTCTCTAGGATAAAAGGTACATTCTGGTTCCAGAACTGGTGAAATTATCCCCGGAACAAAAAAGGGTGATAGCCATGCGCTTTGTCACTTGCCTCGGCAAAAATTCAACTGTCATAAAAAACAGCTGGTATTTCTAGCATCCCCTATTTTACTCTGTTATTTCACAAACTATTACGATTGGTTCGCCAATAGATTAAAAAATAATCGTTTTCGAACATATAACAGCTGTACTATGCATTGAAGCTAGACAATAAAATAAAGCACCCAACGATGAGTCTCCAGTTTCCATGGTTAATCATTTTTTATATAATTTTACAGTGCTTCTTCACTGCTCAGTTATTTCCATCTTCTTTCCCATCTCAGCCCAGCTAGCCCGAACAAAATTTACCCATTCAACCCGGTAGATAGGCTCCAAAGACAAGTACTAATGTGTAACGGTGCGCTTCGGTTCCACATGTTAATCGCACTGTTGAGTACGCAATGCAATTCAATCAACCAGTTTCATTAAACCTCGTCATATTTCAGCGAAACCATCCAAAGACACCGAACGCTTCGTTTAGAAATACACTTATTATTTATCGCGATTTTCAACAGAATAAGCCTCCTCCCATTCCTGTAGGTGTTTCTATTTGTGTGTTGAGAAAAATTCGGAGATGATAGCATTGCGTAGTGAAATAAGAAAACGAGTGTAATCTGCCTGTGTTAACTAGCAAGCTTGTGTCTTTCTTTCACATTAGATTTACACTACATATGCCTACTGCTGTGAATCGTGTTCTTCGTTGGTTGTCCATCTTCCGTTTGTCTCCTCTCTGAACATTTACGTGGGTGGCAGCTGATAATGTGTTTAAGTGCATCACGAATAGTAATGGTGCCCGAATGAGATTACTAATATGGAACTTAGTTGCGTGTTAACTGTAGAACTATACATTGTCCGGTGAGCTTTATATGAATATATATATATATATATGTTTGATGCAAACAAAGGCAAATTTGCTGTGGTATGAGGGCTGATACTGAACTCTAAGTAAATTTAGTCAACTGGCATCTTTTCCTTTCTGGATGTGTTTCACTCGGATAATCAACGGGTGTCTTTAGTTTGCTGACTACTTTGAGTTCCTGTTTATGAGGATCATGCCCACAACTTCTTTTGGTGGGTTGTTTATCCAGGTTAAATTTATTCCCAATGATGAGGGAACACTAGGCACTGCGGGAATGAATTTTCGACTGCGGTTTTGGTCATGCAGTTTCCCTTTAATTATAGTCCAGCAAAGAAGAGGATACACTGTGTGCCTAGCACGAAAAAAATTAATAATGCCTACGTATTTAGGCCATTGTGCTGAATATTTGTCAGTAGAAAGCCTGATCTGACTTCCAGAAAAGTCCAGCTCGCCCGTGTGGCACCTCCCCAACAGTGGAACTGCCTCATCAGACCCCCGCATGTGTGCATTCTCTCGGTTGCCTCGCTAGCTGGGGAGTTTTTAATGAATTGCGAGATCGATCCTACCATCCCACGACTTGCGAGAATAACAAGTCTGTTTATGCTAATAAATGATGTATTGGGCTTCAGTGGTATTCATATCGGAATTCCGTCTGAGTCATGCGAACGTTTACTGAGGCTATCAGTTAGTGGCTGTTCATGCATTGAGACGCTACTGTATCCTCTAAAGCCTAGTTGTAATGTTTCCTTAAGAACATTTTCCTGTGTGCAAAATTTTAAGCGGACTAAAATGTTTGTTTTCAACAGATAACCGCAGGAATTAACAATTTCTTGCCGAGGCGGCTTAGTTCATATTTTTCGGACTTGAACGGTAAGCACTGTTAAGGCAACTTTTGCTGCACACTAGGCCGACCTCTTGCATAGTGCCTAAGACTGCGTTCTGACAGGCCCTGAGGGGCGGAACTACTGAAACCTCTAAGGGAAACCCTGTGTGGTTTTTTAGAAGAGTTTGCAGCATAATGTGTTGAACCGGTCTTCTGTAGAACAAGACAAAAAAGCCCATCCAGCTAACTACACCCGTGTTCATGCATTCTGCGCATCTACCATTTCCCAGTGCACTGTAAGTAAGCACGTGTTACCGGTCCCTTCAGTTGGTCCTGACAGTTATTGATCGGATAGAAGCCGGTTCGCCGTTCCTACGACAAAAGGCGGTGCACGTATTGACGAGGGTACATCACGTGATTTCCAGTTGGCCCACAGTTAGTACTTTTGTAGCTATCCCGAAAGTTCGTCAAGAAAAAACTGGAAAGAATTCATACTAAAAATATTGACAGATTGGGAACAAACGGTATCTGTAAGGTAATATGGTGAAGGGCATTTTACTCTAATGTAGCTTGCCTTCTTTTCAAAACGGCTTAATGCAGTAGCAGAAGGCGGTCAAAACATCAGAAGCGATTAATCTGACCCGAACTATGACTGAATGATGAATAACTAACTGGCTCCAGGCAATTTACACTGGTTACTTTTTGATCTTGGTTGAAAGGTGACCATAACTTATGAAACAGCGCCGTGCAGCGAAACCTTCAAATAATCGGCGAGAGCGACTTTAGTCAATTTAATAGGGCGCCTATGTTCGAATTTTCGGAAAATTTGGCTCATTGATGAATGCGGAAATTGCTATTGAGGGATAATCTATATAAGTGAACTGACCCTGGTTGACGAGTTGTTGACTAACAGTCATCAGATCTATGGTGGAAGCCTGATGGAAACCCAGGAAACCATGGCAGTACCTAAAGTATGTGACAGTGAAAGGACATTTGACGTCTCTGCCCATACTGTGAAATATGTTCGGAAGGATCTGTATGGCCCATGAAGAATTGGGTCAATGCCAGTCAGATATCGTAGAGGCATAAAAAATTTAATCAGTATCCTTATAAAAGGATGAATGCTACGTATCAAGAACCAGCCCAGTTTCATACTCAGTGTAGAATGTGACGTGTTCCGGGAGGCCCAATCGAGTGACGCGCGAAATCACAAGTCAAGAGTTATGAAGCCTTGAAATTTATCAACAAAATGCGCTATTGCACGTACAGAATGTGCATATGAAAGGTACACACACCTCAAATTATGGAGATTTCCGCCAAATTGTTACACGAATTGGTGCAAGTCCAAAGAAAGTCCAGCAATAACGGCAACTCGATGTGAATTACCGACAAATGTGTGCGCACAGCACGTGGTAAAACAATAGGCCAAAAAGCGCTCGTGGAAAGTTCATCAGGATTGGTTCAACATGTCAAGGGTCAAAAGTTCATGAGAAGTTGTGGGTGAATAATGAATACATGGGGTAGGCGCAGAAAACAGTGGGTTCAAGAAAGGGAATGGTTTGACCGGGAGAAAGAAGGTACACCCAGCATGTTGAAACGTCTTAAGGGCAATGAAATCTTGTTAGCCAAGGCAAACAACCCAGCCGTTCCTGCTTGACGGAAAAACGTAACGCCAGAGTGAGCACTTTATCCAAACAAGCATGGTTAGTGGTAACGCACCATTTGGAAAGGCAGTGCGGGTGTTTCAGTTAATTTCATGTTATTGATAGATACAACTAAGGCAGGTGAGATGCAGTTTTGGCGAATTTACTTTCACGTCATCCATATTTGGAACACCGGTATACTGAGTCGAACTGCCCGACCACTGAAGGTAGCCAACCTACCAATTACTCATACCGATGATGAAACGTGGTTTTCACTATGCGAGCACATGCACTTTTTTAGGTATCTGTAACTTACAACAACGCCAACTTAGGTGTGCTAAACACCTGAAAAAGCTTCCCGTATTTTACAAACACACGTCATTTGTCACTGAAATAGAAACTATAGGTCCAATCAGTAGCCTAACGACTGCAAAGCTGAGAGGCACTGGCTGCACACTGTGTTTACTATCTGTGTGTTGTCGCAGTGTACTTTTCCACACGCATGTGTAAAACACTTTAAGCCCCCCTGTAGGTGAGCGGTTGAAACGCTCACTAAAGCAGAATAAATTATGTGGTCAATGGCACCGCTGAGGGTCCCATGGATAAAAATGTTAACACAACTATAAGTTGTATTGAAGGACTAAGTATAACCCAGGCAAATCAGTTTTGGAACGAATAGAGTCGAACTGAAAATGAACATGTAGGAGCTTCTCATAGTCTCATTGACAGGTACACAGGATAATACAAAACGTTCGGGTTCCAATGGTGCAACCGGTTCATCGGGATGGATTTCTCGCGACCCCTGGTGTGCCTTTCTGACAAAAAATATATATGACCTAACGGATATCGAAGGCGCTCGTGCACAAGGTTCCCAGTCACATTGCTGTGTTCCGTACCAGTCTAGGTTCATCATCCTGTCAATTTTTTTCTAACTTGCAGGATTTTTTACCATAAAATTCTCGTGGTTGTATCATGAATGAAACACGAATGACTAGACTGGTCTACGATAATAGCCGCGATACTGTAAAAAAAATTACATACGGTTTGCAGTGTCCTTCAAGTTTTGGTTTTAACTGAACTTTCGTTCTCATACCATTTCGAATCAGAGTGAGTGATCCAAACAAGACTCCTCAGTGATCTAACTAAATAAACGTCAATGTGATTTATTAGAATCGCCCACATCTATGAGGCTTTCGTGTTGTAAAGTTCTCTTTTGGTTCCTAAGGATGAAACCAATTGAGAGAACTCACTCTGCCCAGCAAAATGACAGGGAAATTCATACGGTTTCGAGTGTTTCATGAATGTAAAGCTACTCCGAAGGATGCTTAGGTACCGATAATATGAAGTGCTCTTGAATGAGTCAAGTTCGCCTTCCACCTTACTGAATCCTGGACAATGAAAAGGCATGTAACATCTATATTCAGTTCAGTTGCTAACGCGCATCAAACTGACATGGACATGGACATTTTCATCGCACGTATGGTCTCTGTCCTCAAGCAACAAAACTGACAGACTTTCAAGCATGGAACATTAGGAGGCAGGCCCCATGGTGAACAACTGAATGAGGTCATCCATAAGCCCAGTCATCCCCATTTGAATGGCCATCACCGATTTGCATATGTTGAACAATGAACACGTTCGATAACATGCAGTGACCTTGTTGCTCGCCCGTAATGAATTGTGAATGATCATTAAAATCCCATACTTGCTCTCATACAATGTACTGCATTCCATTAGGCAGAAACTAGATACCTTATAATCAACTGTAGCCCCGTGGCTAATTTAATTATTCGTTTGCTGGTACCACAAAGAGTAAAAAACTTGCAGGCAAAAAGATGCCACTAAAAATGCCTCCGTAATCAAGAAATAGCATTCTAATTTCCTGAACCCAACTGACCTAGATACTTGAATTCCGAAAACGAAAAACAGTGGCCACGTTGTTGATAAGGTAACATCTTCATGAAAGAAGACTTCAGATTGACAAGTAGTATTCACGCGGAATGTTAAATCGTACAGACAGGAAGCACCAACCTCCAACAACCAGGCCCTCGTTCAACCAATAATGATCGTGGTCTTGTCATATTAGATAATATGTTTCTTACAATTATATTCGGTCATGTTCACCTTCTCATCTGACTAGGTAGCATAGTCATTACTCGCTTGTGGTGATTCGGCGCTGAACCACTTCCTAATGGTGTCGACGTCAGTCTTGGTAGGTTAAGAGTTCAGCAACTCCAGAGAGGATCAATCAACCTGTTTGGTTTCAAGGCACTGCTTACTTTCGACAATGGAAAATACGATTCAGCTGGCTCCTGTGCACCAGTTCTGACCAGTAAACACGAGTGGGGCTTATATGCGAAGACTGAAAGTTCTTCAAATCGAAAGCTAGCTAGTTGGTCCACCATCGAGTTCACGTCCGTGAAAGCGCTGGCACGAATGTGGTCTCCTAATTGGCCTGCACTGATTGTTCCCGCCTGTTTCCGACGAGGACTGGCACTGAGCCACCATGGCCGGCAAGCACACCGAATGCGCCATAGTGCAGATAAGCTTGAACGGGTGAAGAATTCCGGCACCCACTCGAACCAACAGGTCACAGTCACTCTTGGGCCTGGCTGACAAGTTATGTCTTGTGACACGCAAACAGAGCTCTTCGTGAGAGTGGAGCAATATATTCCTGGTCGGCCGGCTATCAGCATCAAAACCAGGTTACGTGTGCTTAACTGGAAATCACATCTGGACAAACCATCACCTGGCGGCCCTGACTAAACCATCGGCCAAACAGCTGCAAACTCGTCCGATTCTGAAGACTAGGGCCTGATTCATACAAACCGTGTATTGCACCTTGTCAAACTTAGAATGCAATTCTGACAGTTCGCTCGCTAGTGTGGCCTTCCGGCCTTTGTCCAGAGTTGCAATCTGGTATCATGACACCGGAGCAAGTCTTGTCGCCTCCAGACATCCATACATCCAAGACATTTCCACACACTTGGAAACCTGTCTTCCGACGCAGGCACCAGCAAGCTCATGGTGTACTGGCCAACCGAAAGCAGATCAACCGAGTCAACTACGTCACCATCCAGACCCCCTACTACTAAAGGCAAAATATGCTGCTCGATTGGTAGTGGAAAGAACTACACAAAGGACACTGCTTGGCAGGTGAACTGCAAACGTTTCATCCCCAAATGAGAGGTTGACCCACCCAACCCCGCACTGACAATATCACCTCGATTGGTGATGAAACGTTTGCGACCCACCTGCCAAACTCGGCGAACAGACCAACAACCAATGAGCACACCCGAACTACCTATATCCCGCAAGATTGCAACTACCCTCAATTTAGTTTGCATTTCTACATCAAGACGGCTTTTTACACGCTATTCTGTCACTCTTCAGCGATTGCTTTTAATCACACCTAACGTTCGATTCGGTTTCACATGATAGAGTTGTCAGATCTGCCGGGCGGTTGCAATATTGTCAGCCCTACATCTTACAGTTCTATGAGAATTCTATAGAAGTTTAGCCAATTCCGAGCTTAACTTCCGCAGAGGTGTGACGCTGAGATTCACTCTTCCTAATATCGCTCACCATGGTGATGGATGAGATTCTCAGATTGTCAATCTCGCAACTGGGCTACCAGGTCTATGACACTTAGTGGGTGGCTTTGCCTTCGCTGACGACTGGGTATGTGCATAAAGTCAGGTTCGACTTAAAGGGAAGTTTGGAGCTGCTGAGGCTGAGTTGGGAAGAACTGGTATGAAGATCAATGCCCGAAAATCAAAAGGTATTGCGATTTGTGGCAACAGAGTACATCAGGTGACCACGGTTCTAGTCGAGCCTTCTTACTTCACCGAGAAACTCATCACTCCTCCGGGTCCGGCAGACACCGTGACATATTTTGGTATCCTCTTTACTTTCAAGGAGACCGAAGTCTGCAACCACCAATAGTAGCCGTTCAAAACTGCTCGATAAGGCGACGCATGCCCCTTTGAAGCCGAATCAAGGAATGAAGATAACAAGGAACTACCTGATACCGAGCCTAGTACATTCGCTTGCGTTCGGCCAAGTCCATCGAAATACCCTCAAGAGGTTGGACGATTACATTAGGTAGTTTGTTCGGGACTGGCTACATCTACGGAAGGATATTCCAATCAGCTACATTCACGCCGGTACACAGAGAAACTCGGCATCCCAAGCCTGAGTTCAACCATCCCGGTACAGCAGAAATCGCATATGCAAACGCTTGTCTATCCAGTGCCGAGTTACTACACAATGTAGTTAATAATCTCGCGTTTTCTAAAACTGTTCCGGATCTCATCCAACCTATCTGAGTCTGTGTGTGAATACTAAGGCAGAAATGGTGGCTCCTTGGGGTGATAATTCGCACGACAGCGTACATGGTCGTGGTTCGGTTAGTCCCTTCGCCTCTCTCAGATCGAGGACGTGTATTTCCAGAATGCATGTTTCCTCATATATTTATCCGCGATATCCACCTCAGGTGCAACCTGCTTAGGACGAGAGTTAGAAGCACCCGGATTGGTCACGGTGAACAGACGACACTTTGTGGTGGAAACTATGGTGAACCGGTGAGCCTCGTGCACATGATCTACTCCTGGGTCACGCGTGATGCTCGTTATAATCGGGTTGCAATGGAACTTGCGAAACGTCTGTCGTCAGTGATACAATGCCTTCGACGAGTTAAGGACATCCGCTTTGAAGTCTTTCATCAAGCCTGACTTCATTGCTGTTCGGGAGCACTGTGACTGCGATAGACGTATGATTTTGGATTAGCGCAGAGTATGCGGAATGAGAAGCAGAAGTACGGTGTTGACTATTGCTCCCTCACTATCACCTTGGTTATACGTGCCATGGATTGTGACGTTGATGTGTTGGCTTACAAATCGATGATCATTTCATATCGAAGAATCTGTTTTGCTCAATATGCCAAGGCTGGTGCTGGACTGGGACCTCCTAAGGTCACAGTCAGTGACTTACATTTCCTCACAATTGTGGGCTCGCAACGTATTCACAACACTTTTATGCGTGGTATATGGCGTCCTCCTTGTCTTGTCTTTCACATCTGACCCTGTATGAAAAACAATTTGTGTATGATGTGCGAGTCTTGACTGAGCTAGCGCTTACTGTGAATTGAAGAGCATTCAGCATTGTTTATCCTTTCTTCAGTTGCTGGTCTCTATAAGTGCGTTTCCCACGCCAAACAGTCTTACATACTTTGGAAGTCATTTGGCCCGACTGAAAAACTATTCAAGGCATGCCTTTTTTTCATACTCTCCTGTACACCCCTCCGCATCTATCGCGCGCATTTATTTTTCATGTCTGTGACCATGATCTTCAAAAATAAAATAATAAATGACAACGATCAAGCAATTTCATCTCGGAACGTTTCGCTCACATCCGAACAAGCTTTGGTCTTCCAGGGAGTACCAGATATTCTAACTGTTGCGAGAGAGGGTTTAAAAACCAAAGTCCTGTGCAAATGAGAGCATCTTTCGAAATTTGTCCAACTTGGGTTCAAGTAGAACATAAGGTTGACAGAAACTCGAGGACTGGGTCTACCTTATGAGCTTCAAGGACGAAACCGGTCGTGGACTATCCAAGAGTTTTCAGCAACCTTATGGGTAGTGCGTTACGTCTAGACAACCACGTACCGAACGAAACATGAGGCGGCCTGGTGAAACGCATTCCACTGAAGCAGACCAGCCTAAACGAGGAATTCAGCTGGATTCAGTTGAGTATCGTGTCAAAACCAAATTCGTGCGCAAATGGAAGTATTTGTAGAGAGGTTGTCGTTCGTCAGAAGAGTAGAGCAGTGTAACCGGAGTATTCCGGTCATACAGGTTGAACCCCTCCAGATGTCGCGGTACATTATAGCTCAGAATGCAGAACGATGGGTCGTTACCGAAAGGTATCTTCAGAAACCCCAAGTGGACAGAATAACATCATCTACTCGACACAAACGTTTTCCACCTCATGCAATCTTTACAGAATATACCGCGTTGTCATATCAGCTACAGCTGAGCAGGAGAGCAACTAAGTAAATTGATATAAACTGATGACTTCGTTTCACTGCGACTCATAACCAAAACCCAAACGAAGAACGTAAGGGGTTGCCGTACTTAACTAAAAAGTCGGTATATCTCGCCCGACTGCACAAAGGTTGTATATCAAACCTCATTGAGACGTTAGATGCGATCATAAAAAAACCACAAACCCGAATGAATAAGTGCTTCAGGAAAATATGTGACTCCTTAACCATCAGAGAAGGTCCCCCAGTCCAAAAATAACCTGTCAAGTTGACTACATTAAAATACAGATAAACCGGGACAATAAAATATACTTGGGAATGAGAATCCAAAAACATGCTCAAAAACATCTGTGTCCAAAATCTGCTCCAGCCAAGAGTCATTGAAACACTGACCATGTTAAAACACCAAACTATTTTAAAGTCTTCACATGTAAAATTACTTTACATAGTAAAGGCGACGTTGATACACCGTCTTAACCGTCCATTATTCGCCCAGATCACCTTGTGTCCGACATTGCACCAGGCTGATAAACTGGAATATTTTACGTAATCACCAATTTGATCACTGCTATTTCATTGGCCTCCGTAAGTTCTCATCTTAGGGTTGGATTAACACCAACCATTGCTGTCCTACTTCTGATATCCTTGAAGATATCACGTCCTTATTTCTGAAACATCATGCATAGAGAAAATCACAACTGGGGCGGTAGAAGTCTCTCAAATGGGGTTGAGACCTGGGTCGTCCAAATGGCAGTTCACGGTCTTATCAACTCGGCCACCCATGCCCCATGTTTTCAACCTTCTACTCCCACAGTTTTAACCAATTTCGGTCGACCCTTCCACGTGACCTATTGGACCTTTTCAGTCGTACGTAACATCGCTGAGTTCGATATCAACTGGAAGGGTTAAGATCGGAGGATACAACTGTGGAAGATTGTGTTATCCCAAAAACCAGCCAAAGCATGACGACACTGTTGAGAACGTTAAGCATTGAGCAATCAGGCATCACCGTCATCCGACTCAGCATCAGCAGCCCCCAGGCACAATATCCTAGTCACATTCAGTGATAATTGCCCAAGACGTGTGAGTTCGTTCGCAACAACTAAAGAGGTCGTACCGGTGCAGTAATGGCATACTTTTACTTCTGGACATTGGCACAAACCTACTTCAACTTACTTGTTAGCGCTGTGCGACCAGTGTGGTATATGGACTGGTATCCCGCACGCCATGTATGCGCGTCCACACGCTGGGCAGTTCCAGAATTTTACTGGTGTTGGTACGGTCATCGTGAACCACTTACCAATGGATCGTAGCGTTATCCAGAACTAGACTTCCCCTGACGGAGTATCAAAATTGTTTTATAAGTCTACCTAACATTGGTCTCAGTTCAACAGTTGTGGCATTCCTTGGCCTCGGATGCCATCCTACAAATGCCCATTGTTTGTGAAAGCCATTCGATGCCGTATATTTAACGTAGCCTAACCTGCGCAACTAAATGTGAATCCAAGAACTTTCGCTTCCAGACAGTTCTGCGTTCTAAAGAAATCGAGTAGAGTTCCACTGTCCGCAGGGTTCCCTCGAAAAGAGTTTGCTTCAAAAAGAGTGAAAAATGGCTAGGTCCCTAGTTTATATACATTACGACTGATACACTGTCTTCCAAGGTAGTCGCTTCCAAGGAGGAAACAAACTGGCCACTTAGGTTGAAAAGTATCACTTTTGCATACACCATTCCATCCTCTAAAAATGGTTTGTTTAGACGCCATTAATGTCAAGAAATCATTGCGACGACGCACTTTATATTGAGACTACCATGGATCAGTCAATGAAGACGAGAGTTATCCAGCCGATTGAGCTGACATTGCGGGATGCCTCTACATGCACAGAAATGCGTCAAAGTACTAGCAATATTATTGTGCTTGATAGGATAATTCACATACAAGATCACTGGTCGCAAATCTGAAAAGCACCGCACTAGGTACCCGTTTTTGTCTACCCAACCTTGAGAGACCGTCCCAGTCAGCACTACCTGATGTTGGTGTGGAGATTGCTGCTTCCTTACGTCTGCGACTTACTCTAAGTACAATCCTACCGAAAGGAAATGTCAACATATTGCACGTATACTTCTCAAATCGTTTCTCTTTAACGGGCCTTTGCACCAAACACACGAAGAACTTCATAGAGTGCCTTGTCCTGTAAATCATAAAGACATTAAATCCTCTGTATTTCCCCACTCATCGGTCCCTTATTTAGCAAGAATCAAATGCAAATACCGGCAAATACTCTGCTCTACAAAGCACTGATGGTTAAGACAAAAGACCGTCATGCTGTTACGATTTCTGCACAGTGACAATATAAAGGTTCACTTCTAATAGATCAATGGAAGAGCTCCCTCGTGCATTTTACTTCATATCAGTCATTGCCTACTACTTTTGTATGGGGAAAGGGTACAAAAGAATGGCCGAAAGCACGCGCTTCCCAAGAGAATCAATCCTGCGGAAGACGCAATTCCGTATGGCCTAGAAAGTTCAAGAGCTTCATGGAAAACACTATATTTGGGGTCTATTAAGTCTTCCAGATAAAAATAAGCACAGTGTACCAGCTATTACAGCCTCGTCCACCGAGGATAAGGAGAATAAATGACAGCCACGCATTGGAGGCGATGGCCCAGTCAGTTCATTGACGTATAGCGGTTCTGTTAATTCTGTTTGGTAGCTTAGGGAATGAGAACCACACACTGAAGGCGGTAATTGCGGTGCCACATCACCACTGACTGCGTAACAGTAGGATTAACCGGGCATTCATATCACCTGTTAGAATCAAACATCTGTATCCCTCGCCGACCGGAGCCACCGTGACAAATCTCGACAGAAGCTGTCTTTTTCAACCTTGGAACTACCGTCCAGGTTGGTTGAAGTATACCAGCCTGAGCCTTTGACTCAAAAGTATGACCCACAAGGTAGTGGATGTAGGTTTTTTTCGGTTACCCTCCCCTTGGCCCCTAAAATCCGAGGCAGTGATTGTAAGAGTTTTCTTAAGGGAGGCCTACCGTATCCAATGTCTCAATAGTCTGACAAACTTGACAGCAGGACTTGACCAGGCCGGGGGCGCATGGGGTAAGGCTTAATCGTCCGATCCTAATGCGGCTGCGGACAGCCTGGACCTTCTAAGCAGCATGAGATTTTTTATTTTGATTTAAGCGCCGGTGGTCAGTGTGCGGTTTTTAGGGCCTATGTTTTCCAACCGGTCCTTCCTCGAGGGAAGGCAGCATCGCTGCTTCCATAAGTATGGAAGTCCGTTGACATGAAAGAGATACCTTACTGCCTTCGCACTTCTATCGTAAAGGACAGCACAAATTCATCTCCAAAGTGCCTCGTAATACGCTTTCTCGCAGGACAGGGCTCGATGTTCTTCCTCAAGCTGCTCCTGGTTGACATCCCCACCACGAAGACTGGACCTCACCGTGCTGTGGCGGTTTGTGTACCTCGGCGACACACTGAGCTATACTGGGGGGTGTCCGCGTGAGATTCAGAGAGAGTCTCTCATACCAGGTTGGTTCATGGGTAGATGTCTGACGAACACAGTCTCCTGGCCCTCCAGGTCGGGGGTTGGAACATGCGTGGCAACGTGTTCTGTAAAAATTGTAATGAACCTGCATTTCCAGTCCAAAACCGCTGCCTGGCGGTTAGGCTTTTGAGCCAAAGGCTTTGGTTGCGGACCCTAATAGTCCTCCTGTCTAGGTGTGGGCGCCCTGGCAATATCCCAGCCCTCGTACAACCATGACATTTACAAATAACAGTACTCTCATGCCACATAGGTCGCCATCAGCCGGGTTACCCTATTCGCTGCACACCGCAACGGGGTAAGCGAAAACAGGCTACTGCTGACGCCTCCCTTCTTCCTCTTTCACGTTTTTCGTACGCTGGATTCCTCAGCACTGATGTATGTTGTTTGTCAGGACAACACGCGGATTGCGCAGTACCGTGATCCGAACTGACTGCCCCCGCTCTCACAGGTTCCGGCTGCACCCTGTGATGCAGAAGCCGCTGCAGCTGGATATGCTGGTGATATTGTATGAGCGAACAGCGGAAGCGTTCTTCTGGCTGAGTGGATACCCGTTGATAGTCGCCTCTGCGGTTCATTTGGCAACATCTGTGAAAATCTAGAGGAGTGAGGTCCATCGCACCTTGTTTATTGTGTCCTTACGCCCCAACCGACTGTAGCTCTGAATCTGCCAAGGACAGTTTCTATGACGCTCTAGGTGCCCTTCTACAGCGGGCTAAAACCTCAGATATCGTTGTGGTTGCTTGTGATATGAACACCCAGGTAGGTAGACTGAGCGCTGCTGAGGCCCGATTGGGTGGTCGTCTTGGTCTGGACACGAGACGCACGGACAACGGAGACCGCTTACTTCAGATGTGTGCCGATCACAGACTGTTCCCTTGCAGTACGAATTTCCGGAACAGCGGAAATCGCTTGACAACGTGGTGCCCACCAACAAACCAGCGACGAACCCAAATAGACCACATCGCCGTCAGTTATCGGTGGCGAGGGTCGATCACCGCCTGCCGCTCCTTCTGGAACACCAGCGTGGACTCCGACCATGCACTTGTACGCTGCTGCTTTTCATTGCGCTTTTCAGGTGTACGCAAAACGCGCACACCTCGCTTAGCCATTGAGAAGCTAGTGGATCCAGAAGTCAAACGAAACTATCAAAACCAGCTCGTCGAATGCCTGCCGGACGGTACGGTGTCGGATATAAACGGCCACTGGGAAAAGATATCCAAAGCGCTACTCAAGGTCGGAACGTCTGTTTGCGGTACAACCCAGCCAACCTCATTCAGAACACTGGATCTCTGATAGGACCGTGTCTTTGCTGGAGACCCGGCGACAGATTCCCCCTGGCCGCCACCACAACTCCACCCGACGCATCATCCGACGCCAGGTGAAACTGAGTGTCCGCGCAGACCGAGAAGCTTGGTGGATGAAAAGACCGAAGAAATGGAAGATGCAAGAATGCTGGAAACGTCCGCAAGCTGTTCCACTTGATTCGTTCGACTGGTCCTCGAAAACCTCTTGTCAGAGAAATAATCAGAGACCAAAATGGCTCCCTGATATGCAGCCAAGCAGAACGTTTGGACCGCTGGGCACAGTACTTCGAACAGCAATTCAGCTGGCCACCTGCTACCTCCAATCCAGAATCTTGGCCTTCAACAGAAAGGTGGACCGTAAATATGGAGCAACCTTCGGTCTCAGAAGTGTCCCAGTGTATTTCTCTACTCAAGCGTCATCGTGCTGCTGGTCCTGACGACCTTCCACCTGCTCTTTTCAAGGATGGCGGTGGGCTCCTCAGCCAGTGCCTGTCTAGCCTATTTGGGTCTATCTGGGAGAAAGAGACCGTCCCAGACAACTGGGATGAATCGATAGTAGTGCCCATTTTCAAAAGGGTACTCGCAGTGAATGTACAACCACAGAGGTGTTAGTTTGACTCCTGTTGTGACAGGCTTCTGGCGTCACTGATTCTTCGTCGTCTTACGATGGCACGCGAAACCTTGACTCGTGAGAATCAAGCGGGATTTCGACCGGGTAGAGGCTGCGTTGACCACATCTTCACACTCCGTCAGGTGTTAGAGCAACGCCACATGTACAGACGACCCACAATCTTGGTGTTCCTTGACTTCAAGGGTGCGTTTGATTCTGTCGATCGGTCAGTGCTGTTAAATGTACTTGCTCAACAGGGTATGCCCCAGAGTTTGTAAACATAATCCGATCCCTATATTCACATACTTCTGGGCGGGTGAGTGTATGGCGAGCTCTCCAAAAGCTTCCCTACAAAAAGTGGTGTCAGACAAGGATGTCCACTCTCTCCATTCTTGTTCAACTTCGTCATTGATGAAATAATAACGCTGGAAGGTCTTCAAAACCCCGGTGTTCAAATCGTTGCTGGTGAGAGCCTTGTCGATCTGGAGTACGCAGATGATATCGCCCTCATCTTTGAAGACGAAAGTGAAGCACAAGCCCTGTTGAATAGACTGACCACCATCATACCATCTTTTGGCATGCGCCTTGCACCTTCAAAGTGCAAAGTCATGCTTCAGAACGTGCAGTCTCCGGACATATCCTTTAAAATTCAAGGAGAATCACTGGAGATTGTGGAAAACTTTACATACCTCGGTAGTTGTATTAGCTCTGACGGAAGTGTGTCTGATGAAGTCAGTGCAAGAATCTCAAAGGCTCGAATCACGTTTGCTAATTTGCGTCACTTGTGGCGTCAAAAAGGCATCTCACTAGATCTTAAGGGTTGTGTGTACCAGGCTACAGTAAGGGCTGTGTTGTTGTATGGGTGCGAGACATGGTCTGCGGACAGATGATGTGAGGCGTCTCCAGGTTTTCGACCACCGATGCCTCAGAAGCGTGGCTGGTTTTGGATGGCGTCAGCGTGTTAGTAACGAGGTGATTAGAAAACGGGTATTTGGTTGTGCTGCAAGTACTCAATTGGGAAATCATCCAGCACCACCGACTACGATGGCTCGGTCATGTGCTACGCATGCCGAAACACCGTCTACCGAGACGAGTGTTGTTCTCCGTGCCTACTTCAGAATGGCGCAAACCGCGAGGTGGACAGCGCATGACTTGGCAGAAAGGCGTGAAAGAGATCACGAAGAGTTTGGGTGTTGTTGGTGTTGTACGCCTTCCAGGATGGAGTCCCCGTGACCCCGCCTGTGCTTGGCTGGAGACGCTGCAAGAAATGGCGGATAATCGACGTCAGTGGCGTTTATGCTGTCAGTTTCTTTCCAGATTGTCTGGTTGAGCGGTTGGAGGTGTAGGCATCTCAGAATGCTTGACATGAGCCAGCGCTAGGTCCCCTCCCTCATCCACTCTTTTCCTCTTCTTTCCACTCTACGGCTTTTAATACGTTATTATATATATATATATATATATGAAATTGGATGAACTTTATGGTTGTACGGCAGTGAAGCATCAGTTTCAACACTGATGTTGCTGTCTTTGATGATTATGATGATCGCTTAATAAGCGGACTAATATCCCAAACCCGACTGTTTCAGTCAGAAATATGGAGCGAAAGAATATCCTGAATAACAAAACACACGAGGTTTTGTTAACAATGGCTGTCGCAGTGTATTTGTGACCTTGAAAATGCACTAGTTCCGAAGGAAAATCGCACTTTGGAATCCGCTTTTTTATATTCTCACAGAGTCAACGCGAACTGTTCTTAGTACTTGTCTGTACAATGGAAGGTTAACAAGAAACGTCCTAAATATAGCTTTTTTTAAACCGTTGCCATATTTTGCGACCTCGAACCTGTTTTCAATTGGGTTGCAATCATCGGGAAGCACTGAGTTCCTATTGTCTTCGAATAATAGCAAATTACCGAAGGTAGGTATCTTAAAAGTTGTATTAGTTCTCATTGTAGTGAGACAGATAAAGTCAACCCACGACTCGAAGACCCGGGTAGCGTGCCTGATTTCGAGAACCTATCTCAACGGGTATCAGTAGGGGCATGAGAGATTACGAAAAGCATTGGTTCTCTCGAAGGGGGGGCTTGTCCCCCAGGAAGGAGTCCGCCTGATCTCTACTGTACCTGGTTAAAGACATTGCAGTCAGTGTTGTGTAGGCACCTTGAAATGATTGTGGTAGGCTAGCATCAAGTCCCTTCCCCATCCACTTCCAGTCTTTTGTTCACCATAAAGCTTTTAAATGGATTATTATTGTTTTCTGACTTGTAATGAGATCGCTAATGAATGGACAACCTGCTGTGCGACTAATAAACTGCAGCAATCCATAATCACTGAATCTGATTAAATTATATTCCTAACACATCAAGCAATTCCAAATGGTCTATAAATGAGCCTGCAGTGACAAGTTCTTTAAAAACGCTTCAAATGAACATACCTCCAGATTTTCGTTGGTATTCGTGACCTGAAGATATGAACACTCGGAAGTGCAAACGACGACCACCTCAAATTTCCCAACCGGTTCTATCGAAAACTAAATCCCCATGGTAGCAAACAAACGCAAACTCTAGGTGAAACAGTTAATCAGTCCACCGTATTTGCACAGGGCTTGAACACCTGATCTAACGCACTTATTAGGACGCTTTTTGCCAGCAGCCCAATTTGTGGTACCATTGAATTTGGTGTGTACAACCATATTGGAAACCCAATCATGTGGATAGTGATTAAAAAGGCTGGAGTGAAAGTGAGAAGCAATGGACCTAATGTCGAACTACTACATCCATCTGGACGAGTACATTCCTGAAATTCAGTCAGTGTGGTAATGAGGATAAAGGATATCAATGTCAGTGGACTCGTAAAAAGTTTTGCGGAGTGCAAGTATGTTTCCAGCCTGGACACGGCACAAAGATGCAGCGTGTACAAACAATTCCCTTTCCAAGATAACAACAAAGGCCACAGTAACCTCATCTCAGATGGCTCCTGCTAACTTCTGATATTGATAGTGGATGGAATCTAGAAGTAATTTCACTTCCGGGCTGCTACCCGACCCACGAACACCAAAACTAGGCACTAGGCAAAGCGAATGGAACGACACGTGTGAGTCCTGGATCAAGCAAATGGAAAAAAGTCAAAATAAAACGATAACCGAGAAAAAAAGTAAAATACGCTGCGAATAGCACAATTAGGAGAAGACTTATCCTTAAAAGCAAGCAACACAAGCACCACAAGGTTTCCAACAAAATTGAAACTATCGACGAAGATCCGCGACAAAAACACGCTACAGATGAATGATGATGACAAAAAGAAGAACACCGAAACCCAACCGATCAAACTATCGAAAACATATCCAGGCCAGCTAGTACAAAAACAGTGAACACCGCCGAAACTATAAGGAACAGTAAACCAGTGAGAAAACAGCGGAAAAAGGGGAAAAATTAACAAACGAAGTAAATATGAAACATCAACCGTCAATCAATAAAGCAACAAATTAGCGACCGCATTCTAGCACGAATACCAAGCCAGACCGAGGTCATTATTCCACCCGATTTGGAGAAACATAAGACAGCCGACGTGTCAGCAAACATATTCCGTACATTCACAATAAATCACCGAGAAAACTCAGCAGCACCTAGAAAAAAAACTTAAGATTCTTAAAACACAGGTAACTATCAAGATCATTCATCAACATAGAGCACCACTGATCACAACACAACGAAGAACAAAACAAACCGAACAAACAAAAAACCACCCACAATACGAGAAAATACCCACCGCAAATAAAGCAACACAATGCGGAGCGCCTCGCAACACAATCTGGCAGCCGGAACGAGGTCACTCTGGCACTAGTTTAGGAGACCCAGAAGAGCTGCACGATTTCGGGACCGTACACTGCGTCCAATCACATTGAACCGCCGGAATAGTACCCAAGTCCCCACGAAAACAAATCAACATCAAAATCCACATAACCAAACGACAGCTCACTACCACAAACAGTCATCAAAATGTAGCATCTACGGAACATTCAACAAACAACTACAACAACAAAAACAACAACAACCACAGCAGCAACCACGACAACAGCAACAGCTAAATCAAAAACAACAACCTACAACGAACAAGCCAACAAACATAACAAATCAGAAAGCAGTCACCCGTAAATAGAGCAGCGAAACGCTCAGCGCATTGCACCACAATCTGGCAGCCGGAACGAGGTCACTCTGGCACTAGTTTAGGAGACCCAGAAGAGCTGCACGATTTCGGGACCGTACACTGCGTCCAATCACATTGAACCGCCGGAATAGTACCCAAGTCCCCACGAAAACAAATCAACATCAAAATCCACATAACCAAACGACAGCTCACTACCACAAACAGTCATCAAAATGTAGCATCTACGGAACATTCAACAAACAACTACAACAACAAAAACAACAACAACCACAGCAGCAACCACGACAACAGCAACAGCTAAATCAAAAACAACAACCTACAACGAACAAGCCAACAAACATAACAAATCAGAAAGCAGTCACCCGTAAATAGAGCAGCGAAACGCTCAGCGCATTGCACCACAATCTGGCAGCCGGAACGAGGTCACTCTGGCACTAGTTTAGGAGACCCAGAAGAGCTGCACGATTTCGGGACCGTACACTGCGTCCAATCACATTGAACCGCCGGAATAGTACCCAAGTCCCCACGAAAACAAATCAACATCAAAATCCACATAACCAAACGACAGCTCACTACCACAAACAGTCATCAAAATGTAGCATCTACGGAACATTCAACAAACAACTACAACAACAAAAACAACAACAACCACAGCAGCAACCACGACAACAGCAACAGCTAAATCAAAAACAACAACCTACAACGAACAAGCCAACAAACATAACAAATCAGAAAGCAGTCACCCGTAAATAGAGCAGCGAAACGCTCAGCGCATTGCACCACAATCTGGCAGCCGGAACGAGGTCACTCTGGCACTAGTTTAGGAGACCCAGAAGAGCTGCACGATTTCGGGACCGTACACTGCGTCCAATCACATTGAACCGCCGGAATAGTACCCAAGTCCCCACGAAAACAAATCAACATCAAAATCCACATAACCAAACGACAGCTCACTACCACAAACAGTCATCAAAATGTAGCATCTACGGAACATTCAACAAACAACTACAACAACAAAAACAACAACAACCACAGCAGCAACCACGACAACAGCAACAGCTAAATCAAAAACAACAACCTACAACGAACAAGCCAACAAACATAACAAATCAGAAAGCAGTCACCCGTAAATAGAGCAGCGAAACGCTCAGCGCATTGCACCACAATCTGGCAGCCGGAACGAGGTCACTCTGGCACTAGTTTAGGAGACCCAGAAGAGCTGCACGATTTCGGGACCGTACACTGCGTCCAATCACATTGAACCGCCGGAATAGTACCCAAGTCCCCACGAAAACAAATCAACATCAAAATCCACATAACCAAACGACAGCTCACTACCACAAACAGTCATCAAAATGTAGCATCTACGGAACATTCAACAAACAACTACAACAACAAAAACAACAACAACCACAGCAGCAACCACGACAACAGCAACAGCTAAATCAAAAACAACAACCTACAACGAACAAGCCAACAAACATAACAAATCAGAAAGCAGTCACCCGTAAATAGAGCAGCGAAACGCTCAGCGCATTGCACCACAATCTGGCAGCCGGAACGAGGTCACTCTGGCACTAGTTTAGGAGACCCAGAAGAGCTGCACGATTTCGGGACCGTACACTGCGTCCAATCACATTGAACCGCCGGAATAGTACCCAAGTCCCCACGAAAA
The DNA here is from genome assembly GCA_003604175.2 of Clonorchis sinensis. Taxonomy (NCBI): domain Eukaryota; kingdom Metazoa; phylum Platyhelminthes; class Trematoda; order Opisthorchiida; family Opisthorchiidae; genus Clonorchis; species Clonorchis sinensis. The sequence continues at coordinate 122,311,160 of CM030370.1, read as the reverse complement.
CAAATCAACATCAAAATCCACATAACCAAACGACAGCTCACTACCACAAACAGTCATCAAAATGTAGCATCTACGGAACATTCAACAAACAACTACAACAACAAAAACAACAACAACCACAGCAGCAACCACGACAACAGCAACAGCTAAATCAAAAACAACAACCTACAACGAACAAGCCAACAAACATAACAAATCAGAAAGCAGTCACCCGTAAATAGAGCAGCGAAACGCTCAGCGCATTGCACCACAATCTGGCAGCCGGAACGAGGTCACTCTGGCACTAGTTTAGGAGACCCAGAAGAGCTGCACGATTTCGGGACCGTACACTGCGTCCAATCACATTGAACCGCCGGAATAGTACCCAAGTCCCCACGAAAACAAATCAACATCAAAATCCACATAACCAAACGACAGCTCACTACCACAAACAGTCATCAAAATGTAGCATCTACGGAACATTCAACAAACAACTACAACAACAAAAACAACAACAACCACAGCAGCAACCACGACAACAGCAACAGCTAAATCAAAAACAACAACCTACAACGAACAAGCCAACAAACATAACAAATCAGAAAGCAGTCACCCGTAAATAGAGCAGCGAAACGCTCAGCGCATTGCACCACAATCTGGCAGCCGGAACGAGGTCACTCTGGCACTAGTTTAGGAGACCCAGAAGAGCTGCACGATTTCGGGACCGTACACTGCGTCCAATCACATTGAACCGCCGGAATAGTACCCAAGTCCCCACGAAAACAAATCAACATCAAAATCCACATAACCAAACGACAGCTCACTACCACAAACAGTCATCAAAATGTAGCATCTACGGAACATTCAACAAACAACTACAACAACAAAAACAACAACAACCACAGCAGCAACCACGACAACAGCAACAGCTAAATCAAAAACAACAACCTACAACGAACAAGCCAACAAACATAACAAATCAGAAAGCAGTCACCCGTAAATAGAGCAGCGAAACGCTCAGCGCATTGCACCACAATCTGGCAGAAGAGCTACAGGATTTCGGGACCATGCGGTGCGTCAAATGTCAGTTTGGCGCGAGCATGTTACGCAAGTCCCAACGAACTAATCACTGTCAACTTTAACTTTCGTGAAAGTCTGTTATGTCTGTTACAGTTGTTTTCATCAATAGTTTATTCGAGAAAATATACGATGAGGAAAGTTCTCTAGCGTTCAACTCCAGTGATCATAGGCGGCGTTGCATTCTGCAAGACGGTCGCTTGAAATGGTACACTGTGTTGCCATAGCTACTATGAGCGACGCCGTTTTTGTTCCCGGTTCCGTTTTCCCCGGTTGGACATTCGTTTACTTTAGTTGGTTAGGTACTTCGAATTTTCCACGAAGCTGGAAGAAACCCATTGAAACTACCTCACTCTGGTCACAATAAATAATGCGATGCAGAATATCACATTCGCAAAATTGCAGCGGTTTTCAGCGAAACACTACGAGCAGCATGACATTCGAAAAACCAAAGATTTCTAAAGAACATTATAGAATCACTGATATGACTTGCTGGACAAGAGAGATAGTAATTGTTTTATTTGACTTCCGTCATTCAGTTACACAGTCATTACATACGAGGAGCATGATTCACCTGACAAAGTACAAAAATGGATAAACAACGAAGTATTACGCAGAAGCTACATGAAACCCGTAACGATGAGAGTGAACTGCATCATTTTACTGCGGTTGGTTCCTACGAGAGGATGAACGGGTTTCGTGAATGACAATGAAACCCAACGAGGAAATACAAACAGTGACTTCCTCAATGTCACTGCGCTTTTGATTGAGGGTTCACCTCCGTCGCCGACCGACGACGATCAGAAAAGCAATGGAGAATGTTTTATGTGCAGAACAGCAGTGTCGTCATAGTGCCCAGATTCCAAAGGTATTCCGATTTGAGGTGGTTTATGCGTCGGAAACCAAACATCCAAACCATAGGTTGGCCAGCTCGACTGAAACGACAACCGGGCGTTCGGATATACCGCCCAAAATCCACTTTCGCCCATTTACCTAGATAGGTATTTCGCTGCCATATACGGGAGGGACAAGATGACTCAATAGTTAAAGCGCGAATTCACTGACCGGAAGGTCCGTGGTTCGAACCCGACCTCTGCCTCTCAGCTTCTGTCTAGGCTTGGGCAACCTGGCAGTATCTCAGCCCTCGTGCTTCCATCAGAAGGCATGGCAGCTAGGCACCGAAAGGGTGCTACAACTGCAACTACAACTGCTGCCACTTACGGAGGACTTTCTCAACAGCGGTCCATGAGAGCAGTTCCGTGGGAGCTTCAATATAATTTAAAGGATGGCTTCATTGGCTTCTACAGATAGTAACTCGACCACACCTACCAAAAATCGACCACCCTGACCAACAAAATACTCGAGGAAAGTTGGAAGCTTTCAAAGAAAACACAATCATTTGTATATTCACATTTTTGAGCAACACAGCTCACTCATAGCGAAACACGATTAGAGTAGGGACAGAGACGAGGATGCACTGGAACGGTCGAAATATACATTTCAAAAAACACAAAGGAAAAGATCCATGCGTCAACAGGACTACGGAATCAGCAGATACACAAAGAAATAGGGGTATACGTATAAAGTACCGATACACGTCAAGCAGCTCAGTGTTTAAATTATCGAGACTTGCGCGCACTGTGTTGCGACCATAGGGAGTAGAGTTTGTACCCAAAATACACAGAAAACCCGTGCACCTGGATACAGAGCGAGAAGAAAATGTAAATAAGTACAATAAGCGGAAAACCGTAGAAAAAATGTCTAGCTTTGCGAGTTCCATAGTACTCGAGTAGTTCAAGCGCATTCTGGAAACATCCAACGACTACTGAACCCAAACCGAAAACCACAGTGCCCGTGACCGCAATGCGCATTAGGCCAGCCCGATTCTTGTTCAGCGAAAGGTATCCAAAAACGGTAGGCACTAAGCTACCGAAGCACCATACATACTCCCAGAGGTTAGACTGCGGAAAAGGCCACTAATTGGAAGAGGTATAAGTGACCACCAGAGAAATGATTAACTTACTTTCTCAACGAGCGAACGAGTTTTGAAGCCAAATCGTAGGCATAGTTCGGGAAATAATCGAACGAACATCAGTAACCAGAGCGCGAAGTGAAGCATAAAAACAACACGGATCCGGCGTTTAAGCAGCGGCCTAAACAGACCATTTGAAAAGAGTGTAAGTGTATACTATCACGAACACTAATAAGAACGAAAAAGCACACAATTACGTATATGTACCGATCCAAGAGTACTCACAAGAACCACGGGGAAAACCGAAATTCCCTGAATCCAGGGGGTCCCCTTAACGGAAGGGATGAGAACATACCTAAGTGTCCTACAGAAATCACTGCATCTACACCGAACCTCTGTGACATAAGACCAATTCGCAATCACACACACACAACGCAAGTCGTGAAGGCAATTGTCTGTTCCTGGGATTTGGTTTTGGATAAGAATGGGTAATAAACACTATAATATATTCAGTGTTGTTAGACTCAGTGCCGCCGCGAACTTTTTTGTGTCCCCATAGGTGAAATTCGTTAAAGTAAACTAATTGCGAACATCTTCACATCCTGAATGGCACTGACTGTTGTTACAGTGATGGAATTCCGGTTTAAAGTTTTATGTTTAACGTTAAAAAATTACCAACTGTTTTCCGCGAGCAAGCTGACGGGTTTGTACGAACTTACAACGCGAAGCATCCCACCAATTTCCACGCTGTATTTATCGATATATTGTGTGTAAAAAGGCGCTACAATTCAAAATTGCACATTTTGGCTGTTACCAAATGCTCAATACTAGTTGTTCTGCTAGTGTTGCTTACATGGCCGAATAAAGTTCACAAAAACGGGACAAATTTCAGACTGTATCTGAGTGGTGCAAAATCGAAGTTTGCCGTGATCCTGTCATTCTATTCAAGAACGAGGCTCTTATTTACTGTGCGGAGCAGTTTTAAGTAAAACTCACTGTCAAAAAGTGACGAGTTGGCACCAACCCGTAAACCTAGATCAGACATCGATTCAGTGTTAGCTATTTGGCGGAAGACGAAAAAGTTCTTGGAGTTGTTGCAACGCCCACTTATTCAGCAGAAAAGGCAATGATCTCCCCGGAATACAATGTTCATGTTCAGAGAGTTTAAGTGGCTAGCTCTGTCGCACGATGTATCAGTGCCAAGGTTTGATAGACTTGTGGTTCAGTACGCCCAGACTGCGCTGGGGAACCGGTATACCACTCATAAAAAGTGGATTTAAAAACAAAATAACCCTTCAATTTGTTCTCTCTCTCGCGCGCGCGCAGGCGATTTCAATCTCGTAGTGAAGCGATCGTAGTTTGAATCGTGGAGCTAACTTGGCTAGCCTACCTTTATCCTACATCATCCCTTCTGTATCGTTTACCACTGAAATCGGCATCCCCAATTCTAATGGCCTACCCCACGTCTGATATCAGAACACTCGTCGCTACATTGCTTCCACTTAAAGGACGGAGTTTGCGCCTCTACCGACTCCTTGTGTATCTCATAGAACCTTGCCACTGATGTCTGTAAGCATGATTTTGAAATTTCCGGCTTGATTTCAGTCTAGTCTGTTGCAACACATACTTTTGCTGTTTAGCGGCCACCAAATGGCAATGACACATACCCTTTATTCCCTTTGTTGAACGTTGATTGTGAGCATACTCTTCACTACCCGGCATCAGAACATTGTATTCTCGACGACTTCAATTCCAATGAGTTAGAGTTTCTACCAGGTTCCACCCTCCAGAACATGCTAGCCACAAGACCAAATTTCCTTCCACAAATGGGCTTGTTCCATTTTAACACAAGTTTCCATCAGAACGGTGACACACACACGGGTTCGAACCACGGACCTTATGGTCAGTAAATTCGCGCTCTAACCACTTGGGCCATATCGCACCCAATAAATGCGAACAATTTAGTCAAAGAGGAACGCATAGATTCCGCCATATCTTCGTAAAGCGATTATACGGCCCAGCAGGCCTATGGTGGTCCGAGGCAGAAAGACAGTAGCATTTCACCAACTGAAGGGGCGTCAAAAGTAACACACCACGGCTTAAAATGAGCGGGTCTTCCATTCATTGAACTTTCTGGTCCTACCCAACTGCGCACTGATGTTATCTCCTCGTATGGTGACGAAACGTTTGCAAGTCAATTGTCAAGCTCGGCGAACAGATCAACAGCCATCTGATCAAAAGCAATAACCACGCCTCTCTGTTTACACACAGGCTAAGTTTGAGCTGTCGTACAATAGTCGTCTAGCGGAGTTACACTCTGAGCCCGAGGGGATAGATCACCTCGCATCCAGGAGTGAGAAACCTTTCTGATGCAATGGCTTCCGTGTACGCGCTCGGAAACACCACAAGCAGTCCCTAAGTTAGTTATAATCAATATCTTCCAGAAAGGCAAATGCATTTAGTGCATTACATGGTAAGTTTTGGTATGTTTACCCCAATCGTGGCCTAGAAATCTTTTCTACTGCTAAACAGGAAGTTCGTTTCTGGGGCTCATCGGGAAAATTCAATGGAATTTTTTCCGAACAAAGGAATCACCTGAATCAACCTGTGTATTCCAAAACGAGGACCAGGACGCTGTGTTTGTCGGTTTATCCATTGACCAACCCGGTAGGAGGCTGCTGAATGGGTTACCGAGGTGACAAACTATTGCGCGACAATAACGTCCACTCATTTCACAAAAGGTGAGTGGTGCTAGGTGGACGAGGGGGCCAGTTTTTGTGCTAGGACCTACGAGGAGAATACTCACATTAGGAGGTTGGGGGAGGGACACGTGGAGTTGTGAGAAGAGGGGCGTCGATGTTAACCCTCTACTCTCTCCGCTACCCCTGAATGCTCAGCGTTGCTGCATGCTAGTGGTGTCAAGATTCAGCGTACGTGACCTGCCATTTTATTAAGTTTGCTTATATTTTGCTTATATTGGGCCATCTGTTCACCGTGCTACAAACGTACACAGACTTCCCATATTCACTTCCCGTCCATGGTCATCTAGCACCTCCAGCATCCTTATCTAGTGCTTTCGATGAGGAATGAAACTTTTGGTCAAGAATTTACTAGTCCAGATCTACTGAGTGTCCTAGCCATTTATGAATTGGTTATTCTCACTGCAACTCCGCCTCAACCGACACAACCCAATCGATGCTTTATCACCACCGACTTCATTGGAGGGCATCATGCACTGCCTCAAATTCCTAATAACAGCCCAAGTCTGGACATAGGTTTATATGCTATCTAACGCACTGAGGTATGTTTCTTCTGTATTTGATAGTGCTATGATGAGATTAAAACCCATCAGCACCGTGAGGAAGTAAGCTCTACTCTTGACCTACATCTACACCACAGAATCAATGAGAGTATCGAACAAGTGCCCATCCTATGCTGAGCTTTGAAGCTTCATATTCACGTACACATCCGATGAACCTACCATGCTCAGTATGGCCTAATCATAACACTTCTTCTGAGAAAGATAGCAACAACCACATAATCCGCCATCAGAAGGCACATCAAAACCTACCCCTGATTGTATTGCACGGCCACTTTCTCTCTGTGGCGAAAGTCGGTACCATCAGTGCCCGTTGGGCGGGGGCCAGCACGGGAGGTCATATGGGTCACTAAAGTGAGCGTTCGGCACAACTGCAGGACGAGTCAGGGTCTTTGAATACTGAAACCTCATTGGTCAAAACGGGACAAATGCAGGTGCGGCATACGGCTGAAGGCTCGATAGGTTCAACAGACTTGCCTACAAGCCTGAGGTTGGAAGGCTCGGTTTGTTGGGCTATCGATTCTACTCACAGATTGCCGTTACGTATTTGGAAAAAGAGAGGAATGCATGGGGCTTGCGGTGCTTGCGCGGTATGTCCGAAATTGTTTATGCTTTTTGCTCGTGCAAATTTGAGGAAGAACCCTTCCGCTGTTTAATCTATTTACAGAGTTAGCACGTGTCATTTTTTGAACATTTTACTACAACATAACCCGTGCGTGAAAGCCTTTTTCAGATTACACTCCGTTTCTCCGGCGCATCTATTTTCGATCATGAGCCAGATGACCGTCCCTCCTGGATTTGGTCATCACCAACGAAAGACATTTCGTTGATCAGGTGATAATTAACGCTCCACTGGGACACAGCGACCACTGTGTGTTGACCTCTGGTTTCATCTGCTATTGGGCCAGAAATCCTGAACCGCAAACGTGGATTCGAAACTCCTGCCGTGCAGAATTTTTGGGAATGCGCACCTTTCTTGACGAAGTTAAAATGGGACCAGCCACAGTGGAAGACTAATATAGGACTACTGTCCAGAAAGTTCATGAGGCTGACACGATGTTCGTCCTAAAAAGACCAGCGTGCAGTCAGTTGAGCCTCAAGCTACCCAAAAGGATCCCGCGTCTTCTGGAAAAGGGGCCTCGACTACTTTTCAAAACGTTGACTGTAGTAGACACAGAAGATGAGCTGGCATTTCGTAAAAAGCGGAACCGCTGTAAATCGGAAATCCGCCAATGGAACATACGAAAACAAGCCACCATTCTAGACCTCGCCCGGAAGAACAGAAATGTGCTGTTCAAATACATGAGACATCGCCGCAGAAACAAGCCATCCGCGTTCTCCCTGAGGGACAGGAACGGGGAACCCACGAGTGACCCAATAGTGGTATCTGAGTTCTACAGAGATCACTATGCAGGTCTGTATTCAGTCCCAGCGTCCTCGTCACATCCAACGTTGTCAAGGCGTACCTACGAACGGCCTCTAACCGACTTGGTATTCACGGTGGAGGACATTCGTCAACTCCTGCACAAGATCAACCCATTCTGCGCGTTGGGGCCCGACGAAGTCCACCCAAGGATCCTGAAGGAAACGTCGTACACACTGGCAACTCATTTCCATCTGCTGTTTCGTCAGTCGCTTGACGAAGGCCACCTTCCCTCTGTTTGGAAGGAAGCGATTGTCACGCCAATCTACAAAACTGGTGACCGACTATCGCCTGGCAGCTACAGGCCTATAAGCCTCACTAGCGTGCCATGCAAGGTGATGGAACGCATTCTGAAGCGAGCCATTCTAGATCACCTTACTTCCAACAACTTGATTTCTCAAGCTCAACACGGATTTCTCCCAAACCGTTCCTGCGTGACGAACATGCTCGTATTTATGGACAGCTTAACCCAAGCCAAGGACGAGGGACTCATATCGGATGCCATATTTTTCGACTTTTCAAAAGCATTTGATCGAGTCCCACACGTCCCTCTGCTCCACAAACTCGAGTCTTACGGGATTCAAGGGAAAATCCTACACTGGATCAAGGCATTCCTATCAGACAGATCATTCCGAGTGAAAGTAGGCTCGACCTACTCTTCTGCGGCGCCGGTCTCCATTGGAGTTCCTCAGGGCTCCGTTTTGGGACCTTTGCTGTTTCTGATATACGTCAATGACCTTCCAGATGTTCTTTCAAGTCCATGTCTACTTTTTGCGGACGACTTGAAATCGTGGAGTTCCAATGCCAGTGCCCTCCAAATTGATGTAGACGCCGCAAAGCAGTGGTCGTTGGACTGGCACCTTCCTCTGAATGACGAAAAGTGCGTCCATATGTCATTTGGAGGAGACTCAGCGAACTCCTTTGTCATGCATGGTGAGAAAGGACCAGAAGACATCACGAGGATAGATGCCAAAAAAGATTTGGGTATCTGGCTCTCTCCAAACCTGTCCTTCTCACTGCACCTTGAGAAATCGGCTCAGAAGGCATTCGCTGTTCTACGGATGATTCGGCGTACCTTCTCTCGTATTACTCGCACGGACTTCCAAATACTCTATGGGGCCTATGTCAGACCGCTCCTTGAATATGCCAACCCGGTTGTCTACTCAGGACGCACGAAAGACGTAATCCTCATTGAGCGTGTCCAGCGAGCTGCTACGAAAATGGTTGCCGGTCTCAAGTCCATGGACTACGAAACGCGTCTCGTGGTGCTCGACCTCTTTCCCTTGGAGTATCGTCGCCTCCGAGGGGACTTAATTCTTACTTACGCCCTGTTTGAACAAGGCTTGGCCAACAGGTTATTCACCGTTGACTCAACAAACACACGGCGGGGACATGGTAAGAAGATTTTTAAGCTCAGAGCGCACACCCTCATTAGGCAAACTTTTTTCTCATTTCGGGTAGTGACTACACGCAGCTCTTGTGGTGATTTGTACTTTTCTTTTGCTTCCACCACAATATTAGATATTTTCTCAACCGTGTAAACATTTTTCGTTTTAATACTAAATACTACAAAAGCGAGCTTCCGTACAATTTCACGCAATACAAACGTGGTCACGCGTTTCAACTCACTCTTACGATTTCGCTTGCGCTCACAGAGGTCATTCACGAGTTTCATGTGCTAACTCTGGTAGCATAACATTTCAGACTACCTTCGGATCTTATTATATATGAGAACTGTCCAACAGAAGACCCCTGAACAAACATGATTGGATCATTATTTATTCCCTGACCTGATCCAACGACGAACTATTTAAAAAGAACAGTGCTTAGTGAGTCTGTTCCATCTGACCTCTTTATTATTGTATACTCAATCTAACGTTATTATTTTTATTTCTGTGCCACACACTCCTGGTAAAATTGCTTTTGGTAGTCAGATTACTACACCCTCCTCTACAACTGTCGGAAGACAGATGAAGGTAAAACGGATGTCAGTCGATGTCAATCGGTAAAACGTAGAATGCAATGTCACGCCTGCAGAGTCTGGTGGCGCCTACAGGCCGACTAGATACGCCAATTATCTGACTCTCCTGACCCGTTTGCCTGCGCCAGCTGCCTCTACCTTAAGGGGGCTCCGTAACTGAAAAGAGAGCTATCAAAAGCGAAAGCAAGTCCTCAGTACTGAATTGGAAGGACCAGTGCGAATGTTCCGTTTAAATCCGTATACTCGACGAAAAACTGGCGCTTCTTCTTAAAGCTCGAAGCTGCAAAGTAGGTTATACAGCTCACTGATGTGGCAGTCAAGACCGCCATGACGTCTCTAGTGGACTTCGGACCGATTATCTGGGGATTCTATAATAATCAATCCAACAAAACTGGCACAGTCGCTCCTTGGTGGTGTCATCACAAAGCCTGAATTCGGGTCGCTTCATGCAGAGTGGTTACGCGGAAAAGAAAGCAAGTGAACATCTGGGTTTATAGTCACTCTTTCCTACCCAACTGCCATACAGAATGTCTTAAAGAGGACTGCCAGCATTCGAAAGGCCTATAAAAAATGAAGTGTATGCCCGAGGCTCGCATCCCAGAGCCGCGAAAACCGAGCCACAGCAATTCTGAATGGAAGGTATGAAGCAGGCTTCCTCGTTTCATCTTGTGGCCAACCCGATGGTAGTTATGGTCGCTTGCACACTTGAAAGCATGCCGACGAAACCACCCGCGACTCCGGATTGCAGTTTCTAGCCAACAGCCGCAGATCCGAGTATCACCAACGACAGCGTTCCACGGGAAGAGGCAGGCCTCGTGTGTGGACGCAGCGTCCAACGTATGTGGATTTATCTTCGCATGTTTCCTTAGCAAATAATAAAGCCGCAGCGGTGTACTTTAGGCCTAATTCAGAAGTACTAAGCTAGTTCGGGTTATCTGTGCACAGAATAGCAGCAGTCTACCAACAGATCAACCACAAGCTTCAACCCGGTCTTCGGGGGCTGTTGTGTGAACCACAGAAACGCTGAAGTGGCAGAACTGTCAGCATCTAGCCCCATTCCATTTCCCCTCCGAGCTGCGGTTTCAGATAATTTTTTGGCTCAGCGTAGATAATGCGCTGGACAATTATTTATATATAGACATGCTACACTATGAGGGGAAACCGTGAGAACGCCGTAGCTTTCCAGAAATCAATTCCATTGTGCAAAGACTGAGCAAGCTTTGCGCTCGAATCGACTCTCTCTTCGCGGGAGGACATAGGGCACTGATAACATCATAGCGGGTTGTTTCAAGAGAATGGTGCTATTCATTCGCAAGGCAGCATTCTCGTTGGTTAGTTGTGCACAAGCCAGAAACCGCTCGCGATCAAGCTGCTTTTGCGACCAAGCTAAAGAATGACGAGTTAAATTGTTAAAGTGCATAGATTGAAGAAAGACTGTCGATGCAAACGAGATAATAGCCGGAAACTATTTAAGGAATCTATTCCAAAAAGTCGCCGCTTCTCCGCGTGAAGTGTGCACAACTTGACGTTTGTAAAATGAATACGAAAATATAAAACATCACGAAACATATCCATATACCTTACTCTGCCCTCAATCGGCTTCTCTCTTCACAAACCTGCGTCCGACTATACACTGCTCCTTCCAATAGAAGTTTGGCTGGGACTCGACATTTGTTTTCGGAAATCTCGATTTTAATCTAACTACATATGTACCAAAGAGTTTTCGCACTCCGGACTTTAAGTTACTTTCATTTCTGTTAATCTTATTTCTATACATTTATTTGTTTTTTATTTATTTATATCACTATGCCATCGAGCCACGAGCAGCCATTTGTGGGAGCACCTGCTAAACGGCTGAGCAGTCGAATGTTCGGGCATGGTTCACTTGACTCGGTCCAGCCAATCACTTGCCTGAGTTTGGCTGGTGCATGAGTCGTCTACCCAGGAAGACGTAACTAGAGAAGAACTGGAGCATGGCGGGTTTATCGCTGATGCGCTTAGAAGGGATATGGCTCTGAAGTATGATGCCTGCGATAGACGAAAACATCCATCCCGCACAGCCCTAGAACTAAAACACAGATGCAGAAACCCGTCGATAAGCTGTTATTCTGCACACCATGTATAACATGAGCCGAAAAGGTACAGTCAAGAGTAGGAAGGGATTAGTTGTGGGTGTGCCATCAAACTGGGTATGGCAGTGCTATTCCATCATTGCACGGACATACTTGGGTTTCTGGACAGCCCCGTAACGGACGTCATAGTTGAGATGGTTGAGCTGGAATGTACAGTTCTTTGAGCAGCGGGGTTTTTTAGCCGGTCAAGGAAATTTTCAGAGGTGGGACGAAGCCAATGTAAAATCGCAGGTATTTTTCTGGTCCGTTTGCTGATCTCTGGGGATGAAAATCACAGACCAGGTGAAGTAGATAACGGCATAAAGGGTGTCCGCACCGTGTATTGCCGAGCTTGAAAATACGGAAGAATGAGATAAGGTCACTGAAGCCCGGTAAGTATAAGGAGATATCTGCTAGGATAAAGTGCATTAATACAGAGAAAAAACCGAACGTTTACCGCAATCAGGTTTGTGCCAACAAGTGACTAAATGAGACGGCATAGGAGTAGAGCTGTACTTAGTGGGCTAGCGATCAAGCACGGGTTGAGTTTGCTAATAAATGCTATTATAGTACAAGAGATCTAGAGCAAACCGGTATAAGCACGCAGAGGTGGTGTGGTTAGGGAAATTGAACATATACTCAATGACGGGAGTAGGACCTCCAAGATGATGGGCCAGTTTAGCTGGAATTTATTACGTGAGTTTGAAACTGAACACGCCATTTACAGTCCAAGGAGAGGCGTACGGATTTGTGAAGCGTTATGTGTGCATTAGAAGTTGTACTAGTTCTGACTGTAGTGCGACAGATGAGGTCAGTGCACGAATCTCCAAGGCTCGGTTCGCGTATGCTAATTTGAAACATCAATGGCGTAAAAGTGGCATATCCCTTAATGTGAAGAAACGTCTGCACCACACTGCAGTACGGGCTGTTGTGTCGTATGGCTGTGAGACTTGGCCTGTACAAGCAGCGGATCTAAGACGTATTTGGGTGTTTGACAATCGCTGTCTCAACTGTAGCTCGGCGATATGTAGACATGATTTTGGAAGTAAAGATGGATGGTAATACTTCGGCATTAACGATTATTTGGATTAGGTTGCAACCTACCTACAAGCATGGAATAGTGCCTCAGAATAGCCTGAACTAGCGAACAGCTCCCAACGTAACTGCCCGAGATATGGAAGCTTATTTATATAAAACCGGATGCTGAAAATTACAAACGCAAACACGTTAGCTTATCGGTTTCTCGGAAGGTAGCCCCTAGCTGGCGAGACTGCTACTGCGGCTCATTATAGGATGGCTACGAGCCGACTATATTAAGTTACGTGGTATTGGTATCGGGAAGCACAAGTAGAGTGAAGTTGGGGCTTAGCGCTCTAAATGAGCAGACTTGACACCAAGTACCCGCCCACTTACTAGGCCCTCGTTACCGCTCATCCATGGGTGCACGTATGGTGACGCACGTGGTCCTTGGATCCTAGGGCTCAAGTCCGTACCACTTGATCTCACGAATGACAAATATACATAAATACTGGCCCGACGTTTACTATAGGTAACAGAAGCAAGCAACGCATTGAAGTAGGCTGACATGTATAGGTGAGGCCTCAAAAACAGCGTCACACATGGACACGGGCCTAGCAGTTACGATAAGTAGCGAACGTGGGCGAAATTGTGTACACTTATGAGTATGACGTGTTGCCGTTAGCCGTTGGATTAGGTCATCGTGTATAGGTGAGACCTCATAATCAGCGTCGCACATTAACACGGGCCTAGCAGTTACGATAAGTAGCGAACGTGGGCGAAATTGTGTACACTTATGAGTATGACGTGTTGCCGTTAGCCGTTGGATTAGGTCATCGTGTATAGGTGAGACCTCATAATCAGCGTCGCACATTAACACGGGCCTAGCAGTTACGATAAGTAGCGAACGTGGGCGAAATTGTGTACACTTATGAGTATGACGTGTTGCCGTTAGCCGTTGGATTAGGTCATCGTGTATAGGTGAGACCTCATAATCAGCGTCGCACATTAACACGGGCCTAGCAGTTACGATAAGTAGTCGAGATGAGTGACAACGACTACCATTATCAGGATGACCGCTTTATGACGTATTCCACCCATGGTGAGCCATAATCCTAATAGAAATGATACCATTGTGTTGGTAATTTACCTAAGGTGACTAATTACGCGTAGCTGGGAAAGACAATCCTCCACAGGGATGGTCCCTGCACCTCCACTGTATAATTCATCCTGTTTTCTGACAAGGTTGTACTTAATGGAAGCTGAGCTCCATAGGAAAATGTGTTGTGACGAAGTTCGCTTAACAAAATTATCTCGTTTGCTAAATCTGGGGAGTATAAAGCAAACAAGCCTCAATGACCGATTATCCTGAGTGGAATTTGCATTCGATATTCTGTGGATGTCATTTTCATTCATAAAGGACGCCAAAATATGGCAAGTGAGACCTCGTGTTTTATCTCTCACAAACGCCGCTCAGTATTTGCACAATGGAATTGATTTCTCGAAGGCCGCGACATTTTCAGGGTTGCCACTTTATAGTGTAGAATGTCTATGTATAACGTATATGTTCCTGAATTATTGGAACTTCTCTACATTGGTGATTTGTTTAAGTGGGCGAATCTTCAAGGTCAGTAAACACCACCAACCGTGAATATGCTGTCTAATGTAACGAGAGATCGCGAATTGCACAAAAAGGTTACTCGCTTAAAGTGCATGGAACGTTCAGTTAATTTTGCAGCTGAAATAATTCTCTGAACACTCTAGAATGTGCGTGGTCCTTGTGGATGCAAAATATGCGGTGTTGCCATTCCTGTAAACAATTTTTGCTCGATAATTGCTGTTACAGCTTGAAATTGCGTAGGTTGCGTTCATCATTGGCAAAAAATTGCTCAATTTTTTTGTTAAACAGCAGAGTCTTCTATTCTAGCCTGCGAGTTATGCAAGGAGGACCATAATGTTGATCAATAAGCCACATGGAACTAATATGCGGCTAGTGGTTCACGATGCCTAATCAAATAGCCACATGAACCTACGTCGATCATAGCGGACAACTGAACGAACCTAGCTGACGCACACGACTAACATGTAGCTAATGGTCCACTATGCCTAATCAACCAGCCACGAACAAACATACCTAACCAACCGGAGTGCGCACGTCCGTCTCTACCGGGGAAAAGGTCCACAATAGATAACATAAATAGTTGTATTGTTCGTTTAGATAAGCACATGTGTTCTGCCAGGAGGGGCATAAACCTCTTCTTGAAGAGCGTTCGCTTGACCATCGACGTCCTGAAATGAGGGCAAGCTATAAGCTAGGTTATCGATATATATGATCATGAGCAGGTGGCTGACAAACCGGGAGAAATACTTACCCCGAAATGGAAGCACTTCAGCGGCTGTAATATCGTAGAGGCTTGTTTACATAAGGCCATCTTCAGCGGCTAGTTCGCATGCCTACTTACACTATCCATCAAGAAATCTGCGACAGGGCCTCATTGACAGACGAACTGTCTGGAGTTGATAGGTTACATGAAGTCATCTTCGTCTCTTTCCTCTAAATGGCGCTCCACAGCGTTAGTCAGAGTAGTCAGAAGTTTACTCACGGCTGTTGAGTAGTTCTTCCTTGAACCCTAAAACACGGACACTCAGACTTCCAGGACGCACTGTTCTGGGATACTGCGCTTCGGTCTAGGTCAACGTCACAAGACGCCCTCTTTGCGGACCGGGTAGCAAGCATACCTAGCGTTTTTTGGACGGGCCGGGAGCTAAGAAGCAAAAGTAAATTATTCTCCTGTGGGCTCACCTTTAGGACAAGCCTGAAGAACATCACCACACAGCGGGAGAGGTTCACCATCACAACAGTCAGCGTGATATGCTACGCGATCCGTTGCACACCAGAGGTCACTGGTAATAGTCGGCCGGTCACAGAGCACAAAAAAGCCCAAGTCTGTGTCCCCAGACCGCCATCTGGGTTGGGGTGCACTATCCTCGACCATAGACGGCAGGCCACCGGTTGCAGAATTTGAGCCTTGACAAAGCAGGATTTACCCATGAACAATCATTTGCTTAAAGCTGGCTGTGGCCTTTCTGGGTTCCAGCGCCTGAGGCTCATCCACCATTCGGTTCGGCTGTTTACATAGGACATCAAAAGCTGTCGGTGGTGGCTTCGGAACAAGTGTAAGAGGTACGCCTTTTTCCAGTAGGTTGTAATCCGACAGTCATCGTTGGCGGATTGGAAAGCAAGCTAAGAAAAAGTTTATGAAGAACAGTTCTTACTGCTTGGAACCGATTGATCTCTAAAAACAGAAAAAAATGTATGCACGGCAGCCACACCGCCTGGTAGAACGGGCATGTGCGTTCTCCAGCACAGGTGTCAACCGTCTGGGAGGATCTGGGTGTTTGAACCACAAACTGTAAGTTAGTTAACGTGGCATGACCTCACCTTGTTTGTGCCAACATGTCATAGAGCGGACCTGGTGGTCGCGGCCCCTCAAAACGAGAGAGCATGCATACGTAGTCATTCGACATACCACGTTCAGAACGTAGCCGTCGCCTTCAAGGATTTGTCGCCTATCACAATGGTACGATGTGTGCATCTCACGTTCTAGCATGAGCCACTCGGCGTGCCGGGACACCTTTTGTATGGCATGCTCAAGTGTGTCGGCGTGGTGCACTCCGTCTTTAAGGCGGCTGTTCGCATTCTCCAGACGGTTGTTGGTCACATTGCCAAAGTGGACCATCCCGGACTGTGCGTGTACGGCCAATTTTCGGGTGATGTACAACCAGCGGGCCGTAAGGTAAGGAACAAATCGTGGGTCCGTTCAGCGCAGCAGCTACAGATCTTGCCGGAATCTGTGTGTTTGCAATACGTTAGACCAAAAACCTACTGTACGGCGTTGTCCAGGCGAGCCATGCGGTGGAATGTGTCGGCTGTTAGCGGAGTGTCTATGACCAAAAATATATGGATCGCAAATGATACATACGTGCTTCCTGATGGCTTTTCTGATATGAAAGTAGCAAAGCATCACATCGCAGCCGAACACGACTCCCGCCGCCCGCATTTGCGCCGCCAACTTGTCCATAACGAAAGTCCTAACTGGATACTGCTCGCCTGTCATTGCCTTGAGGAAGCCGAACATTTTACGCATAGGAGCAAACTGATCGCTCTCCACGAACGCATACATAACCCGACGCCCGATACCCATGCCGTCCGTTATGAAGAAGGCATAGAGCCTGTATCCACAGGCCGAATATTAGAAGCTTTAAAAAACTTACCCAAAACGGTTTGTTGCGTGCGTTCCGTCTATATTTACGACATCCGGAAAGCGTCGGAACAAGGCTATTTGCTGCCATCAGGAGAAGCATATGTGGCTATAGTGCCTTCTCCTGACTGTCACAAAAGAAAGAGTCTCGTCTCCCGAATTTTTGCCAGCACCGAAGGCATATCATCTGCCACAATATAGTCCAACCATGCGGCACCTACTCAACAGAGCCAGTCGGTAGTTGTATATATCCTGAGTTGTGAGGACCTTGCCGAATCCTTCGGCCACAAACTGCCGCATCTCATATGATGGAGTTCCGTATTTCAGAAGGGCTCTGCAAGTGCCCGACTCGTTTTCCGTTAGCCGTCGATTAACCGGCAACCGATCGTACAAAAATTTTCACAACTTATGGTTGTGTTCAAGAAAACAAGAGGTGACCGCCAGGTGGTTGCTTTGCCTCCGTAAACAGAACCCGCACTGGACGGCCGGTGCTTCGCGTACTGTTTTTTATTAGCGAACGTCCTCAGCTTACTAGCTTCTTCGGATTCCTCGACTTGTCGTTGGCCCTGGAGGTCGCCTGCATTTGTAGTACACCCATTCGTAACATAAAACAACGTTGGTGCTTCGAATGCTGGATGAAAGCACAAATACCACATAGTTCTCCTTCGTGTACTGATTTACGCCATCGTACAGCAGGATCAAAGTCGAATGTGCGCCAAAAATTTCAAAGGGATTAATTAAAACAAGTCGCAAAAAATGACCGCAGTTGCGGGTGATTTTCGGTTTGAGCACATATGCAAAGAAATGCAAGGTTTTGACGTAGAAAGTAGTATTTCGCTCGCAGGGGTTTTGCAGAAAAATGCACTGTGCATCCAAGTCGCGGCCTCACAAGCCGGTTACAAAATACGATTCCGTGACGGTCCGTGACCTTGAAATTTCGCCCACCTAAACAAATTGCTGTGAGCAAATATCACCCAAAAGTGCAAATGGATAAGATTAACTCCCGTGAAAGTCTCAACTGAACACTATAGTTTCGGCGAAACTAATTTGGGTGTACTTCTAGTGAGGCCGCTCACTAGGAGCACACCAAAATTATTTTCGCCGGAACTATAGGGTTTTCGAGGTTGTGACTTTTACGCGGAGTTGGTCTAATCAATTTACACTTGTAAGTGATATGTTGCTCATAGCATTTTGTTTAAGTGGGCGAAAGTTCAAGGTCACGGACCACACCGATTCGCATTTTGCTAACGGTTTACGAGAGAAAAAGACGAAATCGCACTTTACCATATTTCGGCGTTCTTAAAGAATAAAATAACATCTACAGAATATCCAATGCAAACTCCACCCAGGAAACTCGGTCATCAGCGTTTGTTTTTTATACCCCCAGATTTAACGGACGAGATAATTTTGTTCAGCGAAATTCATCACAACACTTTTTCTTATGGAGCTCAGATTCCATTAAGTATAACATTGTCAAAAACAGCATGAATTGTGCAATGGAGATGCGAGGGCCATCTCTGTGGATGATTGCCTTTCCCAGCTGTGCATGACTAGCCCGTGGACAATACAGCGTCAGGAGGTAACCTTCGGTAAATTACCAACACAATGGTATCAGTTCTAGTAGGAATATTACTCACCACAGGTGGAATCCATCACAAAGCGGCCATCATGATAACGGTAATCGTTGTCACGCACCTCGACTACTTGTCGTCACTGCAGCATGCTAAGCACGTGTCAGGTGCGGCGCTGATTATGAGGCCCCACCTATGCACAGTAACCTAATCCAACGGCTAATGACGACCCGTCATACTCATAACTGTATTCAATATCACCTACCTTCGCTACGTATCGTAACTGCTAGGCAATGTCCATGTGTGACGCTGATTATGAGGCCCACCTATACCCAGCAACCTAATTTGATGGCCAATGACGGTCTTTCATAATCATAACTGTACGCGTTTTCAGTCACCTCCAGTACTTGTTGTAACTGCTAAGCCCACTTCTATGTGCGACGCTGCTTATGAGGCCTTACATATGTACAGTAACCTAATCCAATGACCAACGACTGTTTCTCACGCAAACCTGTACGCGATGTCGCTTATCTCTGCTACCTATAGTAAACACCAGGCCAGGATCTACGTGGGCCGGTGAAAATAAGGCATCAACTATGCGTGATATCCTAATCTAATGCCCAACGTAGGTCTGTCATACTCATAACTGCAATCGATATCGCCTACCTTGGCTACCTATGGTAATTGCTAGGCCTGTGTCTATGTGCAACGCCGAATATGAGGCCTCAACTAGGCTCGTCAGCCTAACCCGATGGCCAAAGACGGCCCGTCACGCTTATAACCGCGCCCGACGTCGCCTACCATGGCTACTTATAGTAAGTGAAGGGCACGTACACCGCTGGTAACTGGCTACTGCCCCACTATACATAATAGACTAATCCAACGACCAACGGTGGTCCTTCATGTTCATACGCGTCATCCGTCGGCCAACTCCATGCCTAAAAAACACGCAACCACCTTTAACAAATCATGTTTCTATTTAGTGGTTGCATCAGTACAAACGTAATGTGTGGTGAATCCGGTTCTCAATTCTAGGAATCCGCTTTTGCTCGACGGGATTTCTGAAAGGAAAAATGTATGAGCAATTATGACTCGTACACAGTTGCCGCGATACCCTTTAAAGCACATAATTTAACAAAGCTGTAGTGGCCAACTCACCAAATGTTCAAAAAATCCCCTTGTCCACAATCCCAAATGAAAGTTCGTATGCCTCTCATTGGACTGTTAACGGCAAGTTCAGTGTCTAACAAGTACAAATCTAATTGTTTCCTGTCTCCTTTAGTCGATTGTTTTCACCACCCTGATTGTGGTAAACCTTCAGTTTCTCCATTGTAATAATGCATTTTCTCCTCCTCAAACTCACCCAACTTTACTGACCCCATCTCATTCCCTTATATTTCCAAGCTTTGAACTTCGGCAATACCGGTTTGGACGCCCTGTTCGCCGTTATCCAGTCCAACTGGTCAATTATTTACATCCTCAGAGATACCCAAACGGACCAGAAAACTACCTGCGATCTTACGATTGCTTCGTTTTACTCCTGCGAATTCTCCTGGTCAACTCAAAAACCCGCTGCTCACAGAATTGCACGTCCCAGCCCGATCATCTCAAACATGACGTCCGTTACGGGGCTGTCCAGAAACCGAAGTACGTCAGTGCAATGATGGCACGGCACTACTATACCCAGTTTGATAGCACACCCGCAACTAATCCCTTCCTGCTCTTGACTGTACCTTCTTGCCCACTCGGTCCATCACCTGCAGCTACGAACAGACTCATGATTTATACTGAATATAATCTTATGTTCAGGACTGCCTGATCATGCTAGCCACCAGTTATGAATAAAAATTATTATTAACTTACACTTTGTGGGTGCATGCCAGAGGATGAGATGGCTTTGGTCAGTCCATTCAAAAACACCTGCGCCTTTTACTTCTCTTTGAACGACGTCTGCACATTTCATATCGGCATGGTTTTTATCAGATATTTGGAAACAAGGGTCCAGAAGACGTTAATTAGTCAGGAATTGTGGGCACTTTTGGCTGCTTCTTACCTCTGGCCACAGTCTAACTCACATCCTAGTGCTTTCTAGCGGTCTTTCTGAGACCTTTCCTATTTTGAGTCCGCGATGTAGACATGGCCGTCTTATTGCCTCGTCTGAATGACATAAATGAACAACGGTTTTTGATCTTAGGGCGAATTTGCGTAAAAAGTAGAAGTACCAGTTAGTGAATTAAGGAACATCTAAAGTCTTCATGGGCGTGAGTAAAAATATTCGACTACAGCAAGGATAGGTTGGTTTGCAATTGCTGTCATGGCTATCCGGATGTAATTTAGTACAACTCTGAAATTATTTACTTTTTGGACTCCATAATATGTAGCCGGAAGGATCCGGTGCATGTTGAGTGAACTAAACAAGATACACGGAAAATCTCTCGTTTATCGTAATTAAACTGCGGAATTATGACCGGTCATTCACCAGGAACTCAGAGTCTAATAGATGCTTGATAAAGGGTTTAATGTGCTCTGTACCTAAATTCAGCCAGCACAGCCATTTGGTTAGAACTTCTGAGATGACACACGATAACATAATGCTCGAATTCTATTCTAGGGTCAGTGCACCCCCAAGTTGACCAAATGTAGATTATTTTGGACTGGGTCACTAACTTCCAACATAATATGGCCTTCATTAAGAGGAGTTGAAATGAATCTTTCCTGAATAGATAGCCTAAACAACTGACTGGTATGACATACGCAAACGTTTTATGTTTACTAGCCGAGGATTGATTTTCCGTGCAGTGGCTCAAAATGAGAAAAAATGAAATGGAAAGGCGAAAAACAGCACAACGGCTCGCATACCGGAAAGGAACCATTAGTATTCACTTTAAAATTGCTGCTTTAATTATTTGCATTAAAACGTTGCTTTGCTTACTTTTGTCTTTGATCAAAACGTCTTTACAGACTTTCAGTTGTACCGGTGTAAGAAGGAAAGTCCTTTGCCGCTGAGTTGTTTATTAACAAACACCATCTAAACATTTGCAAACTAATGGACACGAAAATAAACATATCATATGCGTCTTGTTTTTAGAAACTGAACATCCTCACGGGTCTTCTTGAACTTTCGGAGATATTCACTGACTATCACGCAACTGTAAACGGAAGCTCCAAAGCAGTTCCACAATTTTCGTAATAAACCTCACCTTCCATTAGACGCGAGGTGGAGTTACGAGAAACCCACATACTACTTGACATACATACATATATACTTGACCACATACTACTACTTGACTTGTCAGTAGCGTCCGCCGATAAACCGGTAATGAACAACTTTCACTTAAGCAGAAGGTGTAAGCATTGAATTTCATATCCTTCCTTTCAAACCCGACTTCTTTGCATTCGCTGTTTTGTGAACAGTTCTCACCTGGTGTTGAGTATTCCTCTCTTTTCAGCTTGATCGATGCGCCGAATGAAATGGCACTGTATGCATCCATTGCGTTCGGTTTGCTGCACGTGCAGGTTAACATGGGATCTTGTTCTCGTCTTTGAAGAGGAGGAGAAGGCGCAGGTGTTTTTATATGAACTGACTAAAGTCATCCCGTCCTTTTGGTGTGCACTTTGCACCCAAAAAGTGGAAGGCTATGCTCCTGGACATGCAGTCACTGAACACGCCATCATCAAAGGATCCTGAAAGAAGCATCGCTGATGCTGACGAAACACTTCTATTTGATGTTTCGTCAGTTTCCCGAGAAACGCAGCCTTCTGCGTAGATAGAAGCGATTGTCACGTCCGTCTACAAATCTGATGACCGCTTATCTCCCATCAGCTACAGGCTTATTAGCCTTACTGTCATACCTTGCAGGGAGACGGAGCATATTCTGAAGCGGGCAATCTTTAATCACATCACGTCCAACAACTTGATATCTCCAGCATAACACGGATTTTTTCTTAACCGTTCTTGCGTTACGAAAATACTCCCACCTGTAAACAGGTTAACCCAAGCCAAAGACGATCATATCGGATACCACATTTGTCGACTTCTCAAAAGCATTCGATCGAGTCCCATACGGTTCTATGTTCCACAAACTCGAGTTTTATGCTATTCAATTCTGAATTCTACGCTGGATTAAGACGTTCTTCTCATATATGACATTATGAGTGAACGTCTGCTCAACCTAATCTTATTCTGCATTGGTCTCAGTTGAAATTCCTCGAGGCTCCGTTGTAGGACCTTCTTTCCGATCTACATCAACGATCCTACATATGCGCTTTCAAGTTCGTGTTTGCTTTTTGCGGACGACCTGAAATCTTGGGGTTCCAACGCGACCGCCCTCCAAATGGATGTCGATGCCGCACAGCAATGGTCACTAGACTGGCACCTTCTTCTGAATGAGGAAAAGTGCGTCCATTTGTCGTTCGGAGAAGACTCAGTGAGCGCCTGTAACATGTATGGTGAAAATGGACCAGAAGACTACGAAGATAGATACCGAAGGGAGTTTCGGCATCTGGCTCTCGTTAAACATCCTTCTCACTCCACCACGAAAAGTCGGCTCAAAAGTCATTCGTCCTTCTATGAGTGATTCAGTACATCATCATCCTCATCATCAAAGACAGCAACATCAGTGTTGACACTGATGCTTCACTGCCGTACAACCATAAAGTTCGTCTAATTTCATATGCATATATATATATATATATATATTAAAAGCCCTAGAATGAAAAGAAGAGAAAAAGAGTGGATGAGGGAGGGGACCTAGTGCTGGCCTATGTCAAGCATTCTGAGGTGCCTACACCTCCAACCGCTCAATCAGACAATCTGGAAAGAAACTGACAGCATGAACGCCACTGACATCGATTAGCCGCCATTTCTTGCAACGTCTCCAGCCAAGCACAGGCGGGGTCACGGGGACTCAATCCTGGAAGGCGTACAACAGCAACAACACCCAAACTCCTCGTGATCTCTTTCACGCCTTTCTGCCAAGTCATGATCCAGAAACGTTTGGTTGTGTGGTGGGAAGGGGTTGGACATGGACATCGGTGGAGAAAGAACTGTGCGGGTAAATATTACTGCCTTGTTGCTCAGGTCTAGGAAACTGGTTTGATTGAGATGCCCCACCGTGAGCCTTTGACTGAGAAGTTTGACCCACAAGGCAGTGCTAGGATGTAGGGTTTTGTTCGGGGACCTTGCCCCTAGTCTATGACTTGAAAGTCTGGCCCGCGAGGCAGTGGACAGTAGGGCTTTCTTTGTGGACCCCACCGGGAGCCGATGACTCAATAGTCTGACCTGCTTGGTTGCAGGGGGTTGGCCTAACCGGAGGGCGCAGGGAGTAAGGCATTACTGTCTCACTTCTGATGCGGTTGCTCAAATCAGATGCCTTTTGAGCAGCGCCGGACTCTTTGATTTTAAAAGTATTTTGACTGTACTGAATAATGCGCCTGCGTAGACGGCCAACCGTTGAGCGATCGAAGTTGTTTTTAGGGCCATTTTTTTCCAATCCGTCCTTCCTCGTGTGGGTGGCAACATCGCTGCTTCCGTGAATATGGACGTGCTGGTCACCTGGGGGAAACACCCTGTTTTCTTCACACTCCTATCGCAGAGGACGGTACGATTCTACCCCAGACCGCCTCATAGCACGATTACTCGTAGTACGTGGTCCCGCTGCTCTTGGTCTGGCTGCTCCCCTTTGGCTTTCCTGGCATGGGTACACCTTATGGAACGGAGTTCCACTCAGTATAGCCCACAGAATCATTGCAGCACTTAAGCGCGACCGCCAGGCCAAGGCAGCTTTAGATCGGATCATCATGATTTTCATTCGTAACCAGATGTTCTGGTGACGCTATTCGCTGTAATCACAAGCTAATGTGACTGCTGAAGAAACCACAGTAAACAGAACTTCAGAGGAACAACCAGCAAGACCGCAGTGTGCAGTGCTAAGTCCTGGACTTTAATCATCGCCTGTTATTGTACGTCTTCGCCTTTCTTCGTATCCATTCAACTTTATTTTTCCCTATTCCAGCTCAGATGTTCGTCTCTCGCGGTATCCATGCGAATCACACAGATCTCATTCACGATGTTGCTTACGACTTCTATGGACTACGTATGGCTACCTGCAGCAGCGATCAGATGATCAAAGTAACTTCCTATTCTTCTGTTAACTGTACTGTTTACTGCAATGTTTTCCTGCCAACGCATGTCGGATTTCACTTCGTCGCGCTAGATGCAGCCAGATTACTAGCTACTTAGGTGCGTCATGGTCCTGAACGCTAGGGGGCGCATGTTTTCTTCGCCAATGACTTCGACCTGCCATCTCACACTGTTTTGTTAGACCGTATCTAATAACTTGTGGCCTCATACTGGTAGTCTAGTAGCGCGGGTTGTTGGCGCTGGTGAATGAGGTGACATTTCAACGTATTCCGATGATCTCATGGGGAATGAATAAAACATGGTTCAGTTGTAGCACCCTTTCCATGCCTAGCTGCCACGCCACCCGAAGGAAGGACGGGGCTGGGATACTGCCAGGTTGCCCAAGCCTACACAGGGGAAGTCGAGATGCAGACGGGGTTTCAAACCACGGACCCTCTGGTCAGTAAATCTCGGCTCTAACCACTGCACCAGCTTGCCCCTTCCCCGGGCGAGGGGAATGGACGTACGCACATTCGACATTAGGTTAGTACTCAAGCGAAAACGAACGTCACCTTGCGTACGGTTAGTGACATTGTCCTGATTCAATAAGAGCTGATCGGCGCATCCGTATCGACCCATCGTAGGAAAAAGTTTGTGCGCGCTCAGTATGCACAAAAAGGTCTCTAAAACAACCTTTGACGATACCGGTCGATCCGGAGGAGAAAGCAATATGAACAGTGTCCCCGCTGTCATAATAGGTCCCCATAGGAAAACAATCTAGTTTTCAACTTCAGGACATATTTGTCTTTTCTGTGGCTTCTACAAAAGCGTACATTTGTTACATGTGCTTCAAGCTATGCTTTGATGGTTATAGCCCATCCTCATGATCATCAGCTATAACAGTCATTCAGCTGTAACACCCTTCCGTGCCTAACTGCCATGCAACCCGAAGGAAGCACGAGGGCTGGGATACTGTCAGGTTGCCCAAGCCTAGACAGGGGAAGTCGAGAGACAGAAGTGGGGTTCGAACCACGGACCTTCCGGTCAGTGAATGTGCGCTCTAACCACTTAAGCCATCTCGCCCCAGCATCAGCTATAAAAGCCGCATACTTGCCGTACACTGGTTATATCTGCCACAGTTTTGTTCGCAAATCATTTAGAGAGGTGGGCTAGATAATCGCACATCGAAGACGGTAGCTGCTATAATTGATGCGGAAGTACAGGAGTGTCAGTGGACTTTTCATTGGCTGGTTTCCGCCCTTCGCTTTGTGCGAAAAGGACTGTTCGAGGAAGTCGGTCAACCGATATACACACCACGCGACCAAGCCAGCGTAACCTATGCAATGTGCTCAGTTCATCCTTCGTAGGTGAGTTATTTATTGCGAAAACCATTCGACATACTTCAGCATTACTTATCCGATGTTGGCACCAAACTCGGGCAATGCTCCGAAGATATCGATGATCAAACACTGAAAGCCTTTTGACATCCTCGGCTCGCAGCGGCCAGGTTTCTGGTCCGTATAGTATATGGAACGCACCGCAGCATTGCAAACTTGAGCCTTGATGTCACGCCAACGCCACAGGTGATGCAGGTTCACAAAAGCTGCTCTGGCCTTCCTAATCTGGATGGATTTATTTTTCTCTAGACCACCGGCACTGATACAGCTGTCCAGGTAGACACATTTGTCTACTACCTCAATCGGCCCATCCGCAAGCATGAGGCCAGAGTTCGAGCTCTCCCAATCTTGCAGTTGAACTTTATACTTTGCAGTGCATTCTAAATCGCGAGGCAGAATTATTAAGATTTTTTAATATTGTATGCATTACCACGGCATCAGATTCCTGAAGAGCCATTCCGTTTGCGTACTCGATATCTGCGAGCGAATGACTGTAGAGCATTTCAACCCCATAGGCATTAGAAGCTGGGAGTGAGTGTTGTATAATCATATCAGTGACGAAGTTGAAGAGGAAAAGTGAAAGAGGACAGTTTTGTCCGACACCACTTGATGTGATGAACTTAGGCAAGGGCTACCCGTAGACTTTTACTCATCCGCGACAGTTGGCATACAGCGCCTTAAGGAGGGTCAAGAATTTATGGGGGCACCTTTGCTCCACAGACACTGCCACAGTGCCTCGGTCCACAGAATCAAAGGCATCTTCCAAGTTAAAGATCACCGTTGGTTGCTTGAAGCAGTGTCGTCGTTCCAGAATCTGTCAGAGAGTGAAAATATTATCGATGCATCCTTTTGCAGGAGGGAACCCAGCTTGGTTTTCACGG
The DNA here is from genome assembly GCA_003604175.2 of Clonorchis sinensis. NCBI lineage: Eukaryota > Metazoa > Platyhelminthes > Trematoda > Opisthorchiida > Opisthorchiidae > Clonorchis > Clonorchis sinensis. The sequence goes on along the minus strand of CM030370.1, from coordinate 122,284,049 downwards.
GTTTGTCTCTCCCTGTGCTCAGTCAACCTTTGAAGGAAAGGTTCGGAGAGAACCTTAGACGCCAGAGTTAACAGGCTGATGTCGCTGCGGCTTGAAGTGCTTGAAAGTATCCTCCTCAGTCTCACAACCGTAGTCCGTTGGAGCTTATGTCAACACCACAAACAGGCATTGTTTTTTATGTCGAGAGGCTTGATTGAGCCGGATAACCGGACAGTGCAAAGACGACTGTTCACGGGGATCCAATCCAACAAAGCGCGTCCAGCTCTGGGGCTGAGTGCAACTCCCATGCCATATATTCCACGCGTGAATGCTTGTGGATCACTGGATACATGCAGGGAGAGATGTGAAAGAGTTGAGTTCTTCCTTAGCGTCGTGATATGCAAAACCACGCTTGGGTCTTGTGTGTGTGTGTGTGTTTCGGAGACACAGCATACATCAGTTTTTAGGGAGTATAGTATTTCAGCGAGCATTGTCTGTTTGCCAGTTCGACGTTGAAAGGATCCTATGTAGAAAGGATCTCGTGGATTTGGAAAGGTGTTATTTTGTTTATTATTGATAGGCAGCGGAGAGCATGAGGCCCATCGACCAGATAACTGACAGTCAAATGATCCAGAAACGTTTGGTTGTGTGGTGGGAAGGGGTTGGACATGGACATCGGTGGAGAAAGAACTGTGCGGGTAAATATTACTGCCTTGTTGCTCAGGTCTAGGAAACTGGTTTGATTGAGATACCCCACCGTGAGCCTTTGACTGAGAAGTTTGACCCACAAGGCAGTGCTAGGATGTAGGGTTTTGTTCGGGGACCTTGCCCCTAGTCTATGACTTGAAAGTCTGGCCCGCGAGGCAGTGGACAGTAGGGCTTTCTTTGTGGACCCCACCGGGAGCCGATGACTCAATAGTCTGACCTGCTTGGTTGCAGGGGGTTGGCCTAACCGGAGGGCGCAGGGAGTAAGGCATTACTGTCTCACTTCTGATGCGGTTGCTCAAATCAGATGCCTTTTGAGCAGCGCCGGACTCTTTGATTTTAAAAGTATTTTGACTGTACTGAATAATGCGCCTGCGTAGACGGCCAACCGTTGAGCGATCGAAGTTGTTTTTAGGGCCATTTTTTTCCAATCCGTCCTTCCTCGTGTGGGTGGCAACATCGCTGCTTCCGTGAATATGGACGTGCTGGTCACCTGGGGGAAACACCCTGTTTTCTTCACACTCCTATCGCAGAGGACGGTACGATTCTACCCCAGACCGCCTCATAGCACGATTACTCGTAGTACGTGGTCCCGCTGCTCTTGGTCTGGCTGCTCCCCTTTGGCTTTCCTGGCATGGGTACACCTTATGGAACGGAGTTCCACTCAGTATAGCCCACAGAATCATTGCAGCACTTAAGCGCGACCGCCAGGCCAAGGCAGCTTTAGATCGGATCATCATGATTTTCATTCGTAACCAGATGTTCTGGTGACGCTATTCGCTGTAATCACAAGCTAATGTGACTGCTGAAGAAACCACAGTAAACAGAACTTCAGAGGAACAACCAGCAAGACCGCAGTGTGCAGTGCTAAGTCCTGGACTTTAATCATCGCCTGTTATTGTACGTCTTCGCCTTTCTTCGTATCCATTCAACTTTATTTTTCCCTATTCCAGCTCAGATGTTCGTCTCTCGCGGTATCCATGCGAATCACACAGATCTCATTCACGATGTTGCTTACGACTTCTATGGACTACGTATGGCTACCTGCAGCAGCGATCAGATGATCAAAGTAACTTCCTATTCTTCTGTTAACTGTACTGTTTACTGCAATGTTTTCCTGCCAACGCATGTCGGATTTCACTTCGTCGCGCTAGATGCAGCCAGATTACTAGCTACTTAGGTGCGTCATGGTCCTGAACGCTAGGGGGCGCATGTTTTCTTCGCCAATGACTTCGACCTGCCATCTCACACTGTTTTGTTAGACCGTATCTAATAACTTGTGGCCTCATACTGGTAGTCTAGTAGCGCGGGTTGTTGGCGCTGGTGAATGAGGTGACATTTCAACGTATTCCGATGATCTCATGGGGAATGAATAAAACATGGTTCAGTTGTAGCACCCTTTCCATGCCTAGCTGCCACGCCACCCGAAGGAAGGACGGGGCTGGGATACTGCCAGGTTGCCCAAGCCTACACAGGGGAAGTCGAGATGCAGACGGGGTTTCAAACCACGGACCCTCTGGTCAGTAAATCTCGGCTCTAACCACTGCACCAGCTTGCCCCTTCCCCGGGCGAGGGGAATGACACCAGACCGTATTGGGTAATGTATTGCTGGCGAGAGTCAACCGTTTTGCAGTCGGAATGTGAGGTCTTTTTGGACGACATTTTCGAATACGTCCTCCTTGGCTGATTAAGTGAATGTGGATTTGCTGGTCGTGTGGAGGAAATGCTTTACTATCTCCACAATCCCACTGCAAAGGAGAGTGGACTTTAGCCCCATGCCACCCCGTAATACGATTACTCATAGTACGTGGTTTCGTTGCCTTGGTCTGGACGCTGACCTTGGCATGGTGGCGTTTTGTGGAACGAAGTTCTAACCAGTGTTATGAGCGAGATCATTGCATCACTGAAGCCTGGCCACCACGTCTATCTGCTAGCTTCAGGTGGGGAATAGTAACAACTATAACTGGTCACCGTAGCAAAGTGGTCTCATTTGAAAAGCATGTCATTGAGCGGTTTAACTTTGGTAGTGTGCACTGTAAAGCTGTATCCTCGGCGTGATTCATGGTCTAAGAGTGTATCCGTCTTGGCATGCGTGGTTCGAACCTTCCGCCAATTCATTTTAGGTACAGTACACAATAACTTCAGAGGAATCGTACTCGTTTGCAACTTGACAGGAGACTCCTCCGAATCTATCTTATTCTCTGGTTTATAGTATTCTTCGCCAGCTCTGTACGCTGGTGTTCAAGGAAAACACAACGTCGATGGGAACCCGGGCTTCCTCGTGAGCCCCAAGAAGGGCTAAACTAGTAGTAGGTTCGCCGAAACAGCAACATTATAGGAAGTTCGTTTTGTCAGAGCTTGATATCTGCCGTGTGACAGCTAACGGGTTTGGTAAATGTCGATGATTTGGTTTTCCCATGCCGGTTTATAGTAATGATTTCGCTGCTACAGACACATTCTACCATCAGTGTGTTGTCACTCGCTGTAACAAAATCCTTGTCTATACTCACCTGCCAGCTTCCCCAAAAGGGATTACCATCAGTTCCATTGTTCCGTTATTTCCTCCAGCCAAATCGCGTGACATCTTGTGTTAGTGCACCTTATCGCGTCGGTGACTTCGCCTTAGCAAAAACCTACTCAGATACTCTTCCTCTCGCCTTCCGAATGCGATGTTCATTTTGTGACTCCAGCCAACAATTAACCACTGTCCGGTAACTTCAGAGAAATGTGGGGTGATGGTAGATTTCCTTTACCATGCGTGTGACCTGATCGACCACAACCAACCGAGGTTTGTCCTGACCGGTTAGGCCGTAGGCGTGCAAATGAGTTCCATTAAACGGTACAGTTTGCCAAATTTGATGCAGTTCTGAAGACTGGGTTAGATAATTCAAGGTGCTTGTTAAGCTCATGCCATGACAGATACCGTGCTAGCTACCATCTGTTTTGGTAACGGCAAGCCTCTTTTTGCGCCACTTATGTTTGTCATTGGATTTTACACTAGTCTTCGGCAAAGTTTTAATCCCTCTTAATATCATCCTCTTTTTCGAAAAACAGGCGGATTGACTCTTGTCCATCCAGCCCTAGGCTTTCGGCATCTAACTTAGCGTTAGTTTTTGATATTTCTAGTTGCTTTATCTAGTTATCAACCGTGACATTTTTTTTCATTGTTTGAACTTTCCGGAATATGTCAGCGAATGTTATTGGGTCGGTACTATTGAATTCTCCTGGGAAATTTTTATTTATTTATTGGACAATCTTCTTCGAGACGGTGCCTACGTATTTGTCGCGTTGAAGATTAAATATGGAGCAGTTGTTTCTGTAATGTGATCTGTTTTCTCGTAGCCACGTCACTCATAAATCTTGAATCGTTTCGCATAAAACTGCCTTTTAACTAAGTTAAAAAAAATATAGACTTAAACTTTTAGTTGTACACATTCCGGACATAGCGCCCTCATTTGCTCATATCTGAGACCTTAGCTTTAAAATTGGTCGCTTGGTTTTTGTTAGAACCAGTCCAATTTTATTAAGTTGGCTTTTTATTCTCCTTCCTACGTTTAGTAGTGTATACGAGTTTCTTTGACACATTCGTACATAAGGCAGACCATGTGATTCCTCGTTCTTTCCTGTTGGTTTCAAGATGCACGTACTATCACTCATGCCTTAGGTTAAAAATCATCACCACAGGCAGCATTTGTGTTGATACTGATGTTCCGCTGCCGTACAGCCACAAAGTTTGCTTATCTACGTTTGAGAGTGAATAGAGAACGGACTTTATTCTGGCCTGCACAATCATTTTGAGGTGCCTACACCTCCGAACGATCAGCCGGACAGCCTAGACGGAAACTGACTGTATGAACACCACTGATATCGTTTAGCCGCCATATCTTGCAATGTTTCCAGCTGAGAGAAGGCATGGTCACGGTACCTGTTCAAAAACATTTACTCTCTTTGCAATATCCTTCTACGCTCCTGCCAAACTACACGTCATCTGCCTCGCATTTTGAGCAATTTTAAAGATATTGAAATCAACACCTGCCTCCGGAGACAAAGGTGTGACTTGTTTGCTACATGGCTGAGCAGATTATGATGTTGGATGTTTCTCGCTCCGGAAGTACTTGTACACCCAAACACCCGCTCCTTGATGTCCTTCAATACCAACAGTGATTCTGAGAAATCAGTAGTAAAACCCTGATGACATCTCAGATCATCTGCCCTCGTAGGCCAATTCCCGCAGCTGTGGTGGTGTACTGTGTTTTCTTGATCAGAAAAGTGACGGAAATCGGCAAACATTGATCGGTACGTTGACTGTAACTGACGCATCTTTGTCAGAGCTAATACAGCAGCCAATGTACATACAACTCTCCACAACCTTCAGTACGGACGCTCTGTTCAGAGCCCTCACATTCTGAGGCACTCTGTGAGTGCAAGACGCGTTACCAAGGGTCGTAAATTGGTATGATGATAGCGCTTACACTTTCTGTTCCCCTTGAAGTATTAGGACAATGTAGTTTACATACACCAGTCCGATAGGCTTCTCGCGTGCAACTACTTGAACAGCATAGTTTTAGTGACCTCCCGGCATTCGCTCCACGATTTTGTTGACGGCTATTTGAGAAAAAATGGACAGGGTGCAGGTCATTTTCGGAGGGAGGATTTTTGAAGAGCCTAAATTATACTCGCAAATTTCTAGAGCGTTCTCCTTGGAGCTAGCATGATCAGAAGGAGTCGATCGATCATCATAATCGAACACGCTCTTGAAGTCAAGTAGCACCACACTTGTGGGTCGTCTTCACATACAGCACTGCTGTGACACTTGATGGAGCCTGAAAGTATGATTGATGCAGCCTCTAACAGGTCGAAGTTCCGCTTGGCGCTCACGGATCAGGTTTTCGCCATAAGATGAAGAATCGGTGGTCTCGAAATGTTACAACGAGGGCCAAACTGGGACCTCCATGGTCACCACATTCACTGCGGGTACCTTTTTGAGGATGCACTGTTCCCGACCCACCTCACTTGTCTCAGTCGCTGTTTCCACCAGATGGACGTAAATAAGTTGCACACATGCTAATTGCGGAATTCACTGCCGTCCTTAAAAAATCAGCTAGAAAGGCTTAGACCCGCTAATCCGATGATGCATGCGTAAGGATGTACATTCATCTACTTCTGCGACCGAAGAAGGTCTCGCGTTTTTCTTACAGGTCGGCAGCCGGGTGGACAGTAGCTAGTGGGCAAGTGAATTGTTGATCGAACTGTTGTGCCCAACCATCTATCAGGGAGCTACCATGTTTCCTGATGGTTTGATTGACAAAATTTTTTCGAAAACCGACTGCACGCACAAAATTTAGGCGTTTCCAGAATTTTTCGCTTCCATTTACTTGACATCCCTGATCTCCCAGGCTTCCCGCTTTGAAACTGCGTTGAGTTTTGCATGACGTCCAGTGATGCATCGACTTAGTTGCAACCTGGGAAAGTCTGTCTCCAGGCCTCCAGAAAAGCCACAGCTTCATCGAAGGTCCAATGTTTGTCGGTTGAGTTGCTCCGCAGATACGAATCCTGGCACTGCCAATAGCTTTGAGGATTTTTCTTCGGTCGCTCGCTGACGTCCGAAATCCGGTCGACTCTCAGTCGTCGGAGAAGAAAGCTTTGCTAAATTCCTTTGACTTACTCGATTTTTTCATCGTCACGTCAGATGTTTGCATTTTGCGTAGACTTGAAAGGTGTGGTAGAAAGCGGCAGCGAATAAGTACAAGGTCCGAGGCTACACAACTATTCCAAAAGAAGTGGCAGGCGGTGTTCAATCCTCGCCATTGGTAAGCATTGGCAACGTCCTCTGCCTGGGTTGTTGTGCACCATGTGTCGAAAGCTTTACATTATTCTCAATGTTTGTACTGCACACCTACAGGAGGCGCTCTCTGTCACCCGTGGCTCTTGTGTTCAGTTCACTACGAACACTGAACACTCAACATTCTTAGGCCTACCTGGTCGTGCTTCCAAGTTGCCAGCGACAACGACTATATCTGAGCTTTTGAACCGCTGTAAAACAGTTCATTGGGGCATGAGTGGCTAAAATAAACGTGAAATGGTGAGCATCTCCTTCCGAGATTCCTTCGCAGACGCGCAAAGCCGATCAACGTGTGTCTAATCAAGTAGAAACGCCTCAACTTGATTGCTTAACACAGTGCCCACCCCGCAATATCCAGCTGCATCGGCGTCCGTGTCGCCAGAGCTGCGTAGCCAGGAGCAGGAAGCGAGTGATGGAGTAGTCATTCTAGTCACAGTTTTCGTGTCCTGGATTTTGGTTCTTGACAATCAACAAGGGAGTCCGGCGTCCTGTTTGCTTCAGAATGGCCTGGATTTGGGGAGTGGTGGTCGAAAACTGATTTCATTGTCGCAGTTTGGTAGTACATAGTCACATCCAACAACCGATAAACAACTTCCTGAAAGTACGAAAGTTTATTGCAAGCAGTATTCTCAGTGGATTTCGACGAACTCCAGCCGCGTTTTACAAACGTCTTGTAGAAACTGATTAATCGGTAAAAATGTTCGTTTAAAATCTTCTTACTCGTGAGTAGTATAGATTAATCCATGCCTTCATGTTTGAGTTCCAGGTCTGAGTGAATTACAAATAACTGTGCATTCGTAAGCGCACTATAAAAACACCATGTTGGTGGAAATTTATCAACCTATTAACTTCTGTCAGTCTTCTTAAGTTGTTGATCGGCATCGACATCTTATTTAAGCCTCAATGCTTTATGAAGGCTGTTGTATACCGTTTAAATCTGCCCCATCGTCCTTGAAAATATCCTATGCTGCTTTGTGGCAAACACACGACAGAGGAAATGTTGAACAGCATAACTGCATACTGTCCGTCCCTTCCTCCGAATTTTTCCCATTCCAGCATCCTGAACTTCTATACGCTTTTCTCGGGAACAGCAAGTTCTGACAATAGGTTCCACTTTTACCTCCTAATTAGAACCGTTTCGAAATATTCAGTGTGATTACTGATCTCAAGACTATGCTCCTCATAAGTATGCAGTGAAGTGTCGGTGCCGCCATCAGTGATGCTAAATCGCCTTGATAGTTAAAATTAACGCCATGACTTTTACAACATAGAATACTCGAATTTAAAGGCCCTGCCGTTTCTTCGGTCCTTATGTCTCCTCGCTTTTCCTGTACCATCACTGATGCTGTTTTTCCCCCGTTTCGGTACGTTGATTATTTTATATCACCTCATTTACTTGCTGTCACCGTTTCTAGTGGGTCGTGGTAGTACTGCCACTTGCAACTCGACGACTGTGTTTTTCCTCTTTTCATTTCTCTACTTGTTTACCATATCCTTACCCGTCGCATTCACTATTATCCTGAGTTTTTTTTCCTTTACCAGCTCTCATCGGTTGTTTGCCAGCTACTAGTTGCGCCGTAGTGGTTATGCATGTTTTAAACTGTGTTTAACCTAGGACAATGTGTACTCGATAAATGTTTCTTCCGCCCACCTTATTCTCATTCTACCATGGTTCTCTGCAATGTAGCAGTTATCTAATATTGGTTACCTGCGATCTTGTGTTTTGAAAGAGCCCGTCTGTTGCACGAAGCTACTAAGTGCGCTTATAACAATGCAATTGTTCCTACAGGGGCTAAGTTGCATCACTTACAAGCCTCTAAACACCCAGGGGGGATTCGATTGGTTTGGGTCACCCCTCTTGAACTGACAGTCTTGAATTCCTCCTTCCGTTCAGACTGGGCACACTGAGAAGCCCGTGACTGAAGGTTTTTACTTCCTCACCCACCTGTCACTACCGAGCTCACATCTTTTATAATATGCCTAATGCTGTACCTAGTGCAACTCTACCACGAAACGAGTAACCTGCCACAAATAGGTATTGTACTAAGGCAATAGAAACGGTGGCTACCATTGGCAGCTCGCTAAATGTCAGTTTGCCTTGCATCACTCCATCCTGAGTTCCAGCTTCGTCACCATCAATCCTTGTTTCAAATCCTAAATAGTCCAAAACTTGGTGTTGTGGACGTACTTTAGACTGGATTCTCCCCAAATCACTCCGGACGTGTCCTTTAATATGCATATGCTATCAACCATGACAGTCAGTTAGCAAAACTGGGTCAATGGTGTGGAACATATCTATTGTGGTGGAAAGTAAATTCACAACACGTGGATACAAAAAGTGTCTTCTCTGCGGTTCTGTGAGGGTTATTTCCTCGAGCAGTGATCACAATGAAAACCTCTTCTCTGTTGCCGAATTTATCTCGTCGATACGGTATTTCCTCTACGGATCACTCTTTGGGAGGAGTACTGTATCTTTTTTTTTTAAACTCATCCTTTATCAAGGGTGCGCAGTAAAATATTACGTGTGAGCCAACTACGCTGAGGCCAATTGTAGCTACTGTGAAGTTCGTAATTGTATTATAAACCTCTCTAGTACTCTTTGGTACTGTTGCTTCCTGTTTTTTGCTTGTCCTACTGTCAGATCTGGGATCTTCGACCGGATGGTGAGTGGGTCTGTACCGCTCGCTGGCGATGTCATCTCGGTCCCTGTTGGCGTGTAACCTGGGCTCATCCAGAATTTGGACAGGTCATTGCTACCTGTTCCTTTGATCGTACAATTACCATATGGGAGGAGATTGCCGGTGGTCAAGTGAGCTAGTCGTTTATGTAGTCTTGTCGAATTCCTACGGCCACTTGTTTTTCATCTATACTTTTTCATTTTTTCCATAATTTTTGTGTATATTTCAATGGGATCATGCCGAGAGCGTTCAAAATTTCCCTGAACTGACCGGCTAATTCAGCTGATGGAACGCGTAGTGGCACAACGAAATATGGCATGTTGCTCTATATCTACAGATTTTTGCCTATTACCCACCAAAGCGATACTATATTTTGCTTTGCGGTTCGGCTTTTGTCATCTTCAAAAGCACCTTTTCTTATTCATTCGTATTTTCAACGTTACCAACACAAAGAAGACTAAATTTCACTTTTAGGTGGCTTGGAATGCCCGACTAATTGGTATGAACGTTTACGCAACCCTACTTCCTCGTCATCGCACATTACCGATAGACCTCATGCCAGCAAACAGGGACAGAACACCTTGCCTAGGAATTCCACAAGATACCATTATGGTCGGATATTGTGAATTAACGCCAGAACACAGTGCATTTTAGTTGCTTTTGAAATGTTAATTGACGTGTCGTCAGCACCTTCAAATTGCTGACTGTGCTGAAACACTTGGCCGCCATGATCACTGAGTGACGTTAGGACATCGAAATCGGAAGTTGACCATGTAAAAAATACATGTCACTGTCAGTTTCAGTAAAAACGGATTTTGAGTGAGTTTCTACATTTTGCTGAGATCGGTTAATGTCACTGGACAGAGATGACTCCTTTGATGACCGTAAAAAACGTTCAGCTTTAACACTTTTTCGGTGCCTAGCTGCCATGTCACTCGAAGGAACCATGAGGGCTGGGATACTGTCAGATTGCCCAAGCCTAGATAAAAATTGAGATACAGAGGTTGGTTCGAACCACGGACATTCCGATAAGTAAATTCGCGCTCTAACCACTGAGCCATCCCGCCATCTTAACTACGAAATGTTCGTCCTAAGCACATTGAATGTTGCGCTCCAGGCTTCATTCAACAAATTTATTTTGTCACAATGCCCGTATGATACCTGAGCTAACCGTAACACGACGAATGAGTAGTTCACACCATGGCACCGTTGCTTGGTTTATCAACACAATACAGAAAACGTTCCATACCTTTTTGCGCACTAGTGTCGGTTTGATACGGAGATATTTTTGTAAACAAGATTCCATGTACAAAGAAATTTCGGCCCTACATTGACCACCAACTTGAAAGGGACTGGTGACGTCAAACAACAGGGTTAGGTTCAGCAAGCTTTCTCTTCATCTCGTGGCGCTTTTTGGATGGCAGCTTCAAGTGTTTCGCCATTGGTGTTTGAAGACCATCCTTGAGGCAGTCTTGCACCATCTACCTATGTTGTTTGCTGAATTCAACCCAAATTATCTACTCCGTTCATGCGGTTTATCAAATCCGCCCCCATGCATAAGACTTCCGAACGTCGTTGTCATCTAGGGAGAAGCCAATGGTCTGGGCCCTACGGAAAACAGACGGCCATAGAGTGCATCCCGATCGTTAGACGCAGAACGGAAGTGGTCTTATATGAATCCGATGATGAGGCGCCAAGAGGTCACAGCTCGTTGACCATGACCGAGTTTGCATTACCGGTGTGCTTCAGTATAAGTGAAGTTTCGGTACAGTGCCTTCCCTCTGGTGCTGACGCTTTGATTGAGTTTAATTCTTCCTTCCAAATTAAGCTTCTTCCGTGAACCCCTGAAAGAACTGGTCCCAAAACCTCTTTTTCTGATTAAAAAGAGCCACAGTGCATTTCTGCCCATGCAACTTCAGTCAAAACGCAATCCATTATACAGATACAACTACACCAACTGAGGCAACACAAAGATGCTAAGCCGCCCGGATGGGTGTACACTAGCCCTATCCTTTCTAGAATGGGGAGCTTGGATATTTTAGTTCCCCAACGTCTGTCCTATGCATTGACTGCCTATGTTTTCCGTTTCTCGTTCAGTGCGATAATATTTCACCAGTTTTCTAGGTCAGACCACCCGTTTTGTCTTTATTGGATCAGCTGTGCCACTCGCCAAATATTCCAGACGTTTTCAGTTGTTCTATCTTTTAAATAAACAATTCCTGTGTGCATAGGAGCTTCTATATCTTCTGCTTTTCACTATATTCATTGATAAGTAGTCTCAACTCAGGTTTCTGCACATTTCCATACTGTTACTACGTCTGCTGTCTGTACGTCAATTTCACTTTACCTTTCAGTCGAATCCCGGCACGACTGTACATGACCCGGATAATCCACCAGTTGTATCCATCCAATCTAATACTGCGTGCTACCCAGCCGCCCAACCCACATCGACCAGTTGGGTGCGGCGAGCAAATCTGGTTGACCCAAGAACCTCTGTCACGGGTCTGCAGTTTGCACCTAGACATCTTGGGCTTCAACTGGCTGCCATTTCCACTGATGGACTGTTGCGGGTTTACGAGGCTTTAGTAAGTGACGCAAGTATTTCCTTGGGACAGGGCTATCGTATTCCATAAATGGTAATCGATAACAATGCTGCATGACGAAACATGTGGCATTTTACTCATAGCCTGTGTTGCTCATGCTGCACCTTACACCCACGCTTACCGTTGAGATTCCTCGCCACACATTCGTTGACTTCCTTGAGCCGCAGATCAAAGCAGTAAAGCCTCGGTGTAGAGAATTATGCTCGGCTGACATCCTCCTGCAAAACGTGCTGGTGCAATTGGTATGCGGGACCTAGAGACAGGGGTCTATTTGCCACATGTCAAATGGCTAGAGAATGGTATTGCAGCGACATTGCAATGGAATCCATTTCGCAGAGCTGGGCCACTGAAAGGCTAAATTCCTACCAACTGTCAGTATGCCGTCAAGCGCGTTCTCAAAGTATGACGGTAGCATGACTCGTTTCCCGTCCGGATACGTGTTGCTGCCCGAAATTCACCACTGGAGAATCACGGCATTAATTACTAATACACAAAATGGATGTGAAGTTCGTCGACATACTGACAAATAATCAGAGAGATGTAATAAAGCTCGAGGATTAAGCAGTTGACCCATTTGTTCCACTCAACATAAGTCTACTCTCTCTATTTTCCCGTTCATTGATAAATTAATCTGTAGCAGTTGAAATCGCAGTAATGTGATACGTTAGTCGTTTGTGTGGTGCATATTCGCGGTACATACTACATAGCTTATTACTGTGTGTCATTCAGAATAGTTGGATGTCTTGTGGATAAATTGTACGAAGCGAAATTCCTTTTCGTTTCTTTTTTTGTCTGACGTGTCACCTTGTCAGTGATCCCCCCCCCCTTCATTTTAGGATGTGATGAACCTGAGTCAGTGGCGTCTACAGTTTGACTTTCCAACCAAGCTCATCGGTTCATGTCTGGCTTGGTCCCAGGTAATTCAGTTTTCCCGTACATTCTACTTCACTATTGATTTCATCTTTTCTTACCTGGATAATCAGTGATCGATAACTGATTTCTTGTTGCTTTAATTCAACTTATGTGAGTAGTCTATTGCATGCCCGAGTTTGCAGTTAACCCATGTTGTAGGCTCTATCAATATGGGAGGGTCAACTTCATTCATGGCAACCGTGGTTCTAAAAGCTGGCTGTTTATTGGATTACAACCCTGGAAATTTAGCTCAGTTGTTCATGGTTTGAAACGCAAGTGTGTATGAAAACAGAAGCGCTCAGCACTGACCGAATTCACTCCGACTTCTTCCGTATGGTTACTGGTAACAAGGAAATCGGGTCAGTACATTCAAGTCCTTCTGTTAAAACTTGGGTAGCAAGCCTCATTGTACGCGTTACTTTCCGTTCAACATGAAGACAGGTATTGGTCTTGCATCAGGACCCAATTACCTAGACTCTAAATGTCGGATAGTTTTCCGCTCAGTTGAAGGTTTCGAGTTTGTCACTAGTAACTATAGTTTGTTAGGTCGCTTGCCGAGGACCTCTAGGAGCCTCGGTTCCTACGGGTGTATGAGCAATGCACCCCAACATAAACTGTTTCAATGCATTCAGAACTATTCCAGCCTCAGCTGTGGCTGACATGGAAGTCTATTGTTTGTCAAACGTGATCCGAGATTTCAGAGATGAATTCACCTTACAGACGGATTCGATGCGATTGCAAAATACACAATGTGTCCCGTAATCTTCGAAGCGTTACTTTGATCTGCGAGAGTTGTGTCTAGAGACGATGTCCTTAGCTTCGACTGCACTCTATGTACACAAACTGCATCTCTTTTCGAAAAAACGACGGTATCGTTGCACATCCCAAGTGACCGGTTTTTAGCATGTATTGATGTGAATAGGTCTCCTGAGGACCTCATCATTTGCAAACTTGGAGTAACGCAAGGAAAACCATCTGGCTGAAGCTGATCGCTACAAGCGCATCCTAAAGAATCGCAGCGTGTGCCCTCCAAGTTTTTTATAATTTCTACCATTTTATGACTTAGGATAGCCTCGTAAAAAGTCTTACATAAGGCCGAATGGATCTCATATGTCCGATTTTGACCGCAAGCGGATTTGCACTTCCTCTTCTTGTTGCGGTTATTCACTATGTTGGATTGCGTTAATTGTAAAGCTCTATGCCGTCTTCCTTCCCACTGATCATAAGTCTGTCCTTAGTGTGACAGATCTCCGTGATCACAAACGTCATCTCTCCCGCGGATCCGTATTTGCTGTTAGTCCCTACCAACCTATACTAACCCGATGAGCGCAGAATTTCGCAGGTTATTGATTTCGACAACGGTGCTCGCTTACGTGTCTGTGAGGACGAAAAAGCGACTGGAGCAAAAACAACCAGCATATAAAGATCAGTGAAGGTTGGCAGTGTACTTTACTAGTGAGGCGGCCGTTTCCCCTAAGTGATTGCCTAATGGAGACATGAGTTGGTCTTCCGCTAAAAGTTAGTGTACAACACATTCTCAGTCAAACAGAAAAGAAGTATATTGTGTACCATTTCTGGACGCGGTTGTCATAAATTCCATCGAAATTCACGTCGGCGTTTCTGAACTTTATTTTGCACCGAGTGAAGTAGACTTATTGATCTAGTACATATTTCTCAAAGTGGCGATAGATCGAGGCTGGACGGCAAGGGTCTATAAAAATAGGTTAACAGCTGCGGGTATTTCCGATCGATTAGCAAGCCCATTCCTGTTTAATTTGTCCAAATTTCCAGATAACTGCGCTCATATTGTGCAAACAATCGATCACACATCGTCCACCGCATTGTATCTATGGGTCGTAGTTTGAGTGGTATATCTAAGTCGACATTGTCTAATCCCGTTCGTCCGCTATGTTTCTGTGTCGTTATCAAAATACGCTTTTGGCAGTAAACTTCCTAGTGTCCACAGCCATCTTCCATACTCAAATGATGCAGTATCCTTCTTGTTGGATGGGCTTCATAACAAAATATGTTTACCTCTCACAAGACCGCTCTCACTTGGTCTCGATTGTGTAGTAACTGGTTAACGAAGGCTAGTCACTTTTTTGGTGTCTTTACGCTACCGTTGAAAGCAATGTTAAATCGAGACATGTCCATAGAGAAACATCAAGATTTTTCGTTGCAAAATGATCACTCTGAATATTTGTCTGATTTGTGGCAAAAGTCAAAACGTTGGTTTACATCTCGAATGGGACATTCGTCGGAGAAAGTCTTCCACATGTCAAAATGTCGAGTCGGACTTCAAATTTCAAGATTAAGGATCTTAAAAATTTTTATTAGTGTCAATCAGCCTGCTATGTATAAATTCGTATCGATCCATCAAACTCAACCATTTCATTAGGTGTTCTCTCTACAGCGATCCCACAAGTTTGGCCACTACGAGGAAAAGGGTATATAACCACTCTCGGGAGGCGCCACATTTCAAAGAGATCGTGCACCAAATGGCACTCGGCAGAGAACTCGTTGTGTGCGTTTCAGGAAAGCTATCTTTCTTCAGAAGGGCCTCTTGAGAAAGTTAGTACGTGGCCTTTTATAGCACATTAATGTGATATGTTTTGTTTCGGCTGTTCCGGTTTTATTGTTTACATGATGAAAATACAATGGAGGGGCAGTCGTATCGTGAATGGGAAGCTAAAGAGGCGATGAGCTCAATAAGTTTGAGAACCACTGGTCTATGATGTGGGTGGGTAGTAGTGGGTTTTGTAGTAAACGTATCTTTATGGAATTTTCGCAGTCGAAACCACTAAGACCAGAATAACTAGTCGTTTTTTTATGAACTCCGAAAGGCAATACGATATGGAAAGTTACCGATCCTGGGGGCACAATTGCTCCCATACTTAAAGCCTTCACTGTGAAGTGTAGTGAAGCACATGCCACATTCCATTACAGCTAGTGAAGTATCGTGAACGACTGTGCGTATATTTCCAAGTTTGACACATGGAATCAGGACTCCAGTGGTAACAATCAATGATATGCCTGAATCCAGGTAAACGTATGAAAAAGCATTTGTGCATCTTTTTTGAGAAGTTCAACCAAGATGCTAACGCCCTATATGGTGCGGTTCTGGTTACCCACAGTGGAATGCGCACTGCATCAGTGTCATAGGTCCGACGAAATCTGAATAGGCCGCAACCGGGAATGTGTTTTCTTTTCAGTCGGTTTCAGAAAAAATAGCACGATCAATCTTCAAAAAACATATGGATTGACTCACGAAGATTACTGGAACTCCGATACCTAATTATGTTAATAGGATGATTAGATTGCAGTTTCATAATAGATTTTGTCTTAATTGTTTCGAAAAGAATCTGACCACATCTCGACAAAATGTCGCTTAATTTACTTCACTCAGTCGCACCCGCTGAATGACTCTCAAATCCAAATTTGGGACTTTAGACGTTTCACATAAGTTACACTGATACATAAGAACATCGTTTACAAGAGCATAATCATAGACGCAGATAGTACCATCTTAGTACAAGTACCCCGAAGTACCTACATTTCTAGGCGCTCATCTAGGCGAGAAGGTCATTGTCGCCGTTTAGCATCCATATTTTGAAGGCTGCAATCAAGCACAGGGAAGATTATCCTTACTTCAGTTTGTACCGACATTATTCAGACTTGTCGCAATCACTTTCGTGTCCTTTTGCCAGGTTGAAGATCCCTCATCTTTCTGCTTGCACCACTCTGAATTAGGTACGCAAACGTGCTCCTCGGCACATGACACTGCTTGTATTACTGGACGCATTCTTTAATTTAAGTCCCTGTCCTACAATCGAAGGCACACACTAATCGTCTCGTTGCGAATTCATCGATACCAAACGAACTGTATTCCTTAAGCGACAGTTATCAATGGTCTAGCGATATCTCACTTACCCTGCTTTCAGAGGCAACATCTCACAAGGGTGAAACAAAATGGCTCGTCTTATAGTCTGATATAACTGTCCCTTGGAATTCACAGATATGCCACTTTTCCGCTATATGTGTCTCAGTCCAGCTAACTTTATCAAGGTCTAGTGGTTTCGTGCATTGGTCATTATCACACCGCAGTCGGTATGGATCCAACTTCCAAGTTACACAAAGCGCCTCACAAGTTACCCGGTCTTCTTGGATTCCAAGTCGCTTTTTCATTCACTATATCTTCAGGAAAATAACCTTACACTGCGTGCAAAGGACTGGGTGACTTAGATCAGCATATGTGCCTTCTTTTCCTCTCCGAAAAGGAAAACAGCGTCATCTGCGTATTCCATGCCGCCAGACTTTACATTGGCACCTGCCTGAACTTAACATCTTCACAAATTATCAGGGGCCTTCCTTACTAATTCGACACATTATGGAGAACAAGTCTCTCGATAGAGTCAAAAGCAACTTGGAAACCCATGTCATGGGTCGCTTTCTAGCACCTAAAGGAGCGAGATGTTGTCTGCCAAGTTAAGGTCCTTTCCACTGTTGTTAAGCCCAAACTTCATGGACTGTCATAAGATAACAAAATACAAATGACTTTAAGGGTCCCGTTCCAATCTGAGAATCTGATACCTCTCTGTGGCTGCCGCATCCACTATGGATCCCTTGTTTAAACAGAATAATGAGCATTCTCATCAACCCTTTAGACATTCTCCTCCCAAATGGAGGCAACGAAGAGGAACAAACGCCTACTGAAGACTTCTTGAGCATCGTAGATGAGAGGAACCTGGCTGGGAACTCCGTGGCTTTCGAGAGATGACATTTGTTCATAAATTTCTGAAGCCGAAAGAGGGTCCAGGTTCACTGTCCAGGACTCCGAAGTAGTCGGGGAATCTAGCTCAACAACAGTGGTTGGCTACGAGGGTTTTTTGGTCAAGGCGTCCTTTAGTAAAGGTGATGGAATCATTTTGATTCTTTTTGGTTTCACTCATGTTTTTTTGTGGAATCGTCGCACGGATCGACTGAGCTGGTCTCCGGCATTCTTCACCTGTCTCCTTAGGCCTCTGCTAGCACCAGGCTTAAGAACCCAGGTGCACACCAAGTTCTCCCGTGTTGGGTCAGGTTCACCACCAGTGGGAACATTTATGCAAGATCTATTGTTACCGTTCTGGTTAATATTCAGTGCTTGAGTGACGTTGGTTGTGCCGCGCAGCAGGCGGAACTCTCGGCTCTAATTGAAAACTCACATTCCAGTGCGAATTGGCAGTCGATGGTGGGTCGGTTAGAAAGGAGTTCAGGGGCAGTTCTAACAAATTTGT
Source organism: Clonorchis sinensis (assembly GCA_003604175.2). Taxonomy (NCBI): domain Eukaryota; kingdom Metazoa; phylum Platyhelminthes; class Trematoda; order Opisthorchiida; family Opisthorchiidae; genus Clonorchis; species Clonorchis sinensis. The sequence continues at coordinate 122,266,054 of CM030370.1, read as the reverse complement.
TTGACTTCAAGATTTTTTATATTCTCAATTGCTAGTTCGAATGCTCATTTCGACCCCAATCGAAATCACATACTCAATTGGCCCTCGGCTGCGGTATGTTTGCTCACCTGCTCAACCACAACAATATCCGAGCTTGTAGCCTGTCATACCAGGTTACTTAAAGAACTGTCCTTAATGGCTTTCGAGCTACGGCCTCTTAGGATGTAAGTAAGCACGACAAACCACCAGTGATTAACTTCCTGCTCACAGGATTCTTTCACAGACGTCGCTCAACAGACCATACGGATGACTATCAATACGTATCCCATTCTTCCGCTCAGTGACTTAGAACAATGCAGACTCCTACAGTATCTCAGGCGCATCTGAATCACCGGAAGTTAGTTCAGCGGCTGTACTTGTACCTGGAATTGTTGTTCCCGAAAAGTGACGTGCATCAATGCCAAGTGGGTCCCATGTACGAACAAAGTGATCTCGTTTATTGCCAAACTACGAACTGAGGTGAACTAATACGTTTAAAAATACGAATGAATGTTGTCGTCACTTGTCTGTTCTACCTTATTAACACAGACCGTAATCATGATGATCAAGGCTTACTCAGGGCGACAGATCAACTCCGGATGCGAGGTTATAGCCGCACGGTAAAACGCTTCCCATCAAACAAATACATTTTTACGACACCACTACCACCTGTTAGTTTTTAGACCACACCGGCAGATTGCAATCAACGCGCACAGTTTGGTAAAGTGGTGCCTTTTCACTTTATTTTGCGTACAAAGACGAAATCAGTCTGTCCGGGTGATGTGCACTCGCTAATTTTAATCAATTCTCTGACAAGCGGAATGTGCATCCTTATCACTTCTGAATATCTGCCTTCTATCAACTCTTTAGATAGGACTGGTTTGTTGCCAATTTGGACAAGAGATAAAGTTAGTATACTGTCTTTTTTTGTAATAATGGTATTTTTCTCAGCTTAGTTCTCGGTCTGAACCTTCCAAGCTAGCGTTCCCGTCAAAAAACAACCACTAAGGGTGCACAACATATATTAACCGCCAAAACCAGGTCAAAAACACTTGTACAGCGTGTCGTATATTAAGTGGATGCGGCATTGGCAACCGGCATTCAGCGACTACTGGATCATGGTTGGCTGTTGGGTCCAAACTTTCGACCAATCAGAGCTTGCCTTGATGCCGGACTAGCAAGTGGCCCGAACTTTTGGCCAATCTTGTGTGGCATAGGCTTCTTGGCCGTAGCAGCACTTAATTGCGAGCGGTAAAGCGGTATCTGTGTGAAATTTCGCTTAAAATTTTTACAACGGGATTCGAGGTGATTGCCCTCATGAGGCATGTCGATCTTGAAACCGGCTCTTATCTTTTGCCCTGGAGCCCCCCTCTGCTAGGTTGATGCGAGAGAATTAGACAGACACTTACCAAACACCACTACGTCTTTGAAAAAAGGCCGTTGATTTCAAAAGCTGGTTGACACATCTGAGCAGATTTACGTACACATTGTGGATGCATTGTTTGGTTTCAACTTCTCTCGCTACGGTTTATTTGCACCTACGGTTATTATTGTTCGGATTGGGTTGGCACCATCGTTCGGGCATTGTTTTCTTTTTAAGGATCCATGCCACTGACCCTCTGAGGTGATGCTCGGTAGTTTTCGATTTACCTTTTCTCCTCATCACAACTCCGAATGATCTGGTGATTTTAGTAAGACCAGTATTATGGCATTTCATCCCCTACCTCCCAGAGCTTTTGCTTTTTTCCGTTCTTTATCGATACGTAAGTTTTTGCCAGTCGAAGTTCCCTATCTTACTGTTGAAAGTCCTTGATGGTGCGCCATTCGGGGTGAATGACCGCTATTCTGTGCCGTGTTCGTTCTTCTGATCGGTGTAAAACCTATACGTTGCGGCTGGCATGTAGAGCTATTTAATTGTATAGCGGGGAGATTTGGTTTTACGTGCTCAATCTAGCGCCTTTAAATATTAATTGATCTTCAGCTGTCTTTGAACCTTTGACTTATGGACATGAATCGTATGGGAGGATTGAGAACATAGAAACTCTTCACGTGGATTCACCCCTTTCACTTTTTCCCCTGTCCAAGGGTGTGAGATACGGCAGTTTAGTGTATATCACTACAGACAAAAGTTTCGTTAGTCTATGTGCCGCGCAGTGCGGCTAGCCGAGCAGAAAATCACATCAGTGTGCGACAATGGAACACTATTTGCTTTTCTCTTATTTATAGGACAACGATGACCGTAGCTTTTATGGTAGGACAAACCTCTAGTCGGCGCTGTCTTATTATCCATTTGCAGTCTCCCTTTGACCCCCCGCTCATCGCTGTCGGCAGCGCCGCGCCAGCTAGTTCCGCTTCATCCAACGACGCTGCTGATCAATCAGGAACATCTGCCCTCCAACCCCATTTTGGATTGGGTACCACCGTTTCCAGTAGCAACAGTTTAATCACTGGCAAGGTGGTCATTTATGAATACTCAGAAGCTAGACGGCATTGGGATTTGGTGGAGGATATTCGTGAAATGGAGGATGCTGTTTACGATATTCAGTTTGCTCCGCATATGGGGCAGTCCTTTCATACATTGGCGGTCGGATCGAAAGACGTGTTCATCTTACGCATCCGTTCGATGGGAAACCAACCGACGAACATCTCGTCCAAAGGTATCATTCACCTTGATGTCACCGTATACATCTACATCTACTCTTCTGTGCCATTTGTTCTCATACTTTCCTTCACGGTCAACCATTCCAATGAATTTAGTCATAGGAGTGCTGAGTCTCCTTTGCACATCTATCTGAGTTTTGCTTCCTTCGCATTCACGCAACTTAGTGCTATTTACAGGATTCTGCACTTTCACCAGGTGCTGCTGTTGAAGTTCGTGTTCAAATTGCCATGCGCGTTAACCTTACTACTCTTGTTTATTTGCATGCGTTGCAATGCTGTTATTCCAAACCTACACGTTGGGGCATGAAACCATATTGTCGCGTTTCACCCCATTTTGTTTCCTTTGTCCATTGTTTTCTCCCAATCTGCCTTATCCATGGTGACCTTTGGTCGAGCTATTGTTCAGCTGCGTCGTGAGTGACTTGAAGTTATTTCCAACTTAACTGCTGTCTACTAGGAGCTTCGAGCATGGAGACATCTCACCCTACTCTTCTCCTGCTCCCACTTGGGTTATCGCACCACCCCTTGTTTTCCTTTCTTCCCACGCATACCATTGTTTCCGTATGCCGCAGGCAATAAACAAATTTGACCGCCATGAAGTACATTCCTCGCAATATCTCTGCTTATATTGCTGCTTGGTAGTGACATTTCTGCACATTGCAGACAGTAAACATTACTTTGCCCTCATCTGACCTTTTGCAGACGCCCAATACCATGTGAACATATTTTGTGTTCCCCTAAATGAAGTCCTTTGGTGCCCACAAACCGTGACCGATAACCAGGTGTTGTGTACATCAATGACGCTCGTCGGGGTTTATGCCTGATGGACGTTTCTTTCAGTCTGAGCACCCGCCATTCCAATGTTCCATTTCAGCTGCGCGGCATCCTCCCAGACTCCTGAAGGGAAGCTTTATCTTAATGTTGTTTAGAGACAATCCAAGCAGTTCTTTTACAGTAGTCCGGGTGTACCACTAACCACCAAATATGGTGCGCCAGTGTCTATTCATAAGTAGTTTTCCTGCATGCCTGAAGCAGTGATTTCGCGGAATTCTTGAACAGGAGCCAACTCACTCTGAATCGGGCTGGCGTCGCCCATTACAAGACATCAATGTTTCTCAATTGGTTAGATGGATTATACTGTGGAGAATGAAACATGAAGAAACACATTATTCCGTATAAATGAGGGTTTCCAGCCGTAAAGAAATGCATTTTACCCCCTAGCTTTCTCTTTGCAGTCAAGTGATTGGGCCAATAATAATGTTCACTGTGCAACCAGCAGTATTCCCACTATAAAGTGATAAAATTGTTCATCTGTAGTACCCTTTCTGTGCCTACCTGCCATGCCACCCGCAGGAAGCTCGAGGCCCGAGATACGGCGAGGTTGCCCAACCCTAGACAGGAGTAGTCAAGATGCGGTGGTCAGGTTCGAACCACATGACTTCCGGTCAGCAAGTTCGAGTCTTAACCACTAAGTCATCTCGAGCTCATTTCCACTGTAACTTAATATAAATTCAAACAAAATAGGTAAAAGACCTATGTACCCAGCTTCCTATTACAGCTGCGTCCCTCGATGTCGTAGAAATCACCATGTGCACATTATCTCATTATTTTTCACTATTGACACTCCTCACCTTCCATGAGTGCTTCTTCTGAAGCAACCTCAGTGTCTGCTCATACCCGCCTTACTCAATTTTCTATAGGTAACCTCAACCTCAGTGGATCGGGATCGTTCACTAACAGTGCGCCGCCCACCCGCACTGCTTATGAAATCAACCTTCTGGCCCGATTCAATCACCATAAAGGGAGAGTTTGGCGTGTTTCCTGGAACGTCACGGGTAAGTGCTCACTGGAATTCTAAACTATCTATTATGATAGGCGAGTTGCACGAGGCGAAACGAAGTGTTGACTAGTTGTCACATTATCACTTGGAACCCGGTTCCTTGTATCACAGCTGTAACATTTCGTACTATATGCTGTAGCTATAAATCTCGCTTCATTTATGTGCATTAATTCTGGGAGGTTTCGTGCTACAAGGTAAATGAATCGCAAGCTGATGTCCAAACTTCGTGGAAATAGAAGTGCCGAGGCCTCATAATCAGACCTGCTTGTGATCTCTAGTGAAACTCCGATTGTGTCTCGCTGCAAATTCACTTGGCAGTTTACTTAATGCAATGTCCGGCTGTGTGCAGACTCCGTGTGCATGCTTCCACTGCACCCAGAAGAACGAACACTCTGTACCGACCAGTCGGTCTTTTCTACGAAAGCTCCTTAATAATATGCGCCATGCGTCCTCACCGCTTCACTTGATAGTAAGTTTACTGACGGACTAAACTACTAGGCTTGTTTCCGTCATGGCTGGAACCCTTTTAAATTTTTTGACGAACTATTCATTGTTTCCTACTTACAGTCTGGTGTAGCGCGCTGAATCCATCTTATGTTTACTTTAAGTTATGGATGCTCTTTGACGGCAAACCTGTTCCTGTTACTTGTGGGCTTCGCTTGTTTACTTCTCGGTTTCCACAAAAGGCCAATCAAAAGTTCTATTCACCTTCAAAGTTATCCTAGAACAAGCATCGCCTAGTGACGAAATCTCGTAAAATCGCTCCAGAAAAAGTCGCAGCCGTAATGTCTGCTTCCCTCGTAGGTTCCATCCCAGGTCACATTTCTAATGCAGTTTCTGGTGTCGAGCTCTGTTCAGCTCTCTTATGTATGCACTGGTCCTACAATGGCAAACTTGGGGTTCATAAATCCACTTCTGTACTGTCATACTCGCTTCCGGTGAGGAAACACCAGAGGACAGGTCCGGTGAATAGGGTTTTTTTCATTGGGGAGACGAACCTCCAGCACCGAAAGGAGAACATTTTCTGGTTCTTGAAGTTACTGTCTTATTATCCAATAGAATTGGCCACAATATACACGACCCCCCATGTCAATGCCCATGGTGCATTACCCATCACTAATGCAACCCCACTGGCTGTCTATTCTTTACTGAAACTGACTGGATTTGTTCGATGAGTTGGCTAAGGCTACACAAACGGCGCTGTGTTGGAATACGTTGCAGTTGCAATACAGATTCAAGTAATTAAGCACAGAATAACACAACGCACGATAGCCCAATACTCAGTTCCTGATAATAGCCGTTGTTTCCTTGTTATATTGGGATACATATTTGTGATAATTTGTCATTTTCCTTCTCGCACAATCGCTTAGCTGGTACTGAAGAATGTTCAGGGTTGTTGATTGTGACAAATATCCCCCCAGCTCTTTGAAGTTCTTGAAAATAGTTGGATGCCCCTTAAATTTCGCTACTTGGACCATAGAGATGAGATTATTAGCCATTCCTCCCATGAGGAACCCCCCGATTTTTGACCGGTATTCGTCATCTTTGGTACCCTTCGTGGGAGAAAGAGGTTTTTACGAACGTTTTATTTCTAGGGTCCATTGTAAATCGATATTATGGGTACGGTCTCATTTTCGATGCTGGGGAATATGGCCTATCCTGGAGAAACCGACGGAGATCGCGAGTGAACTGCTAACCGGCTGAGTTGAGATATGAAATTCAGATCAATTGAACTTCGTGCATCTTAAGGCAAATCGCGTCGATGAAATTCTGACTACTAGACGGGATATTCCGGAAATGTTACTTTGATCTTTGGTCCCCTACAAGTTCTTTCGCATTATTTTTAGGAAAGATCACCGCATTGTTCAAGTTTCGTTATGAATCCGCCTATGTACACCACTTACCTCTTAACTGTGCTTAATAGGTACTTTTCTTTGTAGTACCGGGTCTCGTACTGAAACCCATTCTTAATCTTTGCCACTCCGGTGTCTTCTGGAAAGTCTTCGTTACACCCTTTTTGGAAGCACTATGTACGCACGACCTACTTCGATGGCGAAAATTTAATTTAATGAAATCGTCCAGTTCGTCCAGTTGTGATAGATTTGATGATGTTGAACTTTGGAGTTCATACCATCAGTGAAAAGTCGATACATAGAAGATGAAACATTGCCAGCAGTAAACCTGTAACCAGACTACATCTACTCGGAAACTGATGCTCGAAGTGAATAAGCTGCCCTTATGAACCAGCGAACAGCTCTTTTTCTGACAAAGAAACGCTTCCGTAACTCCCCGTGTCTTTTGCTTACCTTTTTCTTTCACGAAAAACGTCTTCACGCAACGAAACACGTGCTGTCCTAGTGAACTCGTGATAGGTTCAACCCAAAGTAACCGCATTGCCTCGTTTTCACTTCTTTTGATCCTATAACCCTCACGTTGGCCCTGTCACTAAAGCTAAGCTTTAATCTCCTACGACAAACATCTGGCCTCTGTCTGGACGGCTGTTTGAAGCTAGAAGCTCGTATTGTCCTCATTTTGCCTGGGGCAACCGTCGGTCGACATAACAAACTGGCGAGGTTATGTTCACTGATCTATGCATTCACATACGGCCAGAATATGTGCACGCTTTCTTATTCAACACTTTTTAAGTCTTACAGATTCGGTCACTTTTATGAACGCCTTCGAGGAAGCATTCCAGCTTTTCAGTTGCTTTTGACGTTTAATTCTTCAGATGAAGGTTGTATTTTTATTTCTTCATGTATCCACCGTGCCCTTGACAAAATCAGAAACTACAGTGCCGCTGACGTAGGCCTAATTTCATCGAGGTCGTACCGACGGAGCACTTGTCTCCAGTCGACTTGCAGTTCTCACAATGTGTTTTTACACCGTTGAGTTAAGACTGCGCATCATATATATGCAGCACCGTCTAGCTGATTGCCAGAGTCAGCGATGCAGGATCGTGGGACATTTCATTATCCCCTTACCTAGTTCTGTTGAATGAATCGGCCCATAGACCCGGAATTCCCCTCAACTCTCATCCATCCAGAACAACTTGCCCTCTATATGCAATGGTTAACGGAACATATGTTATCTCAAATAATGGGATGGTTTTCTGTCTCTACGTTTATGTCGTTTGTGTTCAGTGTTGTTTCAACCCAACCGTCAGATGACCATAATATCCATCAGGACACCCAAGGAAAAGACAAGGTATCGACACAGTTCTCATTACTCTTCATTCACTGGTCCTTTCCCATGAGAGGATCCCAACTTGTGGATTTTTCCAGCCTTCGAGCGTATCGTCCAAAGAGACGAACCAGCAAATTCCACACAGTATTGAGTGGTCAGTAATTCTCTAAGCCTCGTGTGTTTCCGCCGATACATGTTATTTCGTAGACTTTCCGGGCATCACAATTTCCAAGTCTGTGGTTTTAAGGAACTTATATCTGCACCCGCAAAACCATTTGGAAGACGTTACCATCAACTCACGCGTGCCATGAAAGCAGTGGAAGAGGGAGATCATACTGATCAATTTTTGAAATCGAGCATCGAGTTAGAGAGCGACAGAACTTGACGTTTGGAGGCTAGAACTTTAAATGCACGTCTGGTCCTGATCCACTACTTTCCTTTATGGTCGGCTTTAGACCGTTCGTGGTCAGTGGAGCGACAGTAAATTTATCAGTTGATGGACAATCTTCTACAAACTGTTATAGGATGGGTGGACGTGCATCTCTATGACAAGCTGTGTGCACAAATTTTAATCAGAACTAAGATTTTTGTGCGTTACATTGAAAACGGGTCTATCCTTTTGAGGCGACTTCTTAACAAGATCAAGAAAAACGTCCATATGTTGCAATCGCCTACTTACAATGACAACAAGTAGTGATTGGAGTGGATTCTGGCACACGTGAGCCAAGCCGTTTTCCTTGGATGGTCTGTATTCGGAGGCACCGCTATAAAATACAGAATGGCCACCTCTTGTGGTCCAAACTACTTGCTGACGATTTATATTTCAAATGCTCCATGGCCCGACAGTGGTTGTCTCGTAACTACACTGAGGTGCTTCACGGTCCGAAGGTTATGATCGATGGTGCCCGGCGAATAGATGTTGCCACATTCGGTGGACAAACTTTTATCAGTACACTTGTCCAGAGGAATTAGCTGCAAACGGGACTTGCTGTACGATAACTACGACTGTTTACTTCCCCCCTAGTTATGATTCTCTGTTGATCCCTTCTCCAACTTCACAGGTTCCATTCTAGCCTCTTCCGGTGATGACGGCTGCATTCGATTGTGGCAGGCGAATTACCTAGGGGCATGGCAACCTATCTCTGTGATCGCCCCGGACGGAAGTCAACCAACAGGTGTTCTGGATCCTGGTCCAAGTCTTACTATTGGTTCTATGATGCCCCCATTACCACCACCAGTAAGAAGCCTAGGCACCCGTTTGCAGATAAAACTCCCAGGACCCCCCAGTGCGGAACAAAGTGAGAGATTATATCAGGCTTCGTTTCCGTTTTTTCGCTGAATGTTCACATGTTTGCTTTCTGTTGACAAGCCGCATCACTTCGCTATCGCTGCGTTGCATGGTCAGTTCGACATGCACATCGCACGTCCGCTCTGTCTTTCTAATGACCAACAGCTGTCGTATAACTAGAATTAGACACGCCTATTAATGTACATTTTAACCTACCACACAGAACCTTCTTAGCCATGATTGGTTTAGCTTATAAGCGTCCTGACACTGGTGAATTTTTCATATTACGTAATGCAGAGAGCCTACTCACTATCTGCCTATGCATACATACTCTCAGAGAGATACCAGCCTTCTTTGCCTTTTTTGACGCTCGTTCACTGATCATATCACAAGTGTTGCACTTTTTCTGATCAGTGCTAACAAACGGCTGCCTCGCACTTTCCGGTGCTCACCACACCCCGCGTGAGAACTGAACAATGGACCAACAACAAATGCCGTGAAGCTCTGGCGGACACTCCGTTGTCATACATTGTAACTCATCAATAGTTTGGAGTTTCGATGAACGCATCTAGTTAGATTATCGCCATGCTTCCGTACGAATGGGAAAACTAACTCCGACCTCCGTCATAATTACCACGTCCTGTTCTGTAGTAGGCAGTTGATGTTCTCACACATCCCTATTGGTATTTATGCCCCACAAAGGTTTTATATTTTAATTGATCGTTGAACTCACTGCATGAGTCACACTAACGTACAAATTGCCAGCTCGGCTATTCAGGGAACTTTGGACTCCCAAACACCGAACTCATCTTCTTGATCGTCGAATTTCGTATCATCTGGTGAATATTCCACGAGAAGTCTGCGTAATCGTTTACTTCTTTATGAATCTTTAATAACCTATGTATGCGCGTTGTATATCTGAGATGCGACATTCCACTGTAATTGTATTGACATTTCTTCCTTCTAGCTAATGTAGATACACCTGATAGAATGTCGACATCGAATCAGTCGACTGGCACTGTAGGTTGATTTCACTCATTTTATTTCGTTGTCTTTTTTGGTGCTGCGAGTTTTTTTTACCCTTGGAGACCTAATTTAGATGCTTGTTTCGTGTGAGACTTTTCGCTCTTTTTCGAATGAATTTTAGCTTTTTCGCTGCCTGGTGTTCCTAGGAATGATCCATCACACTTTACTAACCAGGACTGCATATGATTGCACCTCATATGCTCCTGTTTGGAGGACAGGTAGGTCTGGCGTATGAAGCCTTGTGTGAACACGGGATTAGAGATGTGTTGCCTTCTGCCACTTTCGCATATAGCAACGTTGCGGGTGATTCTGATACCGATCAAAAGCGGACTGCCTGCGATAATGGTCATTTTTGCCTACCTTATTCTTTCAACACCCATTTCCAATATTATCCCCATTTCATAAACCATGAACCTCGTTCGAACCCTGCATTACCGTATGTTTGTTTCTTTCGCTGAACTACTTTGTCAGTTCTACTTTATCTCTGATCTGCCACCATCCCAGTGACTAACGCGTCGACTCTTATTCGTTTTTACCCGCAGACAGACCTCTCGACCGCGTTGGATCCGGCGTGAATGTGCCATTTCAGAAAAGTGGAACCTTTACTGATGGAAGCTGTCCGGTCGCTTGGCACTGAAAGGTCCGCTTCATTTTCTGTGGCCGTGTATTTACCCAGTGAATCCATATTCTCCCTCGCGATTTTGCATTCCCCTGATTCCACTCGGAACAGTAAAGACAGTTATAAGAGCCTTTACCCAGATCACTGTATATTATTCGTAAACGCTACTTAGTTGTTCTGCTCTTTTTCAATACAGTAATCTGCTTCCGGTGTATTCTTATGTTGAATCTACCGGTAGGTTTGACGGGGTTTCTCCTTGCTGGATACACCATTTTTGTCCGGTTTCTTGCGCATTCAGCCAATACCTAATCTATCTCTTAGGGCGGTTGCCTCAATCAAAAACTTTTTGGACGATATTCGAAATGGCATCTTAAAAAATCGGCACACGTCTAATAAGGGTCGAAAGATATTCCATTTCCAAGTGTCTGTCTTTTGGGTGGGTTGAACGTGGCACCTCATTTGTATCACATTAGTAAGCGATGAACCTGATAGTTTAACCCATGAACCTGTGTCGGATTAGTAGAGAAACTCGATTCAATTGTTATTGACTCAAGAAATGATTTAGTTAGTCAGTTTCTATTATTCTTGTTTAAAGTTATACTTCAGGAAATTCTAGCTTTGATTTACAAACATGTGCTTATTCGGTCAGGTATGATGTTGTACGTATGGCATCTCACGTTTCATATCGCACCCCATTAAAAACATGTGGGTATGCAAGCACACAGAAACCCAGCGTTGTTAGCGAGTGAAATAAAAAGTTGAATTTCATGAACTCATGAAATAACTTATTTGCACGCCAGGCAAGAATTTGCCCTTTTTGCTTATTTAGTCGGTCGTTATTTTGCGTTTGGTTTGCAAGCGCAAGTCCTGTCCATCATATAATGTGGCTGGTTGCCGAACATTTCCTAAATTTCTGAATACATCACGTGCAGTCAGGTCACAATAATGAGTACATATACTCATCGATCCATCGTACTTCATGCGTACCTGAGCTTTGTTTCCATATGAATTCGACAATGAGCAAATACCCTCAAACGTGACTCGTTTGTCGGAGCGTTTCACTTTAGAATTGAATTGCTTGACATGCGGCTTGCTTGTGCATAACAACCAACTGTACACGAGCCATTTTCATTGCCATAAGGACCGCTTCCTCCCAGTTCATCTCTCAGCGCCTAAGGCGCAGCTTACTGACTGTATGTGCGGGAATAATCGGAACCTGGTGACGCTACCGAAACAAGATTGTATGGTTGAAGATCACAGATCAGTCCGTTCATCTTCATCGACAGCACAACATCAATGTCCAACACTCACCCATCACTGCCGTACAACCATAAGTGTGCAGTTCATTGTTGTGAGCTGAGACGCTTCTAGGGCGTCCAGACCTAGACAGGAGGACGATTGGGGTCCTCGACCAAAGCCTTTGACTGAAGTAGGACCACAAGGCAGCGGCGTTTGGCGGGAAATGCAGGTGCATTACCATTTTTATAGAACAAGTCGTCATACATGTTCCAACCTGGAGAGTAGGAGACTGTGTCGGTCAGACCTCTGATCATTGACCCACCTGGTGTGAGAGTGAATGTCACATAGACACACCCCAGTATAGTTAAATGGGTCATGAAAGCACACAATCCGTCATACTACGGTAAGCTCCAATCTCTTCGTGACGGTCAGTCTGTTGCGCAGCTGGTAGGTAGTGTCTGGTTAGTTTTTGGTTGTAAAGTCTAATCTGTTTCGTCGGTTCGCTTCATAAGAAGGGCATGCCAATTGAAGTTTGCTCACACATGTACGATATCCAATTGTGAACAAAGTTTGAAATTCACCCATTTAACTTGAATTGGACGCGCTAACAGCTCCGTCCACGCGATCATACACTGATCAATAAAGGAGGTACTGACCGTGCAGCCCGCGGTAACCCTGCTAGTGTAGCCCGCAGCATGCAGGAACAGTATTTAAACCCAAACCCTAGGTGAGCCTTACCCATCAATGATAAGCTGAGCACTGGTTTCGCCCACGTTGGGGCAGCAATGCGTGCGCTGAGTATCGGATCAGTGAGAAACAGATTCTTTCTTATTACGCTTCCGAACGTTTTGCTCACCAAGTGGATGTGTATGAAAGTTGTTGAATTTGTGAACCAAAGTAGTGAATAATCGTATCGCCCTTTCTCTGACTCACCTACACTGCGTATGATTGAGTTTGAACTTCGGTGCAACGGGTTTTCAAAGTTTGAATCCATAAACCAGCATGACCTGCCAGGCAGTACTTAGCCTTTCGATGTCCCCGTTCGCTTCCCTGTTGTCAGCCCAATGGCTATCACGAGCCCCAACTGTACGAAATACATGGATTGGGAGATAGGATTTCGTGTAGTTTCACCTAGCCATGACAAGTGAAATCGTCTGGATCTGAACTAATATTGCATCCGGACCGTGGTAATTGTTGGGTGTGTTCATCTGGCCTGGATTTGCTTCAATTACGTGAAATGTTCATAACTAATGGTGGGACCTTCATCCTATATTTGGTCGAATGGTGCGCTGCGCGCTTAGACCGTCCTCTGATTGTAAACGGTTACACAATGCTTTGCAGGTAATCTTTGTTTGCGTGACCCGCCTAGGTTCGTTTGTGAAGTTTTTTCGCTTAAAACTTAGGGGAACACTTTCCATCATTGCAAGAAATTTCGTCACTCTTCGAGAGGGTAACGGAACAATCCCTGGCTCTTGAACTGATGGTTTCACTCCCTGACGAGGGGCAACACAACGGCACCTACCCACATTCACCAATGGACTGCCTGTCGGCTGATGCCCTGAGCGCTGTTACAGGCTTGATTCGGATTTGTCGTGATCGGTTCTTTAGCCTGAGGTACGAGCACCGTAGCGATACCTGGGCCAATTCACAGAGTTACAACATGAACTTAATGCAATAAGGCTATTAGATGAACCTACGCGCAGTAACTCGATGCCGATCGAATTCGTACTGAGCGTCATTGCTTAAGAAGCGCTCATTTGTATACGAAACTGATCTTAAAGTGAGCTCCAAATGAATCTCCTTCACATTTTTCTTTAACCCAACCTGCCTCTGGATTTGGTTGGACTGATACCTGAGATGTCGAAATATTCGTCCTCGGATATATTTCCAGTTTCTCCTTGTTTGAGGTTCATCAGATAGCTATGTTCCCTGAATTTCAAGAACTTTTCTCATTGCACGCTCATTAAGTGAAACATCTGCATGCGGTGTTTCTATTAGCTTTAGATTCAGACACTGCAAACGGATGTCGTCTATGATGTACTTTAACCTAATGGATAACATAAAGGCTACTTAAGGCTCCAGTTGGGCCGCTGTTTGCGTTTGACATGTTCATATGGGTTCAGATGCAATGAACTGCTGATTTACTTGTACAGTTTGCAGCCCCGCTGTCCACATGTACAACGCTTCCCATATGGACACTGTATGACTCAAAAGGCATAAAAGCGCGTGAAAATAGTATTGACTCTTGACGGAACACACCACTTCTAAGGCCCCCTTCCTAGTGAGGCTCCTTTAGGTTTTTACCACGACATCTCAGCAGGGTATTTTTTCTTCCTGAAAAAAAACAGGCCCAGTAACCCGAAAAAGATGTAGTTATCTGAATTCCATCTCAAAGTCTCACGTACTTTCGACAACGAAGAATCCTTATTCCTTGGGAAACTGCATCATCTCTACGGGCGTGAGAAGTTGCGTGGATGTGCCAGTTTCATTAGAGTACGTTGGTCGCGTTGAGTTGCGAACCATTAACTCGGAAGATGCCGGTTTCCGGCGCCGAAGGATTACTGTCTCCCGTGGCAGGGAGAAGAGAAAAGTGAATACATAATTGTCAGTAATCTAATCATGACTGCTCAGATTGACATGGTTTGTGTTTTTGGTGTGCACCGCAAGTAGATCAGTGACTAAGAAAGTTATTCTCCTGCTCGAAGACTACTCTTGAGATATGTTTGTGTAACTGTGTTCGTCACTGATTTCTACCCTAAGCCTGTGTGAAATACGGAGAAAATTTGAACAAAGTTACCCTGAAGTAGGTCATGGAAACGTCAGTGAGGGGGCGGTTAGCAGACGTACCAAGTTGGACCATAACATAGGAGGGTCGCTGGTGGCTGAGCTGCGTGATGTTATTGATTGTGTAGATGTAGGTGTTCGTTTTTCGACGCTTGTTTGGTCTGAAGTGTTCACTTTGTTCCCTTCCACTATTAAGGCTGACGAGGTTTGAGATTCTTCGGGTGGGTTTCTATTTAATTCCTCACACTGCCGAGGCTTGTCTGTCCGGTGATGCTGCCCGATTAATGGATGGATCGATGTCCTTTGTTGCGTGTCTGAGTGGAAGGTGACCTGGTCAGGATAACTGTACGTAGCAGTGTTTTCCCCTCTGTCTAGCGCCTTCTGTTCACCGACAGTAACATCTGATAAATTTCCAGCTATCAGTGGTATCCTGTATTCACTCACCGAATCTTCCCCATAGTAGTCAGTTTGTTGATCTAAGAAGGGTAGCGTCGATGGCACACGAGGCGGGAAACAAAACTGATTCGCTGGATCTGTAGCTGTCAAATTGAGTGCCATTTGCCAAAAGTGCATTGTCGCCAACAGTAATTGTGTTTGAGTGCACACGTCACAGTCAGCGTTATCCGGTTCGCATGAAGGTTGTGATCTAGGGTCGTGCTGGTTTGAACGAGCTGAAGAACACCCCAAGGTAGGCGGGGTCTGAGGATGCGCAGACGCTTCACAGTGGCCCTCGCCATCTTCTAATTGCGATGAAATGACAAAACTTCTTGTTTCCCGTGGCATCGAGGCCAGAAAGCGAGCAGTTTCAAATCCAAGCAATGCAGAAAACAAATCTTGTGAAGCTGAATGTGTGTTTGCACTTTGAAGCGGGTGGTGGTGTGACTGCTTGTATCCTTGGGCGAAGAAGTTATGTGGCGAGCCAAAACTCCTGTGGTCTAACGGGCCACAGGCAAATGCATTCAAGGGGGTCACTCCTGAAAGCAGCCCCAAAAACAAAGGATTTTTTATTGGGGCGAGCGCTGTATAAGTGTCACATGTTTCGGACATCGTATTAGTACTCTGAAGAATGTGACTAAAGGGCGATTGACGGTGCTGACGTGACAATCGGTCACAGGTACGCATCAATCGCTCCAGTGGACTTGGCTTTACAAACGCTTCTTCCTGAAGTTAAAGAAGAAATGAAAATAGGTAAAAGTTTCCTGAATGACAGTTAAAGTCAACCAAAATCATCTAAATAAGTGAATAGGTGAGGTCACTAGCTGTCTAATTACATGGAAGATTTAGTGAGTCACATTACACTGTCTCAATTTTTCATCATACTTTTCACGTTTGGGTTACAATGCCTTGAGTAGGTCCTGATGACTATCATTTATCTCATTGGAATATTTCTCGATATGTCGTCATTGAGCAAATACCACATCCCGTTCCACTCGTCTTACCCGAAGTATGACCTGTTCGTAAATGCGTCATGAAACAGCTGGTTGCGCGATTGTCGCTTAATTCTCGCCTGCAGCACCAAAAGCGTGATTTGGAAGGATTCAGTTCAAGACTCTCCGAATCCCGGATATGTAATCATGTTTCGGACTGCTCAAATTTCGCTACTCTTGACTGCCAGTGAACATTACGTTAGATCAGCGTATTATTCCTAGGAATATGACTGCCCAACTAAGTCGGGTGGTATTTTCAATGTGAATCCCAAGCCCTCATGAAAAATACAGCGTTTAGTGGCTAGGCTATAAGGAAATCTGACAAGTTTTTCCCGTCAGCCGTTAACCTCTGGACTATACTGTTTCAGGCATGCCACGTAATCCTGGTATGTCAGCTCCAGGTTACTTTTTGGAGTGCACCAATCCGACGGCGGAATGAAGAGTGATCCAACGCCTAGGTGCTAATTGCGTTGTTACTGTTGTGCCCACCGTTTCCAAAGTGCACAGATTCTTAAACCAGTGAAACCGTAGAACATTGGAAGTGTGAAACTTTTAGGCAGTAACTGTCTACTTACCCTTGAGCACCTCAAGTTCACTGAGAAGTATGTCTCAAGCAACGTAATCCAGTGCGCACTACCATAACTTTTGATTAGGGTCAAATGAGGTTACCTGTAGTAAGAGTGTTTCTTCTTCAGCATGGCGGTCGTAAAACCAAAAGGAAGGCATATTCTACTTCCTTCATTTTTTCCATTTTTTGTCACGAAAGTCTTCTACTCTCCCTGCGCGTTTGCTTGATCGTTTGGTTACCGAAGTGCATGAATCATATTCTGTCCTTTCAAACGCGCTCGACTGGTTTAAATAAGTATCACACTGTGTGTGTTAAATGCTCCCTCACTTGACTTCACCTACACTTAGGTGTCTCAGTAAGCGAGCGTTTGAGACCTGTGTCCATATCGTGTCATGCGACCATGGAATCCTTTGATTCAGGTTTCTTTTACAGAGCAAGCATGCTGGGAGCAAATCCCAGCTCCAGTGGCGTGTTTTGTTTTACGAATGCTCCCATGTATTGCGTCTACTTTCCTTTAGTCCACATAAATATTAATTTATAACCAGACTCAAGTTGGAGAGACAGTTGTCCACCGTAACTTACCTTACAGTACAGTTACTACTAAACAATGATTATTTCACACCAGATCCTACAACTGTCGAATGCACAGGTTATGATTCACGCAGTGTTTATGCGTTTTGACTGGTGGTAAACATTCTTGCGTATATTGAAGTCATGTTTGGATGTCGAAGAGCCGAATATTCCAGAAATTATCTTGGTTTTCTCGGGTGGCAGGTGTAGATTGTGTGTGAATGCGACCAAAAACAGTCAGAATTACCAATGGGCATCGCTTTGATGCTTAACATAGAATGCAGCGGACCGTCGTCACAACTAAAATTGTTAACCCAAGAATAGTTCCATTCAGCAGTAGTTTCAAGACAGATGTTAAATAAATTTGGAACAGTAAATTAACTGTATACACTGGTATACACTACTCATAAGGTTGCTGAAAATTATTCCACAGCCCACGACCGGTTTTGCCCTTCTTGGGTCTCATTAGGTAGGCGCAGTTCCCAAGTATACGCGGGAAATCATCGTCAGACGTTCAGAGGGACAGTTTGGCCAATGAAGGTGCGGACAGGAACGAAAATAGTTCCTTGTACCGGATATCATGCTAGAATAATGGGAACGCTTCTTCATTGCTCAAAATTGTAAGGTTGGGACCTTCTAGGGGGAGACTATAATTGTGGAGAATCTACAACGATGATTCCCACTAACCAAGATTTATTGTACTCCTTCCCAGGAAGTATCAACCACCCACCTATTGCGTGCAACTAGGTGTTCAATTAGAACAGCTGGGCGACTGTGCCTACCGGATAAGCCTCAAGAAGGGCAAAAACGTTCGTGAGTTGTCGGACAGCTTTGCACAACCCATGTGGTTATTATGCTCTGGGCTATTGAACGAACACACATTCAGTTGAATATCGTGAACGAGAGCTTCAGCTGGAGTTCAGTTGGGTCTCCGGCTACAACCAGCGTACTTTTCAAATGAGTGAATTTATTGGATGAGCCCTGTGTCTTGTGGGGGAAAAGTACATTTCAGCCCAGTTTTTAAGGTAGCAGCGGACTGGACGAAACGCCCTATCTGATTTAGAGCTTGCTGTTCTAACTTCTATGCCATGGGAGCCTTCTCATCAATCGATTCTAAGGGAACCGACACTTTTGGCCCTTGTTTCCGCATCTATGTTACAGTCAAGCGCAACTCGACCCTCGGGCGTAAGAACCATTTTTTCCTCAATCCAAACCCATCGAACACCGACCCCAACGGACGTCAAATTTCCAACAAATTTCACAATCTTTACTGCCAGTTATCACCTGGTTACATGTAAGCTGATAGGCGCTTTTTTAAACGCAAACGCTTTACCTAACGTCAGCCCTCATCGACAGCACAGCGTCAGTGTTCAGCATTGATGCTTCGTTGTTTCATGCTTTTATTAGTAAGTCTCGTGGTTGTACGTAGGCTCGGATGCTGTCAGAGTGCCCAGACCTGGACAGAAGGACGACTAGGATCCTAAACCAAAATATTTGACTTTGAAGACTGCCCGCAAGACAGTGGTGCTTGGCGGGAAACGCCATTACATTTTTTGAAGAACAAGTCGCTACACACGTCCCAACGTGGAGGACCAGGAAACTGCGCTGCTCGGAGCTCTGGCCATTGACCAACATCGTATGAGAGACTGTGAGAGTCGCATGGAGACCCCCACCCCAGCTCAGTGTGTCGGAGGCACACAAACCGTCATATCCAGGGTAAGCAACAGCCTTTTGTGACGGCGGTATCAAACGCCATACTATTATTTCATCCAGGGAAGAAAGGGAATGATTAGACCGATTAACAGCCACCGAAACCGATATCCTTTCATTAGTTGCATTGAATAACGGACCTAACCATATTTTCAGAGTACCGTACCGTTCGTCGTTGTCATCATATTTGACTGGATCCCAATAAAGAGTCGTCTTTGTGCCTGGCTCAATTAAGATCAATGCAGGTCGATGCAGTAAATGGTGTTTATTTGTTGCATCGGCATACAACCGACAGACTGCATTTCTGAGACTGACAAGGACGGATTTTAGCACGATCTGTCATGGCCCCTTCTGTCAGCAAGAAGGACGGATATAGTAATCTTGCCGGGTGACATGAATACCCAACTTGGACGAATAAGCCCGGAAGAAGCACAATTAGTTGGAAGATTTGGAGTCGATGCTGATGGTGTGGATAATGGGGAGTGACTTCTTCAGTTATGTGTAGATCATCGTCCGTTCCTAGCGAGTACTTGAAGACCACAAACCGCAAAATAGCCATGAACTAAACTGGACTATGTGGCCATCAGGCACCGATAGAAGGCCTCAATTACAGTTTTTCGTTTCTTCTGGGGGACATGACTCTGATCATGCCATTGTGCGAACCCGGTTATCATTACGCTTTCTGTCAGCACTACACGTGTCAAAGCAGAGCAGTTCCGTTCATCAACTTTGATGGGTTTCAGTCCTCAAGAGTATCCAGCTGATCTGCCTAGAAAGCTACTGTAAACGCCCAGTCATGTGGATACGGGAAATTGCTTGGACTTTGAATGGAAGCGGGTTAAACAAGCTACGCCCCCGGCTTTCAGAACTGTCTGTTCAAGACATACCAGCAACTGAGGGCTGTGATAAGGCATGCAGATCCTTCAAACACCCGACATGCAGGAGCTTGAATAATGACAGAGAACGCTGGTGGATTACGAAGGCCCAGGAGATGGAGAAGGCTTTCGATGCAGGCAACAGCCGTGCCCTATTTCATCTGCTTCGACCGACCGGTCAGAAGAGGACAAGTGTCAGCGGAACGATATGCGAAAAAGACGGAAAGGCAGTTCACTCAAAAAATCCTCGTTTTGAGCAATGGGCTGAACAAAACAAAGAACAGTTCAGCTGGTCTCCTTCAACACAACTACTGGAAGAACTCAGCTGACCTGAATGAAACATCAACACCACTTCGCCACCAACAACAGAAATTCACACTGGCATATCAATCCTTCAACGCCACAAGGCACCTGGCCCGGATGATCTGCATCCAGCTCTCTTCAAAGAAGGTGGTGAGTTCCTGGTAAACAGCCGGGCGACCATACTTCAGAAGACTTAGAACGAACTGAGCTCAAAAAGGACGCAAGAACTTTATGTGAAAAACATCGTTGCGTCAACGTCGTATCCACCACATCTAAGGTACTCTCTGGCGTTATTTTGTGCAGATTGATCGATTATCAAGACAGACAGATTCGTGAGAGTCAAACTGGGTTTCACCGTGCTCGGGGATGCATCGACCATAATTTTACCTTGATACAAGTTCTTCAACAGCGCCGCTCCTTCAAACCCCCACGTTGGTCGATTTCCTCGATCTGAAAACTACTCTTGACTCTGTCGATCATCAGAAACTAAGGTGGTGTCTGGCGGTTTAAGTGTTCCTTCCAAATTTATATCCCTTATGAGGGCTCTGTATGCGAACTCCTGTGAGCGCATACGAATATACGACAAGCTTTCCCTTGAGTTCATTACGTCCAGTGGTGTAAGACATGGCTTCCCTCTATCACCGTTCCTCTTCAACTTTGTTATTGATGTGGTGCCTGAAAGTTCTCTGCCTGCCTCCGAAACCTCGGGAATCGAAATACTCCCAGGTCATTCGCTCACAGACCCTGCGTGTGCATACGATGTTGCTGTCCTTGGCTCAAATCCTTCCAGAATACAAACCATTTTAAATAACTTAAACAACTCTACCGCACGGTTTGACATGCGCTTCACACCTGTAAAGTGTAAAGTGCTGCTACAAGAGTGGGTGGGATCAAACCCAAACCTCGTGCTTGCAGAGGAGCCAATCGACGTGGTAGATACCTTTATCCAGTTGGACAATTGTAGGAGTTCCGACGGACTGGCTGGGGTTGAGATTACTTCTCGAAACGCGAAGGCCATAGCAACTTATGCCAATCTCCAACACCTATGGCACTGACGTGATGTCATTTCGTCTGTCGAGGGCAGAGTTTACACTGCGGCGGTGCGACCTATACTGTCTTATGGATCAGAGACGTGACCTTTATACGCAGAGGACGTACGAAAGATGTCAGTGTTTGCCCATCGGTGCCTCAGAAGTATCGGTCAGGTCTGGCGGGAACAGCGGACTAGCAATACTGGTCTACGTTAGGTGGTCTTAGGGAGAAGGAACTCTCCGGTGATAGATGAATTACTCCCTCTTCAAGGGTTACGCTGTTTAGGACGTGTACTCCGCATGCCAGAAAACCGTCTACCTTACAGAGCTCTTTTCGCCCAGCCCTGTGCTAAGTGGAAGTGACCGAGAGGTGGATAGTAAGATGGCCTGGTAAAGAAGTATGAAAACACTAATCAGTGAACTGAGTCAGGTCGGCAACTTCCGCCTCCCTGGATGGGGACCCAAGGACTCAACTCACCAATGGTTAATGACATGGGCAGAAATGTTCCAATCTCGCGATCAGTGGCTCTCGCGCATCAAGGCTATCGTCTTCAACGTGTAGCCACTCAGTTCCCGAACTAAGTGGACATGCCATCGCTTCTAATGCTTGGCTGTATGTTTCACACTCTCCCACTGTCCGACGATTGAAGCTGTAGTCGCTGGAACTAATGTACCCATGCCAAATTGTTTATAGCTGATAAACTGAACGAACTGAGTTGAGTCATCTTATTTGGGCATTATGTTTTCTGCTGCCAAAAACAGTATTCAGACATGTATATTCGTAATGGACTACTCATAAGGTTGCTGAAAACTCTTCGACAGCCCACGACCGGTTTCGCCCTTCTTGGGGCTCATCAGGTAGGCGCAGTCCCCGAGTTTCCGTCAACCTTATGTTCTACTTGAACCCAGGTGAGTCTCTCACAAAAACCAAATTGATTTGCAGATGAGTGTATTTCTCGAAAAAAAGTATTCAGACATGTTGATTCGCATCTATTAGGAGCTAGTAACAGTGCGTTTCGAATTATTCGGGAGATTCGAACCGGCAACACAAGTATAAAAGGGTTGGATCACTTTATAACCACATACAGCGGAAGCACATTTTGCTACTGAGTGCATCACCGATCAGAAAACTCATTTTGTTATTTTCCATCCTGAATTTTGACGTGACTGCCTTGAGAGAGAGAGAGAACTGAAATAATTAGGACTTCGCGCATCTGCACGTATGTTTGAAGCAGCTAGTGCAAAACCCCTCAAAGAACCCTTTACGAAGTGACGTTCAAGTGAATGGTCTGTTCTGATTTGGGAAATAGGCCGCTGGTTGTGTCCCTGAAGCCATACTGCAAGTTGACATTGTTGAAAACTCCCCATATAAGACGCTCTGCTGAACAATGAAGTCTGCAGCTGGCTATTCAATGCCGTTTCAAAAGGAAATTAAAAATATCTACTGAAGACGAAAGAGATAGACGTAGTAATCAAACGCGTGACCATAAAATGATATGACTGACAGTGTCCGGTTGCATGCCGAGTTGTTCAGGATAATCCGCTATACTGTTTTTACGGTCTTTCTAAGTATGGACCAATAAGCACTGTCCATTACTCCACTAGTCGCATTACTGCTGTTAGTCTTTCTTACTACCTCATTCAGAGCTGTGGTATTTTTCGGACATTTGATACTGTTCACTTGGAACACTTGAGTAACTTCTCATTGGTGTCTACTACTGAGAGTTCTGCTGAACGGTGATATTCCTAGAAACGACCAATCCGAAAAGAGACCGACGTTCTCAGCTTCCCCAATGTCTCCCGTCAACGAAACCTAGTGCTTGATTCCGCTGAGGATATACTAGGTTTTCTAGACAAAGCTGAATCTCTGGTGGATGACCGTCCACAAGTTTAAGCTCATGGTCGTTTCCCCAACGAACAGACATTTGCTTAATACTGTTAGGTCCTACATTACAATTAAGCTATTCCGAAGGACGACCGTTCTCCTAGATAATAAACTAGCTGTTTGCAAACATCGTTCCCAAGCCCCTGGCTGAGCCGCACCGTCGAGTACTCCAAGTTAAATAAACGGCTTGAAAATAAAATATCAATTTTAGAAGTCTATTGGATAAGTGACTTACTCCTACGACGCCATCTGGATCAAGATAAACTGTTTCTGGTAGTCGTCGGTCTTTCTGGCATGGAGCCTTTCGATTTGTGTGCGGCCCTGGATTGTCATTGTCTGCCAGTCTTTTCAAGGAAATTCGCTTTTTACTCTTCAAGTGGGATTCCTTCCTATCATTTTTCATGGTTGCACTGGCGAGTGTGATTGATGATGTTGAACTACATGGCTTTAAGCAGTTAAACACGGTCGGATCACTGTGCACAAGCGGTAACCCAATGCTGCGGAAGACTCGGTTACGTCTTGTTTGGAAAGGTGGAGAGCTTTGTGGACGGAAGGTGTCTGATGGTACACAGGTCATTCGGGATCGGTGGTAAATCCCTTCTGAAGTGGTTTGTAGTGAAACCAGCCTGTTGCCTGTAGCGCGGGGTTAAGTTGTCGTTCATTCCACTGCCATGGCATGCTAGGAATCCTATGGCACCCCAAATGCCAGTTGTTGTAATGGGTGAGATAGTCTGGTTGGTCGGGCAACCAGATAGCCAATCAGAAGTCTGTCCGACAACCTCCATTGGTTGCACGGGCAAGGAAGGGGTGAGAGTTACAGGCTCACTCGCTGTCCTTAGAATATGATTGGCTGAGAAGCATGGAAGCACCACTAGCCGAGCTACGAGAGCCAAGATGTCACCTTTCAACCATGGTGGTCTGTGACTGAATCCCACTGGTATGGAATAGGAGGGAACAATGAAAACAGTTGTCTGCATGCAGTAGGCTCAATTACTTCAACGACTGACTGTTTTCGATCAATGAAGATACTTTCATTAGAACTAGTCAGTCGAGCCTGATTAGGTTATCTCCAATCTACCTGACTGTCCCAAAACCGACAACAATGGCTTCTTAGTCACTGGACTGCAGTAATCTGGCATTCCGATTTTCAGATCATATGTAAGGCTTCTCTTCATGGAGTTTGGTGACTTCTGAATACATAAGCCGGTACAATGTGGCTAAATAATGTGTAAGGCCAGAGAAGTTTGTCAGCTTTGATAACTGTTTATCGCGGAAAGAAAAACTAGTCTCTGAGTGGTAATCGGTTACCAGCTTCCGGCTCAGTTCTTTGGTGTCGTACTAAATGAGCTACTGTGATTGGGGCCATGCGCCACATAAACAATGAAATTCACAAATGATTCGCCATTCTATGGCTGTGACAAAAGTGTACACTACTGAACTGCCCATCACTGAGAAAGATTTGTGACGTTGGCGAATCGTCAGCGGTGATTTTTATAAAGGCTGAGTTTTACTACTTTGGAAACATCCAATAACAGTGTTCGTGTCAGTTCCACACTCATCCGTTAAGAAACTACCGTCTTCATCTGTAGCACCAACTATGTTCCATATGGATAAGCCAATAGTGGGATGTGAAGTAAGTGGCGTAAATCAGCGGTGGCCACTTTATATCCGTTCTTCTTGAAAAGCCGCATGAAGCGCTATGAAACTAAGCATACTACATATCGAGTTCCGCGCTTCCCCATTGTCCATGACCTCAAAATTTTCGCCATTTTGGTCATAAAAGGAGCTTTGAATAAGCAAAACAAATGTCATTTGGACCGAGTAATTCTGAGAAGTTAACGACTTATGTTGTTGTTCCGCAGCAAGCAGTTTACTGTTACCGTTGGATGGTTCGCTAAAAGGTAAACATCTCGTCATAGAAACTAATGGCAGTTTGGTTGGTGAATGAACTCAGGCTATTACTACGCGACAGGTAATGTTTAGTGAGGTATGTTGTATACGGTGAAGCTGTACCTGTAGACCGCTGATACCTTTAGTGAGTTATCGCATTATCTTATTTACCTTCCGGTGGTGTTGTCGAATATCCCAAATGAACATTAGTTTGAGCCTATATATGTTAAGGGAATAAAACAATTTTTAAAAAACTGGATGAAAGAGCCCAATAGCACATTGTGTTGACGATAGGAAAGACACTGGTGTCCGATGTCGTACATCAGCTACAGATTTACTGAACGGGTGAACTGTCCGCTGATTCCTCCTCCGAATTCGACGTACCCATCACAACTCCTTATGACAGTCGATCTCTGTGACAGTTATGACAGCCATCTGCACGCGGAATCTGCCCTAGCAAGCATATCGCTTCCTCAGCATCGGTATTCGAATTCCGTTAGTGATAGTAAGTTAATAGTAATGCGAAAGTACCTGGTTGAATTATGCACCTTCAGTGGTTTCTAGCCGATAGAATGAAGGCATCAACCACTAAACATGGATCGCTGGATTTCCAACTGCAACACTTCCGATTGAGGAAGTGCCACCGGGGTAGTTGAAAATGCCTTTTCTTCAATATGTGATCAGCGAAGACCCCTTTGCATAGCGTATGCGATGGTGTACTGAAATCATCCTTGCATCCCCGTTTTATAACAGCTTCCCGGGGGAAGGATGGAATCGTTCATTCCGTCTGAAATGAAAGCTCCAGCTACTCAATACCTCGCATATCCGTGATTCACGCATACTACAGCTACACTGGTTTGTGTTGTAACATTCAGCCACCGCCATATAAGTCAATAGGAACCTGTGTTTTCTATCAAACTAGACTTGAAAAAGGAGCACCCAATACAGTGGGTTTTCACTCCTTATCGTTTGCCCATTAATACCTTCAGTCGATATTTGGACTGTGAAATGTTCTAAAGGATGACGCTACGCATACATTCAAAGTGCAACTATCGGTCAAGTCGAGTCAATGTGGTCAATAAGACTCTACTATTCTGATGGATCAATGGATCATTGCTGACGACGTAAAGGCTTTGAAGAGATTGTCAGCCATTAAATAGGTGGTCAATCCCATTGGACACCTATTATGTTGACCACTTTTAAGGGCAGGGGGACCTGCCATTTGGAGGGCCGGAAAAAGGAGACATTTGTATCCTCGAAGAGGGCTGTAACAGTGATCCTTGCGCGATCCTTTGGAGCAAAATACGTATCCGAGGAGAATATCTAGGGCCTTCAGGACTAAATTTTGTCCGTTCACTTAAAACCAACACTGAAGAGAGGTTGAATGTGAATCTCTTTTGAATGACATTTGAAACTGTTCACATGTATCGTTTCAGAGAGGTTTGGTAAACAATCGGTGGATTTATTGCTGGGCAACGTTTCACTTTTGACACAAAAGCTTCGTCGAGCCAAGTGAGTAAGTAAGCGGTTTTAGATCAGCCGAGACGACATGAGGTGGTGTGCAGTTATCAGCGAAATGGTTGGGGTCTAAAATTACAGAATCCAAGCGGAGTAAGATCTAATTGACCACCCCCACCCCAAAACCAATTGTCCAGGCACCCCTCGATGAGTACAGGCGAACAAAAATGTGTGAATGACCCAAGAGGAATATTCCATTAAGGTGTCCCAGATAGAAAAATAAAGGCCGAAAAAAAATCCGGGTTCAACATGAAGACAACTCCTCTTTAACCAACCTAACGTAGATGTTAGTCATCCCCACTAACCAACAAACAGGAACATCAGGCTGATACCCAGCACTGATCAAGTCGGCTAGGCATTAGAAATCACACGAATTGGTTCCCTGACTGCCTTAAAACCCAATCAACCTGTTTACTTACTCACTTGGCCTGACGAAGCTTTTGTGTCAAAAGCGAAAAGTTGCCCAGCAATAAATCCACTGATTGTTTACCAAACCTCTCTGAAACGATGACTGCCCAATCGGTCCCAAACATTTTCCAATTGATTGTTCAAATATAGTTCACAAGAATATACTTGGAATTTCATATCGATGAATTTTTCCCTAAGAATGATGTTCTTCCCAGTCGGGATCAGCTGTTCTTGGCTGAGAAGTCTTCGTTGGGCGGGATCGCTGTTTCCCAGCCAGCTGATGCTACCATCAACGCAATTTAAAGTTCTGGGTTCCTACGATATGTTGGTTACTGGCCGTCTCGCTGGCCGGGTCGAAAATAAGACTGGTGACTAATCATTGTCACTTAAAGCCCTCCCTAACAGCTTTCTAGCGCAATCGGTTACCCTTCGACTTGCAGCACAGTATGTTTTAGAAAGTAGGTGGATTGTTTTACAATCATTATTTAACTGACTATCCGGTTTCCGAAAATCTAGTTGAAGTGTCCACTTCATATCAAACACGCACACGAGCACAGTTCTCTCTGTTGGAAAGTTGTTTTTACCCGTCTGTGGACGTGTGGTTTGGTTGGTTGTTGTGATTGTTTTTCCATTGAACTGTCAACTATCGACTCTTCAAACTCCGAGTGCAGCGGAAGAGGATATGTTTCCTTTTTATTCACGATGATTAGTTAG
The DNA here is from genome assembly GCA_003604175.2 of Clonorchis sinensis. Taxonomy (NCBI): domain Eukaryota; kingdom Metazoa; phylum Platyhelminthes; class Trematoda; order Opisthorchiida; family Opisthorchiidae; genus Clonorchis; species Clonorchis sinensis. The sequence goes on along the minus strand of CM030370.1, from coordinate 122,238,497 downwards.
CGGTCTGGCCCACCCAACCTGAAAATCTAGAAAAAGACTGGGTCAAATCCTGTAAAGTGAATACAATAGACATCTGTGGCAGGACTAATTAGGTTTGTTCGATAAAGGCAGAGGGCTGAGTTTGATTTTCAATCGCTTGCAACCCATCTGTCTAAATCCCCTATTACAACACTTCAGATGGGAACAAAGATGAAATTTTACCGTTTTTTCCCAAGGTTTACTGAGAGAGAAAATATGGTTATTCCATTTTTAGCCTTTCACTCGAAACGGAGCAAATGAATCACGGTAAATTGTATTACTGTGCGAAGACAAGACAGAGGAAGAGGAACAGTTGGTTTTGTTTGCTCGTTTTGTCTCTGTACAGCTTTGTGTGTTTTCTCCTTCTTGTGTATTAAACTGACCGGCTTCGAAAGCGCCATCTCCACCGACCTCCTTCCTGAGTCATATGTTTTCACAGTGGAATGTCGAAGTGGTTTTACTCCTTAATTCTGCATTTCGAACGTCAGGCCAAATTGCTGACCTCCGAAAAATGGGCCTTCCACGACCCACTCGACTTTCGTTATAGCATCGCAACGGTGAGGTCGTGTAACCTGGCCTGACACTTCACTCACCAAAATGGCATAGTGTTAAACTAAATAGACTGACCAGGTTTAGACATGCCCGCTTCCGGGCCGCAGAGTGAACCCAGTCTCAGTAGCCTTCACAAGCCCACACATCTAACTGCTACCTTACACCACTGCTCTATCGATTTCAGGTGAAGTAGTATCACTCTTTTGGTGTGCCCTTTGCTAGCGGGGTTGCTAGGCCCTCCAACCACAGGAATCATGAGACCGGCACAGCAACTCGAGTGTTCCCGTGTTTGTGTGATGATCATGACATTGCAGGTGGAAGATCGCAGAAATTCACCAAGCCACTGTACAGACAGGCTACGGGTAATCCTTTTAGTTCTTAAAGGCTCGACGCCTAATAGTAATCATAGAGGACGTAATACCATTGATATTCATGCGACTCACACCAGCAGTAGTCCAAAATGACAACAGTATTTACCATAACATCAGTTTGCTTACCACACCACCCAAATGATACGACACAAAAGCTCCCTTGGCTAATCGTATTTTTACTGCTCCCACATAACAGTTGGTGTGAAAATAGGCAACGGTCCTCGGATTCGCAATGGGTGCGGCGCATTTGAACTTTTCACACTCCACTGCTACAGCAGATGTAGAAACTTTCGGCGGAAACTAACATTAAGACAACTGTGAGTGAGCTGGAAGCCTTTTTCGAACTTCTGCACAAGTCCGAACGCTGCTGTTGCCAGCAAGAAAAAACTAGGGGCATAAAACCTCTACGACAAAGTAAGACATTGAGTGACTGTTGTGGATGGTATGACATGAGAATATAATTATCTTTCTGCATCTCATAGATGGTCGATGTCTTTTGGAAAGAATATGTTGAATACGGCTCTTCTGAATGCTTAAATTTACTACTGGTATGTAAACGGCGGTGTTATTTGCCGGGAACATTCCCAATGAACGTAGCTGATGGACTTTGTGAACCATTATATGTCTCCAAGCTTTTTTCAACTACTGTGGTCGCGCCGGTCTCTTCTGCGAAGTTAGTGTATCACACCATCACATCTGTAAAAGGGCGAGAAAACTCACAAACCGCGGTACCGCTCGCTAGCTGCGTACAATTACGAGTCGCAAAGCAGATGAAAACTGACCCGTTTAGCCAGTACGGTTGATGGACGATGGACTGGACGAAAGGAATAACGTTTGCCGAGAGGTTTTTGGCCTTCTGTGCATCCAAGAGTCTTATCCTGGCATCTCTTCAAACCGCATCTCGACAACTGCACTCTATTGACAACACTAAGTGTTCCAAACATCTGCGTACTGTTGTGGCAGTTAGCGGACCAACAAAGGTGACCCAAAATTTCTGTCACCTGGTCACCATATTCGATCCCAACGGAAGATTTAATGATGCATTCTGCACACGTCTTACCGTAATAAGGTAGGTTTGGACTGACCTAAGGTAAGTTGCAATCAATTTACTGACTAAAGCGCATTCTGAGAATTCATCAGGTAGATGACTGGAAATGATGTGGTGCTCTGAGGGTTAGTGGCTGTAGCTACAGTTGTCCTCTTCTGGACATCCCATCTTAAATTGACCTCTTCTGACAAGTAATCTCTCCTGGGTTTGGGTAGGTGAAAAAAAGAGATATTTCCTGAGAAAGCTTTTTCTATTTTCTTTGGCACAGTTTTTGTCTCGAATGGAATGCTATATCCACCGGATAACACCTAAGAGACCCATAATTTTCAGACTGTAGCTCCATGCAGAAATCAGCAGCTTTACCTCACTTCTAAATGCGATAGTCAACACCATTTCAGTGGATACATTTTGTCAGTTTCGTCTGACTGTTTCCAGTTTGATTCCATCCTAGCAGAGGTTCTTCGAGAAAATCGCCTAGGTTAATGGAGGTTATTCCCGTATAGTACTTACCGAATCTTGAGAGTCGGTAATGCTCCATGTCACTAAAACGGTGAGGGTCTGGATCCTGTAGATCTCCTATCAGGTGGGCATTATTGAGATCGATCCTGGACAAAATTATCTGCGTGGGTGATCTTTTCGGTATCCAAACACATCTTTATTGTAAAAATCCAGCCAGATATGGAACACCCTGCTCTCTAATTACCATACCTTTGCCTTCAGGATCGAGGACGAATTGGACGAACAACATGAACTTACTAGTAGTCACACTGTTCTCACACTCGACTGCTAGTGGTGAAAAGCGGCTATTCGCGTCGTATGCTTTTTCGAAATTTCAGGCATTCCTCTCATCATTTACGAGCTTTCCAGTTAGCGGTTCCATATATATGTAGTTAAGTTTCTCCATGGTATTTGGAAGCACCGAAAATAATCTAGCACATGGGAACAGCTTACCATAATTATTCATATATCCCATCTGTTCTGTGGTGCCGCAACATATTCATATAAGCCATTATTCGGGGAACCTGACCTAAGAGTGAAGTTCTATCCTCATACAACTTCGTGGCTACATAGCTGTTGTCCTGACTTGATCTTCAACAGTGACCCACGATTGGACCCACGATTTCTCGTGTTTTTTTGTTTGAAAATATACCTTTGAGAATATGCAGCCAATTACTGAATGTCATTCGAACAGGTCTCATAAACCGAAAAATTTGGAAGTTAGCGCCGAGCACAACAGAGTATTCAGCTATTTTAGATGAATTTTGGATAAGCAAAATACCCGGTGCAACCGATGGCTGGTTCTAGCCTATTTAATCACCTTGCCGAGCACGACTTACAAAAGCACATGAACCGATTACTAAGTTTGTTCTATCCACTAACCGTCTTTTCAGCCTGTACCAGACTACCAGTTTAAATGTCATACAAGTGGAGTCGGTCTATTTCTGTTTTCTCATTAGAAGGATTTCGACCCAAATTTGCTCCCAAAACTGGTCGTTAGATGGTTTCCTCAAGATCCTACAGAGTCAGCTACGGGAGGACACTTTGTTTGCGCAAATGGCGTAGAGGTTTATTGGTTTGTTCGCTGGGTTAGGTGATTTAATTTCAAACAGTTCAACACCGACCTTGCTCTTGTAATCAGTGTGTCGTCGGAAAGCAGAGTCGACCAGGAAGCAAAACCACTGATGCATCGCTACAATCCTTTTTCCTATGAACACACTGATGATATCATCTCAAATGATGACAAGAAGTTTGCAGGTAAACTGCCTAGCCCAGCAAGTAAAACAACGACCGTCAATAGATTCTTCAAGCAACCAGTCAAAACTGTCCTCTTCTGAGGTCGACCTCTCCGAAAAATGGCAACTGTACACACGGTTTTGTTTCGTGCTTCCAGACAGATTCGCCGTCAACGGGATCCGAAGACCTGATGTTATGATGCCATAAAAGAGAAGCACAGTTGGTTGCTTGTATTTGTTTGCAACTTTAAGCCTATGTGGATTACCGGTCAACCCCTAGGATTCGTAACTCATGCTCGGCTGCAACGGTAACGGTTAGGACCGGGCCGTAACATGTTGGTCTTCTTAAGCAGATCTCAATAAAAGGAGCTTTTCACAAAGTGAAATTTCACACCCAACTCTCACAATCCTTCCCATCAGCATGGTCTCATCAATAAGTGATTTAGCGCAGATTTCCATTTCAGTCTGTCGGACGTGACGACATCCTCACGATTGTGCAGTCAGCCATAAAGCACCAGGCTGATTGAATGAACACCTGACACAGGTCATCACGGCAACCACATGCACGCGACCATACGGGCATTCCAACTGGTTACATTCGGTACGGTTCTTGAAAATGAGCTTGACCTGGCAACCGTGGCCAATCTTTGATTCAGATTTGCAGGGTGAAATATGGTGATTTCACATGCTCGAATGAACCGGTTACACGTTGCCACGCCGGGCGATTTTGAAGCATTCATTTCTGTTGCCAAGACGTTAGAGGCTGCATACGTTTAATTACATCCCTTTCGATGAACCACATCCGTCTCTCTTTTCCGTATACAAGATAGGTAGGTTGCCTAAAATATGCACACGGTAATTATGATCCTGCCCTCTTGACACAGTCCATGCGATCATCACTCATGTGATAAAACCACACTGGTCCATTACTTTGCCAATTTTGGGTGGATAGATGCGTCTAAAGGTGCCTTCACTAGCAGGCTAAATGCACGAGACAGATGCCCACTCGTGTGCACATAGCGACAAATTTATTTTCTGTCCTTTCACCGACTGGCATCCGGTTCTTCAATAGATTACTTTGTTCAGATATGCACAACAAAAGCAGCTGGAACAATGCACTGCTTCGGTCTACGAACAACCAAGCCTCTATGGAACGTGGAAAACGAGAGCATCCTGAGAGTGCCGTTATGATCGGGGCATTAGAATGGGGCATTTGAACCCATATTCATTAACTATAAACATTTTAATGACATGGTCAGGTCAGACCAGAGGTTCGTAACCTTTACCACTTGGTATAAATGCTTTTCCAACAATAATGCTCTCAAAGCATTGATCAGTTTCCTAATTACAGGATTGTCTTCCTCCGAGTCTACATCTTACCCAATTTCACTTCTAGATCACCCGTGTGACAAAATGGCGTAGTCGCTTGTCGCCTTCACTTCATGGACTCATCCCTTTGTTTAGTTTCTATCGCCACCATTACAGTTTTCTTCGTGTTGGTGAACCGGACCATTACCACCTTGCTTATGTGCGAGGTTCAGAGTTAGCACTCAAGAGGTAAAACTATGCTGATAATTCTTATCCGTTATGGGATTTGTAGTATTCATTTTCGTATTACTGTTGTTTGAACAGTCCTCTCCTGTCCTGACCCAACTATCTTGGTGGAGAGAGAAGCACCGGACTGGAGTTTCGCTTTTATTAAAGCTCATTCTTGGCTGTGCCGGAGCTTCAAGTTCGGACATTTGACATGCGAAGCGAGTGTTAACTCTCTTCAACGGTCCCACTCTGAATGTATCTGACTCATGAAGTCTGAAATGGCGGACGTGTTCGCGCCTGAGCAGTGTTAAATTGCCCAATGCCTCACAGGAAACTCGAGTCCTTCCCGTTTCTCTTGTAACTCCGCCAGAACGAAAGGAGCTCTATTCGAATAAGAGTAAGGTGAACGCGAATTCTAAGAATCCCGCAAACAACTAAAACTTTTCAAAACCAAAAAATGTCCAACAGTTTTCAAGTGTCCGTGGCGCTACCTGACTGAGAAGTCCTGACGTGCGGATCGATCAAGCATTCGGGCAAACCAATCACGTCACTCCATCGTGAACAAGATCGCCCGCTCAGACGAGATGATTTAGGTGCGTCCACCTGCGCCCATGGAGTAGTGGAAACACTCACCTCGCAACCCTGATATCCAGAGTTCAAACCCAGCCAAGTATATGCACTACTGATGAGCCCGATTAAGAGCGAAACTCAAGTCCAGTGCTTCTCCCTTCGGTTTGTGAGCCAGTACAGGAGCACTATTCAAATAAGAGTGACGTCACTGTATTCCTGTCCTGTCAGTTCTGCAGACTGAGCATGGATCTTCAGCGTAACAAGACATCCGAATGCATGCGAAAAGCTCAAGTTAACTGTGCACATACTGTTGTCAGATTTGCCATACTATTCAATGAAACACGGGATCGAACACGTCCACATAAAGCACAAAATTAGATTTTCTGTGTTTATCATTCGGAATGCTCAAGAACAACCATCAATAACGCACCTTTTGGTAACACTAACTTTCTCTTAAATATGCTCTTAAAACCAGTCTTTTGGCTCTTAATGAGCAGAAGTGTTTGGATTGAAAGCATTCTCAACCCGATTGCACTTTATATGGTCATTCTGACTTGAGAAAGTTTTTCACAGCAGAAAGCTGAACAATTTTAACATATACGGACCATTTCTGAGCGTCTCTGAGCGTCATCCTGAATCAGACAGCCTGCAGAGAGTTGAAGCAAACCTAGTCCTCCTGGAGGTGGTTCAGTTGTATGTCTCAGTAAAAGCAGCCCTTCAGTGATCAAATAGCACCAAAAAACAAAACTAAAATGTACGTTGATATTAGTTGCGGAATTTAACGGAATTCACGCCCATTTCACCTTCGTCAGAACGGTCCTCCTACTGTCCTGGTGCAATTATTATGGTGAGTCCACATCAAAGGGGGAGTGACGTTAGCGCTTACTAGAGTCCATAAGCAGTACCGGTTGAAGTCCGGACATCAGACGTGCGATATGAGCGTATCACCACTATTTCACCTTCGCACACTGGACACACCAGAATCATCCCGTCTGAACAGACGGACGTATTCATACTTGCAACGTATTAACTATGCATTAATAGAGATTACCGTGAATGTTTAGAACAGTATGTACAAGCATTATCGTGCATTGTGACAGCAGAAAATATGACTGTTTGTTTCTTTAACGCAACTACAATTATGTATCAGCGCATTTCCAAGGAAACCTACTCTAGTTGGGTTTTTGCAGACTAGATTCACTAGAATTTCTTGTGGTCTATGTATATTGTTCCCGTAGCCGTCGTTTTGCTCTATCTGATGGTCCAGTTTAGTTGTTTACAGTAACGTCATAAACTTTATTTAGAAGTCCGCTTATAAAATCCAATACAGTATGCTTTGCCAAAGAAAGTCAGCCGGCTGCTACCTGTCATGAACATCGAGTTGGAAGGACATTTTTTCAATCCAGAGTGAATTCGAAAAACGCTTTCCACGTACATTCGACCGAATAGAGCGTTCGGACTTGGTTGGTTCAAATAAACTTCCATACCTTTGAGATTATCCGGAAAACTGTACTGTACTACCAGATCTGCAGATTCTGTCAACGCAAATCCAGAACCGTTATAGCATGTGGCACAGTGTTTCCCCGTGTCAGACATGCATTAGTCATGCACATCCGAAATTACGTCCAGGTTAGGCAAGTAGACAAGCAGGCATACAAAACCTAACAAGCGTGACGTCGATGACCCAAGATACAGTTACGACCGCATTTAAGCGGACCATATTGTTGAATGCGCAGTATTTTAACTGGGGAGGACGAGTTCAGGATGACATTAGTCCGGCAAAGACCAACCTGTGGATGAATAAAATGCAAGTAACCTTTGGCAAAACCATCCAGGCATCCTTATGCTGGCTTAACGGTCTCATGCCCACCAACTGAAAATTCTAGAACCACGTTATATAGTGTAAAAACCCTACAACCAACAGGTGATATTTAGAATTCCCGTGCAAAGCCAGCTTTGCCAATAAACCTCGAAGACCAACCCCCAAGTGAAAAAGTTTAACTGAAACATCATAACCTCGGGGAGAGTTTTGAGGTTTCGCTATTAAAAGGTGCCTGGTCAATGCCTTCCTTCAGTTTTCGACTACTGGAATACTTGCGGCAACCGAATGCGCTGTCTGTCGCTCAGTTGGATGCAAGTGCTAACATATAGAACGACCGGTTTCGTCTACATCTAAAGGAGCGTCGTTGATATGTTTCCAGAAGTGTAGAGATTCACCATTTTTGACAGTGTGACTTGCTAGCAAATCTACAACCACCAAAGATCACATCACCAAATACTGAAAACTAATCTAAACTGAGATAATTTTGTCAACGGTATCACTGAATAGACCGTTTTCGAAATATGGTGGAATGGGAATGATCCGTTTTTCTAATCCAAGGTTCACGTCAAATGTTTGTGGATTCGAGAATGCATTGCACCGATCAGACTCCTACTGCTGAAAGAGGAAATCGGGTGCTTCAAAAGCATTCCAGTAAAAAAAGTAGAATCTTCCTCATTTATTGAGGCAGCACGAGTAGTGTTTATAATGACATCATCAGGTGAATTTGCATATCCGAAAGTAGGGTATCTGAATAGGTATGAACTTAGATGTTTGCTGAATGTACGTGAGCTTCTGCGATACTATGCGAAAGCAAACTTTTTTAACAGGCAGTGTGTTGTGAGGATGCAAAGTATAAGTACGATAGAAAAAGTTTTGGTGTGAAATTCAGATCCTCCTTACACCCTGAATGGCTCGAAGAAACGGTTGCTTCAACTGGTAAGCACCAGGTCTCAACATCAGGACGATTATGAGGCCACTTCAACCGCGGTCTGTCGTTCAATGTTGATCGATTTGAACTCACGCAAATAGGACTTCGTATTTCCAAACTTAAGTGTTTGTAACGTGTATACCAAATTCCATCCTCACACGTTGCCACCTGTGAACACAAAAATAAGAGTAACGCTGATGCGATCGACTGAAATCAGTCGTGACCACAACGTAGTGTAGCACATGACTTGTAGATAATAGGAGGATTGTACACTGCTGGAGGGCAAAGTTTTCAAACTATTTCGTAATATTGCAACCACCGCTGGCTTTTGCTGAACACTATCAAACATTCGTGGATGAAATAATTCAACACCTGATTTTTTCGCTAGAGTTTGACCAGTTGTCTCGCTTTCACAGAGTTACGAGACGATCACTGTGGCGACGCACCGGATAGAACAAACTGGACGAAAGCCAACGATGTCAAGACTGTCACATGTATCTGAATCTAACCTGAAGCTAGGTTTTTACAGCACCGTCGGCCCCGGGACATGGTTGAAAAATTGGGTGGCATCTCGTTCGCTGCAGAGGTGACTGCTTGCACTTTTACAGTATCAGTGTCTTCGGTTGTTCCTGTGACGAAAACAGGACTGGGGACTAATGTCCTTTTGTTAGGCTGTCTCGCAAAACGCCTGTGGCAGTAGCTACGGCAAGACCAGCCCATTAACGGTCCCGCAATGACACGTCATAGCAGGCGAGATGAAAGGCGGGATGACGACCACTGGCACATTACTGGCTTCCGGATGCAATTTTTTGGTGCCATTCTTGCCTACGACGAAGGCTTCTTGGCACATTCCGATACTCACTTAACTGTTGCGTTGTGGCGCAATTTGTTTGTCTCATCCCCAACAACCACAGTCGGCCAACTGGAACAAGCCGTGGACTATGTTCGGAAAAATCTGCAACATCTTGACAATTTACCCTCATCCACTATATTACGTTTTACAGCCGTCTTATCGAAAAGTTAAAGAGGGAAAATTATGCCGTCGATCTAACACTTGGCGGGCCCTAGGGTAGGGGGATAAGTCCATCGTATGTGGTCTTGTCGGGATCACGATCAACGTGGTCCCAGTCTGAAACGTACGGAGCACTAGAAATTGGCAAGCTCAACTTTTGCCGTTACAGTTGCACAGTTCGATCACAGCACAATCGTCATCGCGGGACTAAACAAAATGTGTTAGGGTTTCCAGTCAATTGGAAAGTATTCTGGAACTGACTCAGAGTTCATTATCATAAACCCACCGACTGTTTACCAAACTCTCCTGAAAAGTGGTAAGGTTCTATGTGAGGTTTGTGGCGGGAGTTGTGTTAACCGTTCGGTTCCACCTAACACGTCAAGTTTACAAAAGCACTCGAGCTTACCAAACCAGTCGATGGCCAAAGAAAATATCAACATCAGACTAACGGTCACTATGCCAAGAAATCTGCTTCCTTCATGCGGTATATTATTTGTGATACTTGCAGAGTAGCTTCATATATTCGAGAAGTATACTGTTCGTTGCTGACCAAAGCTGTTCTCAGTAAATACTGGAACTACCTGTTCTTCAGTATCTTCGTCGAAGATATGTTGGTCCTCAGCGTACCTGAGTCCAACGTTTTAGTCGCGCACGTAAACACTTTTGGACAGTTACTGCGGCCCTTACATCACCATTAAAATACTGAAGTGCAAGTACCTCATAAAGACTGGTATGACCAGAGAGGACGGCAGCCAGCATTATGCATTCTGCGTGTACTTCGTGATCAGGATCACGAATGACGTCTTTATTCGGTGTCTGGTGCTGCTCTAGAAACAGCCATTGGTCGCACGTAGAAACCCAAGTTTACAGTTAACTGTTGTTGGATTCATCTAATTTTTGACCAAGTGAACGCAATGCCTACTTTTTACGAATACTCTTTATAAATAAATCAGGAACTCCTAAGATTTTGGCATGAAGTCTCGAATATTCGTTAGTTCCGACCAAAAATGCCACACAAAGTTTGATATTACCGGGTCTGTTTCTTCGAGTTTGAAAATGGTTTCATATTCATTGTCGAACAATAAACGACACAATACTTCCCCACTGATACAGCCAGTCGCAAATAACTGCATTAGGGTGATCATTTTTGTCGGTATCCCAGCGTGAAGGCTGTACCGCTTGTGAAAGCTGTTCACTAGCGAGATCAAAGAAGCGAGAGCTTGTCTGAGTCAGTAAAAATTTAAGAGTCAAGTTGGTTAGGTGGGCGAATTCCTATTTTAAAACCGAGTGGAATCCAGAAGTAGCGGGAAGGAAAAACCAGTAATCACAACTTTTAGTGTCATGCTGTTCAGCAAATGGTCTCTGAAAGCTGTGGCGATAAAATGTACCTTTCTAATGCAACGGAAATATGACGAACGTTTGTGATAGCGTCAGTGATTCCGATAACGAAGGGTCACCGGAGCACTTGGCCTCCTATTATCTAAAAATCAGCCTGAACCTAAAACCCTTGCACTCAACGAAGAGTACTCAGCTATCATTTCATCATCTTGAGTGAGTGCATACTGAAGGTATAGAAAAGCAAATGTAATCATGTTGCAAATGGACAACACTTGCGCTACTGGTGTAATGGTGAACACTACTGATGAAAAATGCAAGTAGCCTATGGTCCGTTGTCCAGGCTCCGTCCCTGTATCTGACGGAAGGTGGAGGTTACTACGGAAATAACGGAACCGCAGTGTTCGTTTATAGCTGTTTAATATTCATAGACTGTCTAGGAAAATTCAAGAGGACGCTTGAGAATGTTTACTTTTCAAACCCTCTGTGCAGATGAGATATTTACTTTCGTGTCTACTAGCTTGCAACCGCTTGGTTCGTGTTTGCAAGTAAATAACTTCGCAGCAAAGGCTTTCCCACTCTCACTGGTACTGTTCAAAATGCTGTGAAACGTAGGTCTATCATCCACGTAAAGGTGGCAGCTTAAGACTCGTCACGAAAGGCTTCAGGCAGTTTTGGAAGTTTTGAAATGAACCAATATGTAAACTACGGTATGTATTGCCTGTTGATCGTACTGAACGAAAACTTTGGGGCTCAATAACGACATTCTCGCCGACATTAGGTCAACAATGAGGTCGTCGAAAACTTCCATCGCCCACTATGGGTTCCGTCCTACGTGGGGATTATCAGTTAGATGTGGTCTCTGGGCTTCCATCAACCCTATTACCTGCTTGAAAGCCGAAGTATACACAAGCAGTGGGATGCGGTCGTTTGCAAAATAACTTGATGTTAATCAGAGACTCAACGGGATCTTCCTCCGATACCCTCCCTGAGTACTGTGCCAACTGAAGTACGAGGCGGCCTTTGTGTGACACCCTGTTCATTTGGGTCTCTCGTTAGTGTTCAAATGATTTACAAATAGGAGTATTTCTCCTTGACGGTTCATGATGAGGTGTGAGTTGACAACCTTGCCAACAATCAGCTTCTGTGGTGATCTATAAGTGTGGTGAATTTTCAGAAAAGGCGAGAAGAAAGGAATGTTTTGGCAAGTGTGAGACACGCAGATACTACTTTTTAAGCGTGTGATTTTAGGACCGATTCTACGTATATTCTGTAAGTCTTTCCATGAGTAAACCCAAACATAGCTCTTATTTGTGGAATTGATCTTCCGTCCTTCCCCGACGTTTCACTAATAACAGCACAAAACAGGTCATGTGCATCCAAAAACAATGTGGATAGGATGGTGTAGACATTTTTGCGGCTTATCAGATTTAAACGGTATTTTCTCATTGACTGCGGGGTGGTGAAGATAAGGTCAGCAGACACCGCGTGGAGGAAAGGAATATTTTTTGAGAGTGATAGTTCAAAAGGAATTCTTGCACAACACCTGAAACCACGTCAGACTGTATGGAAGGGGAAAACAGGGACACTGTCTCCACCATTTACCTAAAGGTGACGCTATTGTCCAGTCTCTGGTACTAGGACTACAAAAAAACCTTGCTTGTGTTCACGAACCATCCTATCATCGGGCGAGAACTTAACTCCTTCATCAGACGGTTGGTTTAGGAGCTTTGCTGTTCCTATGGAGACAGCTATTTCGATCAAATGACGAAACGATTTTCAATGTATATGTCTGTACGCAAGGCTGGGGAGATAAAAATTCAAGGCGTGCAGTTTAGTTTTAATAAAAGCTGCTTGATACTAGGCACGCAACCGACTTTCCGCAAGCCTTCTGACCACTCTATAAAGTACATCACACGTTGCCAGAGTTTAAAACTACCGAGGTTCATTTGGCAGCAGAGCCATATGTTATCCGTAATTTTAGGATTCCGTTTTTTAAATATGAACAATAAGCACAGATATTGAGTTTGGCGTGGCACCATGTCTCTTACCAGACCCTCATCGATTTTACCATCACTTGCAAATGGCTATCTATTTTAGTCAGATTTACGTCAACTCGCTGTTGCTCTGGACTGTATCCGGTCGATTTGTGCTGTGGCTGAAAGACATCCCGAAAAGGTCACTTTCCTTCACAAGGTACTGTTTTGATGATGGGTAATTCATACAAGGGAAGACTAAAACCATATAGAATAATGTGGATATGTATATGTTTTGAATCTCATAAAGCAGGTCAAGATTTGGGGCCCACTTTACAACCTAGATAGCGGACCGTCGCCTTGAGTGCCGTGAAGCGTTCAATATATTTGAGCTACTCCCAAATAACTAGTAGTTAGAGTAAAAGGCAACCAGATCACGCAGTCATCCTTCGCATTACCACTCATTTCTTCGCACCGAACTTTACGGTTGGCAGACGATTCGGAGCTCCTTCATATAATTTGAGCTACCTGTTAACTTGTTGATGAACCCGGTCCAGGCACTGTATGCAAATATATACTTACGCATCTTTCATTTGCACTTATATGTATCACAGCAACCTCACCAGAAAATTCCAAGTTGACGTATATGTAGTATGTTATCGAAAACCATTGTCACTCGGGTTCAGTCAGGGTCCTGGTGGGAAAGGCTAAACGACTATCAAAGCTGCGTGAAGTTTGGCACAGTGAAGGTTTGAGTGAGTCGGAGAAACCCTTAATCAAAGGTGAATGAACATTAGGTTAAATACAAAAAAAACGATCGTTACGTCTGTCAGACACCAGATGGTTGTGAAAAATCCAAGACAGAAGAGTCGTCCCGCTCAACGACTCGATCGGCACTGGAGAACAATTAATAATCTAGTCTGCTTGAGCTGTTCAATAATATTTTTGCTTTTTTCGTTTCATTCGTTAGCTACGGGCTGGAACTATGGACAACTTTCTATTCTGATGTGAATCTTCACATGTTCCTGCAAATAAGTTTCACGTAGCCAACACTAGTGAGCGGCCTTTTGTGGTCAGTTCTGTATGGAATTCAACAATTGCATTTTCGGGAACTGGGTTAACTATAATAAGTTATCTAACGAATTGACGAAATTTTTTTCTGAAGCATACGTTTTTTAGTTGAGTACCACAAATTTGGGCATGCGCCCGGAAAATTACGCAACGCGAAATCACGTCCAATAATATCGGAGTATGGGTTACGTAGCTGTAGACAAACTATGCAGCCTTGTGGCTACAACTTGTTCTCGTTCCCATCAAAGAAAATGATTACCATATGACTTCGGTCCAAGCAACAAAAGTGGGCTGAGAATGTCGGGGCCTGCTTATAGCTGCTGTTATCCACAACTTGCATCTTCATGTGTGTTGAATGTTGTTCCACATAAAATGGAACGTTAGACACTATGATAACCCTTAATTTTCCGAAGATCCTCATGCATGACCCTGGTCTAAGGTAGAAATTCTCTACTGAAGAGAGCACATCAGACCGACCTATTGCATTCTGCATCCAAAAGGGAGGTCCTCTTGAACGCGAATAAACCTGAAATGCACTCAGTAATTTAATTCAGGGCTGATTGCCTCATTTTCTGGTTGTACATGACCGATTGAATGGTCTCGCTCTCTGAGCTGATTTTTCAAAACTCACAGTATGCCACCATTTGCAGTTTATTGCACTGAATGCTGCCTATGAGTCGCAGTTCAGTGTGGACCGTCTCATTATTCTTTTCTTCCTGTCTTTGAGAACAACCATCACCTGAAAACCTAGATGGGACTATTCATAAAGCGCTCTTAATTTTGCAAGAATTCACTGATCTCATTGATGCACCATATGCAGCGTACCAAGAGTGCATATACGGATAGGTTTTTAGTATCCCATATTTCAAGTTAATGGTGCCCAGTATCAGTTCCTAGGCAAAAAAATTTGTATGCGTCGCGGAAGCTACTGGGCTGGAACAAGTTCAGATCAAACCTTGATTCATTCGGCATGTAACATCCGCTCGGGGAATCTAAGGTAGTCACAATAAGGCAGTAGTCATGGAACAGCTAATGCCTCCCGATAACTTACTAGCAAGGTAGCTCGTCGGCTCTGGTCGTTTGGTTGGTTGGTGAAGATGAAACTAGGCCATTCAGTGGCGATTACTTGGTCAAATCTGCTGAGGTCTGAAGTTATCCGTCCGGCAAGTAATTAGACGATGGTGTGATTGTCGTGGGTGAAGAGGGCGGGTGACGCAAGCGCATCATAGTGTGTACAAATTATATAGGTTTCTTTCTGGTCCAAGATTAATTTCTTCGGTGTTCTCCCAGGGTGAAATTTCATAGTGAGAGATAATACTGGAAATCATCGCTGTGAAAGTACACAGGAGGAAATTTGGAACTTCCGAAATTTACCCGGTGGCCTGGCTTTTTTCGTCGTCTGTCCATTGAAAGAGTTGTCCAATTTAGAGTTGTGCGGAATTTAAGATGAACCAAGTTTAAGGTTGTGGGAATCTTTAACCACTCATTCGAAACCAAACGGAAAATGTTTCGCCAATCTCAAGATAGCTTTCAGGTCTCTGAGGCTTTCTGTATGGGTATAAGGAACTACAGATACAATTTATTGATTTGTGGCTAGTAAAAAAACTCCTGAGTTTTAAATGAGGATTTTTCCTGCCAGTAAAATGCCTATCTGTGTTGACACGTCAAGAAAAGCTGTGTAGAAAACGAATATAGTGCACCCCATGCATCGGATGAGAATGGAGCCCAGGAGAAAAGGGCAACATTGGCATACTATATGCCGTACAATTTTGCATCGCATTATCACTAACCATCTGTCTCTTCATAGTTAAGAGATATTTGCCAAAAGGAAGCAGCATTATACAATAGAACCCGAATATTTTCATGGAGCTACTCTTTCAGCTATCGTCCATCTATAGTGCCTTAGTGATTTCACTTAATTTTATTGTATCTTAAATTCACATTCAATTGAGGTCGTATACAGCGTCGACTTTTACACTCATCTGCATTCTTGTTCGGTTTTGACGGGAGACTCACTTGGAATCCAGCTTAATCTCCCGTTTATGATGCTCCTAACCAATTGAATGTACTGCACTAGGCCGTCTCATGTTTCAGTTGGTACGTTATTTGAGATATCGCAATGCATTGTATGGACGCAAATTACCACTCATGAGGTTGATGAAAACTCGTGGACACCCCACAACCGGTTTAGCTCTTCCTGAGCTTTCCTGTACAAGAGTCCGTCATTCCATATGTAGCCTGATTGGTTTCCGGTTAGAATGGACAGCGGAAAAGCCAATATACAGCATACAGGAATTCTCATATGCCACCTGAATTCGCCTCGTTTACTAAGCGACGCCCCTTTATCACACGTGATCATAGTCTCGTGTAATGGTTATGCTGAATTCGTTCACTGTTTTCTTCGTGATTTGGCTCCCCCTAACCTTTACCGTAATTCTGCAGTTAACTGTACGAGGCCACGCGCAAATTTAAGATGTGAACCCGATGATGCATAGTTCAGAGCGCGAATCATTCAAATTTAGTACATTGCGCCTGAAACTGAGGACCCAGGTAGGATTTTTTGGCTATAGATGTCTGATACGACGGCGGTTGCTTCATTTGTCTTTCCAAAAAAAGGCAAACCCAACAATATACGACAGTATCAAAGCCAGTTTTCATGCGTTGCTTCAGTCTGCTTACACAATGGCATTAATCCAATGCGAAAATCAGTAATTTGCTTTAGTGGTCCAAGGATTTCCAGATAGCACCCCTCTTCGATGAACGACAGCTATGGCTTAAGGCCATGTAACATGCGCTCAAAATTTTCGAAAAAATTCACTGAACTAAATTTTACTGAATTGGATCACCGACAGATGAGGCTGCGTCCTCCGATTCAGCGGTCCACGAACGGACTGTCTAAGGCTGCACCGGGCGTAGTCGACGCGACAATGTTGCTGGTGACGTACTCGAGTATTTCATCTAAAACACTCTTGTCTAGCCACCTGAGTTTCTTGTTCTTACAAATGTGATGAACGGAACTTTTGACATTTTAGGTTCTCGGGGTAGCATAATCAATATCTACTCCGTCTTACAAAGATAAGGTGATAACGATCGCTCTGTCGGTCGCTATCAGAGGACTTCCACTAGCGAGACTTGAATTTCATCACGTCTGTTGGAGGATGAATCGTTCACCAATATACAAAACAGGCAGGCAGTTTTTAAGCGTATCTGTACTCTTAAGACAGTCTACGGTCAGTCAGTTACTATGAGTAAACGACTTGTCAATTCACTGAACTAACACAATTTACACGGCCAACAACTTGGTTACCCGGGGTGGGAAATCATGGCTTCGTCAACCGCTAATCAGACAGCCGGTTAAGCTAGAATTACTAGTCTTAGCCCAGGAATTTCAGCATCTGCGTCACATAAAATATGAATCTAGAAAATAAAGTTGAGCTGGCTGCCAAAGATCTGGGAGCGTATTCGCTTTGTGCAAATAACACAAGATTGTTATCATGTGCACAGACGAGAGTCCCATAAAGCGTGACATGAAAAGAATCAGCGTTGGCAACTTTACCCACACTGCGTGGTTGTTCAAGTTTTCATACGTCCGGAGAAAGTCATATTTTCAGCGATACATTTGAAGCAACAAATTAGGTACACTGGGATGCATAGACAGGTTTAAAGATTCACCAAATACGCACATTTGCATATCGATTTGGTTTTCACGAGAGATCCACCTGTATACTAGCTGAATATCGTTTTGGATATTCTTCAGCTGAAAATTTTCATGCAGTTTTAGTTCAAGAAGAACATAAGGTTGACAGAAACTTGAAGGCTGCGTCTACCTGATGAGCCCCAAGAAGGATGGAACCGGTCGTGGTCGGCCAAAAAGTTTTCAGCAAATTTGTGAGTAGTTTTCTTCATGAGGATGAAGGATCGGTTTTGCGGGTAGCCAAGCTGGTGCATTGCCAAGCATGCTACAGGTAAGGTGGACATTTTGTCTGATTGGATCGCGCAATTTAGATCGTACCAAACACTGATCAGTATTGCATTCAACACGCCTTTGAACTCCCTTTGTCGGAGAGTCACTTTGAAAGATATGTCCAGCTCCATGCTTGGGTGAATCCATTGGACAAGCGACGCTTTTCCGGAGCTAAACTATGTACTAGTAATGGCTAATTCCAGAATACGCTGGCAGTTACCTTTCAGCCATCCAATCCTAAACGGTCACAATATCTTCTTCCAACTTTGTGAATCTGAGCCGGACTGTGCAGATCTTACAGCCGACATTTCCTAACGCGTCCTTGCACGGGGTAAGGCAGCATCTCTGGTCCAATGAATGCGGAGAGCTTAGTCACCTAAAAGAAGCATCCCGCTGGTCTCATCATCACGCCGTAGTGGACAAAGCGTTACTCTAAAACTGCCATATATGACTACTCATTTCAAGAGTGCTGGTCGTTATGTCTGTCAACAATGCCTTCCTTGACAAGCTAGAGCTCGGAGGGACGGAGATTCCAGTCACTGTAATTTTCGAGGTCATCACGGGATACAAGTTAGACTGCCATACCGTAGCCAAATTAGATAGGATTATTTCTGTCTGCCTCCCTCCCTCCCTGATTCGGGTGTAGTACGGAGACAACTCATTACAAGAATTTCTCTATAAGTTACAACAGCTTTTTCCGTTATCCCCGTCAATCAGCTAGGCCCCGTTCGTAAAATAACGTTCCGCTGATCCGTATTACTCAAGAAGCTGGCTTTACTCGAAGAAAATGGAGGGCGAAGGGAGGAAATCCAGAGCTTCTATCATACTATTTTACCCAATTTTACAAGCAAAATCCAATGCCAGTCATCAAACAGTAGTAAATCAAAGGTGAACTGGTTATCTGCTTCCAGATCCGACTGAAGATAGGCAGTGTAGACTAGTTACATGAACGTAATACACTGCTCATAAGGCTGCTGAAAACACCGAGTTGTATTAGGTTTGTACTATGCATTACGATGTCTCGAATATCGTACCAACTGAAACATGAGGCGGCCTGGTACAACACTGGCAGCTGAAGAACATCATAAACGAAAGATTTAGTTGGGTTCCAGATGAGTCACTTGTCGAAGCCTAATTGGCGTGCAGATGAGTGTATAAGTCGGACTAGCTACATGCTTTTCAGGCGAAAATGCTCTAATTGAACACAGAGTACAGTTACTTATGGTGTCTATGAAACTAAGCGGTAAGTCGTCGTTCGTAAACGTACCACTTCACGATTTTCTCCTTTTGCTTATCAGCAGTTGTTCTCTGTAGGTAGACTACACTGCTGGGACCAAAACAGTCAGTTCCTCGGCCACATCGAGTGAGCGGAAACCCGAAGCAATTTGGTATATTCAGGGAGTGAATGTGTGAAGCCACCTGAAATCGCTTGCGTTGCACACTACTTGTTAATTACGTGGCGTAATTATTTATGTTTCCCTATTCTTTAGACTAATTCATTACCCTTCCGGTGACTGCTCAAGTTTCAATACTGAACTATTCTATTTTATACAAAGTCGATCCTATATTAACTGTCTTCATGACTCGATTTATTCACATCCATTTCTGGGTTTGTTGTTGAACATTTTGTCCCACTTTGAACTGCACAACGTTTTTCCCGTTTAATTTGTCCTATGGCACACTGCCTTTTCTGTGCCACCATGTGTTACTAACTACCGAAGGTTCAATCTGGCCGTTAGCTTTCCTTTAATTCTGCTTATTACTTACTGTTAATTTACTATAGAATCACTGTCTGCCCACGTCTAATTCAACATATTGTTTGCTGCCTATTTGTGACTAATAAACAAACGCAGGTGAAGTTCGTAGAAGTCGGTTTCGCCGCAATTATTACTGACCGTCCGTCGCTGAATTAGACTACACGTTACCCGTCAGATAGGATACCTAGATCGTGCGTTTAGGCTAATTAAGCAATTCATTGTCTTGAAATCACGACCTTAGCACAGGATCGTACACTACTGCTAATTTGGACTCAGCAGCACTACCAAGCCAAATTTGAAATAAAAGGGCGTGGATCACCCTGGGTTCACCGCTCATTTACCAAAAGGAAATAAGTCCGTAGCTGAACGAAACAACTTTTGGTGATTGTGCGACATTGACGTATCCGTTGGCATTAATGTTGCCATGATGAACTAGGCCATCAATTGGCTTACGTTCGTCTGCAAGGGCATGGTAACAGCACCAAAACAGCCCATTTCGGCAGCTTTACGCATCGGAGGTAGCCAACAGCGAGAATGGCACTGACAGAAACCGACTGATACTGAGCTTCCAGTAACTCAAGGGATCCTGGTTGCTGCTGATCACGAGGTCAGTAGAGTCTGGTCACACAGCTCAAAACTACATCCACACAACTAGCATGTGCAAGCCTCCAACTGCTGCAGTTCACTTCGGTTAGTACTGATGCGGTTACATATTCTCCACACCCTGATTTGGCTTTCATCACTCAATGCGCACTCAGCCTTACACGAGGATTTCCATTTTAATATAAATTTAAATGTACTGGCCTGACCACCGATAACTAAGCAGAGCGATAGGTTCAACGTACTATGGTAGCTAATCCACCATGCCTTTGAGTGACACCACTACAAAACCGTCAGTTATCAGCGGTTGGTGCTAATAAGCAGTCCTGATGGTTCAATCGCAATAGCTTTTAAGCACAAAGCTGAAAAAATGGTGGGCTGTACACCCACGCCAGCGATGCAGCACGACCTACCAGCTCGGGACGAAATTAAAACTAACCTCGATACAACTGTGCTTCGCTTGCCAGCCACATCCAATCTAACGTCCTATCAAGAATCCTGTCATGCCCCTGGTCAGCATAGGGTACACTTCTAGTTTGATAAAAACACGTTGGGGTCTGTCCGACCAGACCATAAGGAACGGAGTCTGCATCTTCACCAACGTTATCTAGAAAACTACCTCCAGTGGAATTAACCTCTAGTACCGAGCACGCTCAAAATTCCTGGTCAACAGATCTCACCTGGACGACCACTACACCAATAAACGGAAACCTTAGAAATCATGAGCGGGTACATGCTGTGGTAAGCTGAAAGTGCCACTTAAACGAGGCGTAGAGATACACAAACTTTCCAGAAAGGACATACTGGAACAACCGACACATCTCTGGTAGCAAACCCGTTGATCTAAGGTAAAAGAATCAGATTGCGGGGCTTTCAACCGCGGTAGTCAATGACGAATGCTTTTGGTAACGATAAAACCAGCGAGACGTTGATGACCATGAGAATCTATTCCGAACGGATGCCTCAGTACAACAGATGACAACAATCAGGTGTCCTCCTCCGAAGCATCACTGAAAATCATGCGGTGACCCGCCGCTCAACCAGCTGAATTCAGTAAGTCAAACCACAAAACACTATTTTCGATTCAAGATCGCGAACCGAAACACGCTAGGATGAAGCCGATAAAGGCGCCTAATACAGCTGCACATTCTCGTTCGTTCAAAACACACAGAACTGGGGGGGGGGTTATTAATCTGGGTAAGCAGCAGTTTCCCACTGGATGACAACACGTCGCATAAGTACAGGCATTCGAGATTTGCCGACAACCATTAGACAGCTTAGTTGCGGAACTTTTAAGCGCCTGTATCTTTGACAAACAACAACAACAACAGTCATTGGTCTTTGCTGTTATGAATACACTAATGACCCTGCACTGAACCAATTCAATACCCTGAGTAACTGAGGGGTGATAAAAAGACATCATGAAGTATACGGTTGTATTGGGATTAACACTGTACAGAAGCGACAAAGTTAACGTTGGAACGCAATGTAGAGCGGCGGAACAGATTGGCGTCAGTGCTGAAGAAGGGAACGTTTAAAAGAATCAGCGACTGTGATAAACGAAGCTAACATTAGGCAAAAATCTACTCGCCTAGTTACTAAGCTTTAGTATCGTACTTACTGCAACTGCCTACTGACGTTCACAGTGATACATCCGTCCGGTACAGAAGCAAAGACCAAAGGAGGATTTAGATAGACTATGAGCAAATTCAACTCAAGCTGTGAAACGTTCATCCGAGTTGTACCCGAAAATGGCGACAAGAGATATTTAATGCCGTTGAAAAGTCAATGCTGTAAGGAGTATGCTTGAAAGATCTTATTTTTCATTTCCCATTACGAGTTAAAGGGAAGAAAAATTATTAGATACCCTTTGTAGGAAACACAGCTGACAAAGCTCCAGAGGATAGTCATCAGGTAAAAACCAGTTAAAAAGCAAAGAGAGGACTGTAGCCTAGCAGGTAAGAGGAAATAAAGCAAACATAGACAATATGACGTATGTCGATAACAATCGAAGAGAAATGAGAGGGACAAAAAGCGAAGATGAATAAAGCACTGCAAAGCAAAGCTTGGAAAAGAGTGGGGAAGCATGAAAGTCCTAAGAAATTTTCCCAGAAATAATAGGTAGGACAAGTGCCAGGAGTCTCAGCTTCAAGCAATTTCATCAGAAGCACCGTCATCATCATTAACAACACAAAATCAGTGTTGAACACCGGTTTTCAATAACCACTTCAAGCAACTTGGGACTACTGCATTATACGGACCACAAAGCGCACTAAATTACATTTGACGATCCTTACCGAGTGTTCAGCGATAACGGCGGTTAGGCGGCGGGAATGACCTTCCTCCATTGGCGGGCACCTGCCTAGGCGAGATGTCACGTCTTCGGGGATAACGGCTGTCTTGAGAACGGCGGTGGCGTTCTGTGTGCTCAGAAGGGTGAACGGCTCGAGGCGGTTCACGCCGCCAGTAATCTTCGTCTGATGGGGCACCGCGAGGAGAACGACTGCGTGAGAGCTCCCTACCTCCATATCTTTGAGGTGAATCATAACGTGGTGGTGTTCGGCGATAATACCGATCATCTTCAATTCTCCTTTCTCTGTCCCCAGAGTGTGGACGGAGTTCATCCGAAGGTGACCGTGATCTTGAATACGGCGACCGACGATAAAAATCCTGCCTTTGACCACGCGTGCGAGGGGATGGAGTGAGTGAGCCACTGCGACTACGGCTACGCGTACAGCTGCGTCGACCAGACCCACGAGAATCGATACCTCGGAGAAATGCATTCACACGTTCTTCGTACTGTCAATGCGTAGATGGAATGGGAAAATGCGAAGGTAGTCAATATAAAGGGTGGGTATGTCTTTGTCGGACGAATGGCTGGTAAAGTAATCTACGTCAAGCTGAACAAAGGTACAGTTGCAAACTCATGCACTCCTATGAGTATGCTAAGCAAAAATAGATAGTGGTGGTGCACGGAATAAGTACGAATGTTTTGCTCTGGGGTCGCAACTATCCTACAGTGAGCCAGCCGATGAATTGCGATAATCGTAACAACTGTACTAAGTTACACGAAGTGCAATACAATTGTAAACACTGAGGCGTAACGCCGGCTCAAATAAGCGCATCGGTCAAACACAAGGCGATACGCAGCTGAAATTTTACGTGGGATACTTAAGTGCAGAGGTAAGAGAATGCGTTTCAAGAGAACGAAAGTGCCATGTTCCAAAACCATTGACAGCACGAGGTAGAGTTCCCCGAAGAGAATGAGCTGTTCACTCCAGTTGCAGCATATATTAACCCCGGCATTTATGGAAGCCACAATATTGCCCATAAGATGGGCAGACTGTAAGCTACATACTAACCGAATGACCATGACCGTGAATACAGTCGAAAAAGTGAATCTTATCAAGGGTCCGATGCGGGTCCAAATGCACCTGTGAAATGCGGCATCAAGAACCGACATCTACCACTAACACCTAAGGCTCCTAACAGCCAACTCTGTAAGACTATTGAATAACTAGCTCCGGACAAGGTTGTCCAAGAAAACCAAAAAACAAAGGGATGTTTCCCACACTGCGTCTTTCAGTGTAGGTATTACGTCATATTAAAATAAAACCGACACCTCTTGCACAGATATTGCTTTGGCCCATGGTATCCTGTGTAAGAGTTGCTCTTGGCCCGATGACAGAAGGTGCTTTACTGGATTGGATTCAAGTATGTGTTCGTATACGTGCTGTTGGGTTAACTGATTCGATCAAAAACAGGAGCGAGATGGCTCAGTGGTTAGAGCGCGAATTTACTGACTGGAAGGTCCGTGGTTCGAACCCGACCTCTGCCTCTCGACTTTTTCTGTCTAGGCTTGGGCAATCTGACAGTATCCCAGCCCTCGTGAATCCTTCGGGTGACATGGCAGCCAGACACCGAAAAGGTGTTACAGCTGAACGATTACTATTATTAGTAGAAGTAGTACAACTCAATGCGATAAACTCTGTGTTTATCGCGTTAGCATATGCTTCTACAGATGACAGTTCAAAAAGTGAGAAAGAGAGCTGCAACCGGATCTCGTCAGACTGCCTAGGTCAATAAAATACACGGATCCTGGTAAGCGATTTAGATGTTGTAATTGGTCGTCTACAAGGGAAAAGGACGGTTAGATGGTGGTCGTTTCCGAGATGATATCTACGACACAGACAATGAAAAGCAACTTCCTCGGAATGGACCATACCTCTTCTATGAAATCTTCTAAGTGATTCAGTGTTTAAAATAGTTTTCCCTCAATTGTGTCAGCAAGTCCGCCAAAAGCTGTTCAATGGCATCATCATTAGGACTCTAAATTCGTAAAACCACCCTGGGAGGTGCAGGCGAGGATCTAAAAAGGTTGGTTGTTCACAACCACATAACCAGAGGCTAGTAACAAGCTTATTTGCTGACCCTTAGTTTTTCAAGATCTTCCGGATCAACTGCACTACTTCGTTCACTGTTAGGTCTCGCCGACTGATCGAAACAAAGAAGTACGTCAGGTTCATTAAACGTTTTCCAGGAGGTCCTGTAATCAAGCCATATGTGATAGACAGCGAGGGGAAGGACCCAGGTAATTTGATATAAAGAGAAAATGGTGGGAGGTTAATTCCTGGGACCAAACCAAACCGGATGATGGCGTACGCTGAAGGCTTTTGGCAAGTTTTACCAGGTGACTACATGGATGTCTTGCCTAAGATAACAATGAACCAAAAGCATCACCAGTTAACCGCAGTAGTAGTTGTTTAAAGAGTGCTAGACTCGACTTTCGCTAAATGTCTCTATATATGTGTAACCCAGTGGAATCAGTCCCAGCTGCTCTTATTAGCCAGTCACTTAGTGTCCACCGTAGCAGATAAGAGGCATGTGCCCACTAAGAGAGAACTTTCCAGGGTAAAAAAGGTTCAGTCCGTCTGAAGAAGGTAAAACTGTAGATAGTAATTCTGAGAGAACAACCGACCACGTAGACATATCTGGGATAGGCGGCTCACCTTCGAACTAAACATACTTGAATTAACAAAGATTCACCGTAAAGTGAACGCATCTTTGGACTCTTAATTTGGATTTGGGTTGACAACTGTCAAGGGCGTTCACCTGACGTGCATTGAGTGGTTATCATTGTACATATGCTACTGGCTCACCTGCTTATCTTGTGCTGGACTAACAGAGGGTTGGTATACGTTTAGCGTACTTCCAGCTCCTCCGGTCTAAAATGTAAGGAAAGGTTTGGTCAATAGTTGGCACAGAGTATATAAAAACCCAAGTGCGAAGATTGTGAATCAATTCTCGATGGTGTCTTCAGATAAATGTTTGGGCGTCTAAGGCACAGAAAGTGTTGCCAGCATGGACAATAGCGCTAAGGTTAAAAAACAGTGCTTCAGGAAGGCGGGTTGATGGACTGATTGTGAAATACACACCGTGAAAAACTCAAATTTAGGGTTGTGCAAACAAAAAGAGGAAAAGTGTAGCGGACTGCGAGAATTGTGAGCCCAGAATGGGGGTTCGCTTCACATTGCACACGAGGTATTGAAAGGTGTGTGCCAATAAATTCAGCCTTTCAGTTTCTATCCAGCTTGCATAGTCGAAGGTAAGCTTTGTGACCACGGTTCTGTAGTAGGGAACAAGTGGCATCAACACGATCGCCCTTTAAAGTGATTACTTTCAGCAAGCGGTTGAGCTAGCATGCATTTATGACAGTGCCATCAGGCAAGATCGCGATCACTGTAGCTTACCACAGTCCTATCAGTATAAACTCCCTTGATGTGTTACTGACACCGTAACATGTGAGCAGCGAGACGATGAACTCACCTGGAAGGTTAGGGAACTATTCAGGTCAACACCAGGTTAAATGGGTGCAAAATTGGTGGCACGAAACTAAGATTTGACTTGGGCTGATACCACAAACGTACGAATTCATTCATACCAGTTCGGCTGGTTATTAACACAAGTTATGACAAAAAAGGACTGTTCACGAACGAACAGAAAACTGTAAACCGAAACCATTCAGCCGTAGCACCCTTTCGGTCCCTAACTACCATGCCACCCGAAGGAAGCATGAGGGCAGGGATACTACCAAGTTGTCCAAGCCTAGAAAGGGGAAGTCGAGATGCAGAGGTAGGGTTCGAAACACAGACATTCCGGTCAGTAAATTCGCACTCTAACCACTGAGCCACCCCCCACCGCGAACGAAAAGTACAGCGTAAAGCCAGTGCTGATTAGTCCAACCCTCTCCAAACGTTAAACTGCGGAATCTCTCCAGGAAATCGTGATACTTATTCCTGATGACTCTCAACAGAGGTGAAGCAGATGT
This sequence comes from Clonorchis sinensis, assembly GCA_003604175.2. Lineage (NCBI taxonomy): Eukaryota > Metazoa > Platyhelminthes > Trematoda > Opisthorchiida > Opisthorchiidae > Clonorchis > Clonorchis sinensis. The sequence continues at coordinate 122,211,876 of CM030370.1, read as the reverse complement.
ACGGCGGGTCCGGGCTTGCAGCATTGGCTTACTTAACTTGAAGGATGAAATGTGTAGGTTGAAGAAGCAGTATTCCTTGGCTTTTGAAAACACTGAATATAATGAGCTGAACGTACGAATAATACTTTATAACGTAGTAAATGTCTCAATGTTCAGTTAAAATCCAAAACCTTGCGTTTCTGTGTTGTGAAGGGTCCTAAAAACGGTACGAGGATTGTAACTAAAATATTCCAGCTCTAGGTTAAACATAAAATACATTTGCTACTGGCTATTGTTTGCTCGCGTTCTGGATAACGAATACGTCTGATTACTGGCAGAATACAAAACGAATGGATGCATCGAAACTGCTGATTCCAATGTCCGAATAAAGAGTAGAAGCAGCGTTAAATGCTTACGGGTCACGATTAACGAGAAACAGACGCAAACAAGCGAGTAAGTCTTAAAGAAGAAAGCCAGAAGCGGGTGGAAAGGATGACTTACCACACCAGGGTAGATGGCAGGTTGGAGGCTCCGGCTGACCTGCTGAACGTAGTCATCATAATCCTTATGAAAAGAGATCGATAAAATGTTGAAGGATAACACCTACCCAGTTCATTAGTGCATTTTGATCGATTGAGTATGAACCGGAGCGGCTTCGTCGACTTCGATGTCCTGAGAGAAAATAACGATACACTAGTAAATAAAGTGGTGTGGATACAAATCCTACCAATACTCCAACTAAATACTAGCAAGTGAAACCATTGTTACAGCACAGTCCATGCTATGAAGATCTGACATACTTGCTTGTGGCCGAGCCTAAACAGCGTAGTGCTGGACCTCGAGCAACCTGCATACCTGCTACGCATGGAAACTTGTTTTGTGTTCACTAACACCATCCAACGTCAGCTACGGTTCTCAGACACCGGAAAGAAACGCAGACACCCCACCTACAGATGCCATGCCCCACAAGACCTTAACGTATGGGAAAGCAAACCAATAGACACAGCAGAACTTCTATATATGAAATACACACAAATCGACGGAGCAACGAACCACAAAGACCACCCGGAACAGGGACAAATCAACGCCGTAGTACAACCGGGAGTAAATTCGCGAAATTAAATACGATCACGCAAATACACATTTTGGAAAGCAAGTTTCGAGTAATTTTGATAAACATGGTTTATTTTGGATGGAATAACAACCGAAAGTGCAGTTGAATTCAGAAATTGTTTGCGCTAGCTGGATGAGGCATTTACTGACTCTGTCACTTTCTGAATTATACTGACAGAATACACAAGAACAAGGATTTCAGTCAAGTATCGAAGGTTCATTCGCGAATAAATTCACACATTAGCAGATGAATCGAATCAAAGCGTTTATGTGGTAACCCTTTCAACAACTGTTGACATAAATAGTCAAGAAAAATGAAGTACTATTATAACTGCACGTATAAATTGCATATCATCAACTGGTTCAGCAGCCACCGAAATATGAAGTCATACTTCAACACAACACGCTTCATTTATCAACACTGGAAAGTTTCCAGACAAAACGATGACACACGTACAGTTAAGCTCCATGCGAATGAGTGATTCACCTGTATAATATTCGAACTGTAATACATTCACGTTACTTGAATTTGGAAATATTTGTAGCCGCGTGCAAAACCCACTCCTGCCTAGGCTTGGGTCACCCTGTTGTATCTCACCCGTCATGTTTCCACGTTGCAGGCCAGCTATGCGCAGAAAGGCTGTCACGGCTGAATTACCATTTTCATCAAAAACTAGTGAAACCAATACCTTGGTAAGTTAAAAGATGCGTTAGCAGTTTTCCACATCCGTGTTTCGCCACACTAGGTAAGACATCTTACGCTCCGAATCCATTCTGCCTTGATGTTGACATACACCTATCCCCGAAACACCCATATAGGATAATGGGTTGGTTTAAAACACGAACCACCAGCTTTCGCACCATCATGGACAACACACCGATGTTAAACATCGACACTTCACAGCCAAAATTTATTCGGAGATCATGTCGTAAAGGGAATAAAAGGGACAGGAGATGGACCTGGTGCGAGTCTACTATGAACACTCTACACCTCGAAGCACTCATTCAAACTGGATGTGGACTGATAAAATTTGCCACTGACACCGACTAAGCAACCATAACCCGCAGCCCGTCAAATCAAGCAAAAGAGAATCCCATCCTGAGGGTCGTACTGGCGATCGCCCTTGTATACTCCCGCCAACTAAGCTATGGGTTGACCCTCTCTGTCTGAACCGTTGACAGTTGGGTAATCTGGTTCTGAAATTATGACTAATGGGTGATGAAATAGCACTCAACACCAGACATGAAAACACTCTTCTGGAGTGGGTTCCAGTAAGTAGTCAACCTGTAGCCGTTCGGTTGTGCATGTAGATTCAGGTCCAGGTCACCCGACAGCATAAGCGGTCTATTTTCAGTGTTAACGCATGTGCCAACAAGGTTGTGTTAATTGAGAAGTGTACCGGAATTCCCCGCGCTTACTGGTCACTTTGTAGACCAGACTGATGGCTTGTACCAGGTAGCCATATGTTAGGGTGCCGCTTACATGTAGTGCGCACCACCAGACCACCTTTTGTATGCGCTAAGAGTATCAAATATTTGGTTGTGCCCATCGCATTAGTCTAAGACCGTAAATGGTAACCCACGGATGGGCTCCGGTCTGGTTGTCACATTGAAAGTAGTTTTTTAATTGCTAACTCTATTTCACATGCTGAATATATACTTTGTACGTTGTATTATAGTGAACTGTATTTCGAATTACGACTTAATTTTCCTATTTATATGCACATCTGCAAAAGACCTGCGCTAATATTCAGGACATTTTGGAGCCTTTTATCGTTCACTCGTCCACCTAGGATTATGCAGCTGCCCGGAGAGATGAATTTCTTCTGCGAGCATGATAGCTAAGTTTCACACCGCCCAGTATTACAATAGAACATTACACTTTGCAGAAGTGAAGCGCGTACCGAAGCATGAAGTAGAACTTTCAAGTTATTCAAAATAGCTTGCATTTCTAAAAGATCTGACCCAAGAGTAGCAGTATCTTCAGTGCACTCAAAGTATGTGGCTGAAAGTTACGGGAATATTCAGATCCCCGAGGTACAGGTAAGAAGATCCAAACAAGGCATTCACGTGATCAGAAAGAAAAACTATCACTGATATTGTCAGAAGGATTGACGCAGTTCGAGGACTTAACGCAAAATAAAGATCTGATTATTGCCAACGGTGAAATTGATTCTTGTAAACCAGACTCCGCCGATGATGGATCAACCTTCGCGAGATAAGAGCAGAATGCATCTTGGAAATCCTAGGTAGTGGACTGATGTTCTGGTGGTTCTCGGAGGAATCACTGTCGGAGCGTTCTATTCTCTTCATTCTAATCATTTTAGAGTAAGGTCGTTGGACCAGTTACAACGGATTAACTACCTTCGTTAAAGAGATGGAGGCGCAGTTCAACTGAATTAGGTGGTCGCGTTAGAGTAATGAGGTTTCGCGGTGGATGTCTGTTGTCGAAGGAGAGCTGGTGTCAGCGTTCACTTCATCATGTGGTTTTTCCAGGGGTTGGGTCGATGAGGCCATCTTAACAGGTATTCCGAGTGCTCAGCCCAATGTTCACGAGAATTCTGTGACTGAAATGAACTTCACTTATTTTCGGAGATAGTTACTCTGATGACAGCTCTCCTCGGATCAATGGGCTGCATTAGTTGGAACAGGATGCGACTGGCTCCTCGTACAAAAGCTCTTTCCGACTCCCTGGACTTCGCTAATCACCAGCCCCATCTGTCAGCCTCTATGCTTTTCAGGGATCTACACGCGTCATCAAAGTCGTTTGCTACTGGTACAGTTTCTTCGGTATCAGTGAACTAATGATCGTGACGATATCCAGAGTAAATAGATATGCAGGAGACCCCGGGCAGACGGTTTCAAAAGCTACGGATACAGCTTCTTGCAGTTGTTTCCGAACGTCCTGGAATAATCATTAATTGTGCCAATTTATTTGTGGGAGTGTTTTTTACCCAACTCAGCTGCAGACTGCTCGGAAAGAGGTTTTGGAGGTGAGGAATTTAACGACCTTGTATCGACTGACGCACTCCCGACGGGAAGGGAATTAATACGCGTGCCCGCACAATGTCATGATCAGAATCAACCTGCGTGCTCCAAAATGAACGACAATCCTATATTGAAGCTCTTCACCGGTAGATGGTCCAAATGAATCCACGATTGATTTGCAGTTGCTGGCCTCCAGGTAACAGGGTACGGGCGCTTGTGTTAGCTAGAAACAAATGATATTCAACATGTAACTGGAGAGGTGGATCTCGATTAACCGTGCAGTATGCACCAAACTCCAGTCAGCCAAATAAGAGCATCTTCAGGACTTGGTTGGCCAAATTGAGCATTCACACCACCTGCTAGGAGCATAACACTTCCTGCTGACCATAGGATCGGTGAAAACTTTCGATGAAATTCATTTTTATCAGCTTCAAAGCTGACTCGCAAGGCAGCAGATGTAGGTTTTTTCTTGAGGTGCCCCTCTAGAGTCGATCACTTTAAGGTAGGATCCACTTAGCTGCGCAAAGGTGGCCATTCCCGAGAACGCAAAGATGCTTGACACCTGATGCTCCTATGCACAACAGATAAGGTAGGGGCCGCATCGGCTCATAGGGTATGGTTTAGGTGCTTTTCGACCGGATAGCACACCGGAAATCACAGCCAACAGCTGAATGATCGGAGTGTACGGTTGTTAGGGTCCGTTACTAACCCACTTTTCCTTGTGAGAAGGCAGCACCATTGTAACCATAAATATGGAGACCCATCGTTCTTCGATGGAATGCTTCCTGATGGCCTTCTTGGAATGGTCGAACATCGAGGAATTGAGTTCCAGTCACCGTAGCCGGCAAGATCGTTAGAGTTTCAACACCAACAGCGCTCGGTGAGAGCCTTAGATTGGAATGGTGCTGGGAACGTAACGGACAAATAAAAAACTGAAAAAAGTTCCACAGCTTTCAAAATCGAATGGCATGATTTCGAAGCCACAGCATTAACTAGTGGCTACATCATTATCATCACCATCATCAGAGACAGCAACACCAGTGTTGACGATGATGCTTCACTGCCACATACTGCCTACGACGTCCAAACTACGTCCTCAAAAGCGAAGATTTGAACGAAAGATGGAGAACATCGACGGATATCCAAATCCGAGGGTTAGAGACAGATAAAAGTATGCCATATTTCATGTTATGATTGTTCGCTGTTAGTGAGATAACCAACAAGGAGGCTCCACAATCTATTCTCAAAAGCCTCGTTTAGAAGAACATGCGGAACACTTGGAAGAGCGAGTCAATTGTCATCTTACTCTTTTAGCGGAATACGATTCGAGTCTCTCGTGTGGCCTGATACAGCTACTAGCCACGACAGCTCGTATCCGGTGCTTTAGCAAGTCGATCAAGCTCTAGTGGTCAATCGTCGTTCAGCTGTAGCACCCTTTCTGTGCTTAACTGCCATGCCGCCCGAAGGAAGCACGAGGGCTAGGATACTGCCAGGTTGCCCAAGCCTAGACATGGGAAGTCGAAAGGCAGAGGCAGGGTTCGAACTACGAACCTTCCGGTCAGTAGATTCGCGCTCTAACCACTTGAGCCATCTCGCCCCCCTAGTGGTCAATTTCACGGGACTATTAGGAATGGTATGGAGAAGTCCTCAGGATCGGACGCTTGCGCTAGTTTCTTTTTAGATATACGGATATTCTGCAGAATTCATAGAAGTACTAGCCCGATGGCTATAACGTCCGCGATGCTTTCTGGTTGTGCCCTGTGTAAATTCATCACACGAGGGATACAGACATGAGGAAACCACGCTTGATTCCATCGTAATCTAGGGTTCATAGATCACATCATCTGGCAAGCGATGGAAGCGTTCTACTGCCTTCGACGGCCAATAACGATTTGTCTCTAGATCAAAGGATGTACTCGACTCCGTTGATAGTCAAGCACCATGAGTGTTTGCCGAACAATGGTGCTTTGTCTAAACTGTCACTCCACCGAAAGCGCTACGCGTTAACGTCCATGAACCAGTAAACACTCTCGCCTGATTTCATCACATTCGGTGCCCAGTCAAGGCCACAATAGTGATATATTTGTGTAGTAATCCACGCCTGTCTCTGAAGGCCGAGGTGTTCCAGGGGAGGTCGCTGGTAGATATTGTGTACAACTGGGTCCAATACCAGTGATAGAAATAATAACGAAAATAATCCAATTGCGGGATCTGATATGCGTTTAACACCTTGAAAGTGCTGCTACAGGAGTGGCCAGGACCACACCCAAACTTGAGTTATCCAGTCGATGTGGCTCAAAAATCCTTGCTCGGGCGGCTCGGCTACAGGTAACTGGGTGATTAAGGTGCGAATTTACTGTCCAGAGGTTCAAAACTAATCGCGACTTTTCGGCTGCTACTGTGTAGACTGGAATAAGCTGGCACTATCTCGGCCATGATGCTCTGCAGGGCAGCAATGCACTGGGATGGTCCCCACAGCTGAACGACTGCTTTTTACACTCCTGCATGGGTACTTCCAAATTAAGAACAATAGTAACTTAACTCATATATCATGTAAACGAAAATTCACCAGCGGCCAAATGCGAGTTTCAATCCATTTCGTCCCGTAGTATTCCGGTTCATTTTAAGTTATTAATCTCGAGTAGTTTTCGTATACTTTTGAATAATGTTGTTCCGAGCCAGTAGTAGCAGGAATGACTATACACTGAAAAGTAAGCGGTCAACCAGTGCTGTAGATGATGGAACCAATAGGATTCTGGAAGACAGGCGGTCCTCCGGTGCTCAAAACAGGTGACCTAGCCAGTGCAATAAATAGGGTGTCATCAATGGATCTACCGACGCCAGTCCTAGCCTGTGGAATCTGGTCGACGCCACTCAGTATCAGTAATCCGGCGGCCATGCAAAATTTAAACGGTTTCAGAGATGATATCGGTCATCAGTTTCCTGACGTATGTTAACAAATCAAGGCTTCTGACATGCCACTGCATCTCTGTAGACATTTGAGCTCGAGCTAGCTCAGCGGTAAAGGCGCGAACTTACTGGCCTGAAGATTCGTGGTTCCAACCCAGCTACAGCACCTCAACTGCTCCTATATAGGCTTGGGCAACTTGACAGTATCTCAGCCTTTGTGCTTCTTTTGGGTGGCATGGCAGTTAGGCTTCGAAAAGGTGTTACAGCTGAACGATTCTTGGTAGATAAAACAACCCAAATAGAGAATGACAAACGTCACTGTAGTCTTTCACGTTCGAGGGGATATTTCGTGGCCAAAACATTGAGATGAATACAATTGTCCGGGTAAATAAATACACCAACAGTGTCATAAACAGGCACCATCATCAGAGAAAGCAAAATCGATGTTGACACTGATGCTTCACTGTCGTACAAACACAAAGTATACCTACTTATATTTAAAGCATTGGAATGAAAAAAAAGGAGTGGGTGAGGGAGGGGACCTGGTGCTGGCCTATCGCAAGCATTATGAGGTGCCTACACCTCCAGCACTCAGTCAATCTGGATAGAAACCAACATAGAAACTAACAAAGCCACTGACATCGGTTAACTACGATATCGCCCAGCATCTCCAGCCAAGCACAGGGAGGTGCACATAGACCGCACTCTGGAAGGGGGACAGTACCAACAACGCCGAAAATTTCTGTTGCATCCTTTATCCCGTCCCGCAATGTCATATTCCGTTCACCTCTAGGTTTCGATCACTCAGAATTAAGGACGAAAAACAGCGCTCGTCCAGGCAAGCGGTAACTTGGCATGCGTAACTCATGGCCCAGCCATCTCACCTTGTAGTGCTGGATGCATTCTTCGAGGACACTACCGTCAGTTTAACCGAAAAAGCGTCTCCTGATCACCTCATCGATAATTCGCCGGTTCCAGTCAATTCCATTTATACTTCTGAGAAATCGGTGGTCAAAGACCTGAAGATGTTGCATTTCTTCCGTCCAATGTGGACAATCCTCCAAACCGTACAACAATACAGCCCACACTGTGGTTTGACACAAGCGTCCTTTGAGATCCAGTGATGCCTTTTCGGTGTCACAAATGACGAGAATTGGCAAACGCAATTATGGCCTTCGAGATTCGTGTGTTCACTTCGCCTGTCACACTACCGTTAGAGATACACATAGTGTTCCACAAACTCTAGTGTCGCTCCCTGAATTCTAAAGCATGTTGAAAGAATGTACGTCCCGCAGTATGACTGGGTTCGAAACACATGCCGAAGGACAGGATGACCTAGGTCAGGGTTTCTAGTTTCGCTTGCGCTTCCGGCTCTTATTGAAAAACAATGTCGTCTGCATATTCCAGGTTGACAAGGTTCTCACTTGGATAGATTTGAACAATGGGGTTTTGGAGACCTTCCAGTGTTCACCTCATTATCTCATTAGCAACAAAAGTAAGCAAGAATGAAGTGGACATTCTTCTTGGGCAGCAGCGGTTGAACGAAAGCTTTTGGAGAGCTACCCATACATGCTCACAAGTAGCTAAATACAAACAGCGCATGATATCCACGAACCTCTGGGGCGCCATGTTAAAAAAATAGCCGGTCGACAAACTCGAATGCACTCTTGGAGTCAAGGAAGCTACGCTGGAAATGACAATGTTATGATAGCGGTAGAAGGGTTAAAATGGAAAGCAGATGGGATATCTCGATGACCTCGATAGAAACTTATCATAGGCTTTCGGCCGTTTTCGGGAGTCAGTGTAAAGCACTTTTAGACTGATCACAGCGCCGCTGATCTGTAAGTTACCGTGTTTGGGGCTTGCCTGTGGCATTGTTGTATTCAGTCTTGAGACTCCCCAGACTAATATGAAGCCAGTATGTGTGAGAGACGTCACACAGCCTTATAGCATTACCAGCATAGATTTCAGATGAACCGTTTCAGGCGATTGAAACAGTCGGTGAACTGGCGCATGGCTGCTCGACAAAAGGCGGAAGCATCAATCAAGTACGCTCAAGGCCAAAGTTGGGATGTGTACCCGGAAGGGATTACGTACAGCTCTGATGGTCGATTACTTATGACCTCTCGGTTTACTGGTGTCTGAGGTGGAAAAATACTCAACACACGTCCCAGTTGAGAAATAATGCAGGCCAAAAGAGATTACGGCTGAAGCACAAAGTGGACGCTCTCGTCAACGTACTGACAAGTGAGACATTCCGTGCGCCTCAGTTGATCAGAGAGCACATTGAGCTTACGGCCAGGGAGATTCACTAAACAAAACATGAGAACAAGGTTGATCGATATGCACTAAAAAGTTTTGTTTTCGTACGCACGTTGCTCTGACAACACATTTTGGTATTCGTAGAAAGTAGGACTTGAGTATATACCTGCTGTGTAAAAATATTACAAACTTTGAGGGCGGCAAAGTAGAACGGATATTCCACATTCGTTCGGGCGTGGGGGTTATGATAGTCCAAGGCTGCCTATATCTAAATGGGAAAACCGAAAATCCGAGGTAAAGTGGAACTACTGTCATGGAGGTCAGAAGCAACAGGCTCTTGAGCTCGTACTCTAAGCGCATAAGCTGAAACTGACGAAACGAAAAAAAAGATGTTTCGAATTCGACCCAGCGCTGGGGGATAGTAAGAAGTTAGAAAAGTGTAGTGCATCGCGTCACGGTTGACCGTACATGGCGTGATTTCCTGAAAGATCCTTAAAGATAAGGCTGCCCAGTGAGTGTCAGATGAGTGACTGTGAATTATATGAATGAAGTAACCTTCGGGCACATTTTAGTGCCTACACTGCGTCAAAGTGGTCGAAATGCCCTACATGAGGGACATTATGCTGACGATCCGTGTAGCCATTAGAGGGCAGTGGTTCAATGGGCAAGAGAACCTAAACGGCATACAGATGAGAAGTAAATAAGCACCCACTGGTACCAGTTATGACTGTAGTGTCATTGTAGGAAGAATGAGATTACAGCCTAAGCCTACAAACGTGAAAATTCGACCCTTTCCGTAAACTCTTCTGCTCTATTTGGTGACAGAACTTCAGAAGAGTTACCGGTACCCAGGAGGAGCGAGAAACACTTCTACCGCGTACAGTTAGTTCGTTCAGCTGTAGCACCCTTTCGGTGCCTAATTGCCATGCCACCAGAAGGAAGCACGAAGGCTGGGATACTGCCAGGTTGCCCAAGCCTAGACAGGGGAAGTCGAGTGGCAGATGTCGGGTTCGAACCACGGAACTTCCGGTCAGTAAATTCGCGCTCTAACCACTTGGACCACCTCGGCCCCTACCAAGTACAGACCGTGCAACAAAGTGCAGTAGTTTCACTTGTCGCAGCTTCGTTAATCGAAGATACGAATAAAAGGACGAGAGCAGCGCGTTGTGGGCGATGGCCCAAGCAGTTAAGACGCCAAAGGCTCTTTGTTCGGTATGGCGGGGATGAGAGCTACAAAGTGAAGGCGATAGCGCCATTGGCTGCGTAACACTGCAATATCTGCTAGGGGTCAGTAACCATCTCGCTGTCTCCGTCCAGGAACACGGCAACTACAGAGACTAAGTTGACTGGTAAGACTTTCATGCCTTGCTGTCAAGTCATGGACTGACCACCTCTGAGTGGTCTCCATTCAACCCATCATCAGCATCAGTGCTGGCACTAATGCTTCAATTCCGACACAAGACAAGCGACCCTTGAGACCTGGTGATATGCTTTCTTGACTCCAAGGGACGCAAATCAGAAAACGTGATTCTGGCCTTTGAGATTCGTTCACTGACTTCACCAGACGCTCCCGTCAGTACTAACAAAACAACGTAAAATTCTCTACAACCTCCAGTGCTTCTTGAACTGTAGGGGGTATGTTCAGAGACTACCTATTCTGAAGCATGAATTTGCGATTTAAAGGTTCAAGGCGCCTGCCGGAAGATGGTATGACGGTTACACTGGTTAGGCAATGTACTTGGAATGTCAGAAGACCATTAGCCTCGTAGAGCCCCTTACGCCCGGTCTTGGGTCAATCAATTCAATTCAATCAATTGACGGTTTACATCTGATAAACTGGTCTTTGCGAACAGATTATGCGAGGCGTCTTCAGGTCTTTGACGACCGAAGCCTCAGGGGTATTCCTGCTGTCGGATGGCGTCAACGAATTCGTAACGAGGTAACTAAAAAATGGGCATTTGATTGAGCTGCAGGTACTTCAGTCGCCGAAAACATCCCGTCCCATCAACTGCGGTGGCCTGATTAAGCATGCCGAAACATCGTCCATCGAGACGAATGGTGTTTTCCGTGGCATCTTCAGAGTAGCGTAAAGCAGGAAGTAAACAACGTACGACTTGGCAAATGGTGTGAAAGAAACCACCAGAGCTTAAGTGTTGCTGGCGTGGTCCGTCTTCCAGTATGGGATTCCAGTGAGCCCCTTGCACTTGGCTGAAGACATTTCGGGAAATGGCGGCTAATCAATGTCAGTGGCGTTCGTGCTGTCAGTTTCTTCCCAGACTGTCTGATTGGGCACTTGAATGTGTAGGCACCCCAGAATGTTTGATAGGCCAGCAACAGGTCCCTCCATCACCCATATTTTCTCTTATTTTTACTAGGGCTGCAAAAATAATTAGATAAACTTTGTCGTTGTATGACAGTGAAGCATCAGTGTCAACATTGATGTTGTTGTCTATGATGATGTAACCTGGGAGTATGACCGGCTAATCTATCGAGAGCGAATGAACTTTCTTGAGAACTGTGACGTACCGCAGCACTACTGGTGTGATTTTCCCACTAGGTCCACGAGACGTTTCGGAGGTATTGATGTTCAAATGCAGTAAGCCACTGAAAGCTTTCCGCTAGTAGCGGCCACGCCCATAAAGTATGACCGGCACCGTACACTCTACCCTTGACAGTCAAGCTTTCACGTCGGCGCCACAAATATCGGAGGCTGGCAAACATTGTCCTGACCTTCGTATTTAACCACTCCACCGAGAGTTATGCAGCTGCCTAGATGTACAAACTAATCTATCACGTCAATCGATTACGGAATTAAAGAGAAAAGGCATCAGAGGAAATCCTTGGGTGGCGTCATTAGATGTGAACTCACGGGAGAATTTGTCGCAAACACGAAAGTGTCCACGGGAGGAGGCATGTTGTCTCTATAGGGGACAAGAATTACCTTCATTACCACAAACTGCTACAGTTTTTGAAGATCAACAGAGTCAAAAGCGGACCTGAGATCGAGAAAACCGATTACTGTTGGTCGTCAGGGGTGGCCCAGTTCGAGCACTTGTCGTACAGTGAAGATACAATTGATACAACGCTGGTCAGATCGAAACCCAGCTTGATCCTCGTGAATCTGACTCTCCCGATGATGGAGCGACCTTCATAGGATAAAACCAGAGGGCGCCTTGAAAACTAGCCACTATACTGATGCCCCAATTTTCGCACGATGTTGTTACCCACTTTTTGAATATAAGAATTACAGCTGAGGAGCTCCATTGTCACATTCCTGTCCCCATTCCAGATCTTTTGGAGCAGGGCCGTTAGCTTAACCACCACGGACTCGCCTCCTACTCTGAAGAGTGCTGGATGCAAATCGTGTGATTTGTTGCGCCGAAACATTGAGATTGCACGCTGGACTCCCGTTGTCTATGGGAGACTGACGTCGATGTTCCGTTCGGCTTCATTTGGTCCTTCCAGAGTGCGAGTAGATGGAACCCAGCTTAAATGTTCTATAAAGTGTTCAGCCCATCGTTTAAGACGATGTTTATGTGAATGAACTGAAGTGCCATCCTATTCAAAGATAGTTTCATTAACCGCTCTCCTCAAACCAGTTGATCGGCAGCATCGCTGGTTCCATAAATATGGACATGTTGCACGCCCGAAGGAAACACCTTACTTCAAAGGACAGTAGGACTTTACCTCCAGAGTGCCTCGTAATATGATTTTCCGCAGTAAGGGGACCCGCTGTTCTTCGTCGGGTTGCTCCCTGTCGGCCTTCTTGTTATGACTGAAGCTTAAGGAACTGAGTTGTAGCCACTGAAGCCCGTGGGATCATTACAGCATTGAAGACCGATCACAAGGTGACAACTTTAGTTCCAGCAAGTGAACGCCACTGCCTCTGGATTGGGTTGCCAATCCATATTTAAACAACTATACGTGATTCGCCCGTAGGTTGCTCACTAAAGACTATCAATAGGATTTGTACTTCACTCGTTAGTCCTTGTCAACGATGGTTTCTGATAAGAAGTCTAACCCACACAGGTGCACCACCTCCGCAGGTGATGGAAAAAAACACCAGTGTCTCGTTGTTGAACCCGTATTATTGTTCTAAGCCAGGAGTTAATCAAACCTTCGGTTGCTCCACCTGAAATAAAGTAGAAATTACGGATTCCAGGCATACGGGGACACGCTGTACACAGCATAGCAATTGGCGTTTACGACGATAGCTACCGACTGCAGAAACGTTCGCCATTCGACTGCACAAACAGCGTTACCCCAAAAGTCCTAGCTGGACTTCTGAAGAACACGACGCTAGGGTTAATGACCAAGTTGATCATAGAAGCCATCAAGCCTTACCTTAGTCACCAATATCCTTTCATTTGTCTGTTCATTCAGTCATCCGTACTATGGTAGCCCGATGGCGAGACACTCTGTATATACTGACAATTCCACCATCAGGCAATAGCAGTGCTCAAACATTAATCTCGTTGGAACCATAGAACAGACTGGGCTGAAACATAAGTGATTTAGGCCACCCGCGGATACCATGATGGCATCTTACGAGACCAACATGCAGTTCTCCTTTGACAGACAAGACTGCCGCCGTGAGCACTCGGCAAAGCAAGGGGATGTCAGGGGTTTTTGTTACACACGAGGTTGAGACGGTGTTCTGAAGATTGTCACAGTCAAACGAGACCCGGTTTTGAGTGATCGACAAGGCATCGACTCGTCCCAGGTAGTTGAAATCGCCCATTTTCGAGAATGCCGCGAACGTCAAATGCATAGTTATGCTTCCATATTTTGAAACCCCAAGAGAACCAGTTTACTCCTGAGCAGGAACAAGCGCAATACGACTAAGTAAATGAGTAACACTAGACTGACAAGACATTCGTAAGATTCGTTAAATCTTGCCAGCAACCTACTACTACACTCATTAGGTGGACAGAACCCTCGAATATCCATGTGGAATTGAATATACATTAAATAAGAACAATCCTTCAGCCGTAGCATCCTTACGTTGGCTAGCTGCCATGCCACCCCAAAGAAGCATGAGGGCTGAGATACTCTCAAGGTGTACAAGTTTAGACAAGAGCAGCCGAGATGCAGGGGTTGGGTTCGAACCACGGGTCTTCCGGTCAGTAAATTCGCGCTCTATCTACTGAGCCATCTCGGCAAATCGCTATTCTTAACGAGACTTCATCAAATCTACCTTCGACTGAATACGAAACACATTATTCAGGTGACTTGAGCTCGAGGTAGCTCAGTGGTTAAGGCGCGAATATACTGACCAGAAGGTCCTTGGTTCCGAATTAACCTCTGCTACCGTCCAGGCTTGGGCAAACTGGCACTAGCTCAGCTCCGTGCTTCCATCGGATGGTATGACAGCTAAGCTCCGAAAGAATGTTACAGCTGAACGGCGACGGAGTGACATTAATGACACGGAATTGTTTCTCCCTGACGAGTTTCAAGTAATAAACAGATATATTCGCAGTCAGTGAGATACGCCAGCACCATCCACAGACACGAGAGTGAATCCGTCCAAACGAACGGTGATGACATGCCTTTCCGGTTCCGCTCGACAACAGCTGATGGCGACCCAGTCAATGAGACTGTGCTTTCGTTTACACAACCAAAACACTTAACTTACTGAGATTGGGTGAGATGGCTCAAGTGGTTAGAGCGCGAATTTACTGACCGGAAGACCCGTGGTTCGAACCCAACCCCTGCATCTCGGCTGCTCTTGTCTAAACTTGTACACCTTGAGAGTATCTCAGCCCTCATGCTTATTTGGGGTGGCATGGCAGCTAGCCAACGTAAGGATGCTACGGCTGAAGGATTGTTCTTATTTAATGTATATTCAATTCCACATGGATATTCGAGGGTTCTGTCCACCTAATGAGTGTAGTAGTAGGTTGCTGGCAAGATTTAACGAATCTTACGAATGTCTTGTCAGTCTAGTGTTACTCATTTACTTAGTCGTATTGCGCTTGTTCCTGCTCAGGAGTAAACTGGTTCTCTTGGGGTTTCAAAATATGGAAGCATAACTGCTCTAAGGGACTGTCAGTCCCGGTAACGAGACATGCCGATAGCAGTTATTCCGATATGAAAGATAGGAGTAACAAACACAAAACAAATGCTTTCCTCAGATTCTGAGTGGAAAATCAACGAGGTGAACAAATTGTATCTGGACAGGGGTAGAATGACGATGACGAGCAATGCGACCGTCGTTAGCTCTGCTGAGCTTCCACGATTGGACCCGCATCACCATCCGTGTTCCGCTGGAAGATGTACCATAGACTGCACACTTCTGCAACGGTTACATTTAGATCGCTCGTGAGGGCCACCACTAATCATTTGTGGTTTGCTTTGTGATGCCCTTTTCACACAAGTTTTTGTGACTCTAGTTTATGGCTGCAGACCAGCGATGCGCTAGTCTTGTTGCCATGTATTAACAAGTTTGGACATCAAGAACAACTAAACCGAATGGTCGATTTGCAAGTGGAATTAGATAATTCAAACCGTAGAAAGCAACCTAAACGACGGCCCTCAAAAGTGGTGATATTATCCTTTTGAGCGCCTCACTGCTACGAGGTACCACTCCTTAGGGGGGACAGTGGCAGTTGTGAGGATTTCTTTACCCCTATCCAGGAAGGCTTGTAATTTTTAAGGAACTACACCGTTTAGTTCTCACGGAAACGTCACTGCGTGATAATGGCGGCTTTATTAAGGCTTCGGAAAATTAACTGATACGCTGCTAAGTGTCATCAATTGTCGCTCGGTTTGACGAATATGCTGCCAATCCAAATTCGCTTTACTAAGAGTCTAAGTCTGTTAGATGTGTGGACAAGCAAAAAAGAGGTGATGGAAAGAAAAAGGTTGGAGGACCTTCGACTGAACGCTAACGGTAGAAAAATGAACTTACTATCGTAATCCCGTCGTCTTGCATCGTCCCTGCGTTGCCTAGATAGAACGTTCGCAAAAGTGCGACACGCGGTCAGGACGGGAATGAAGAGGGTATTAATGGGCGAACACAAGGCAATCATATGACAAAACAGTTTACCTGGTTCCTCCTGAACAGCTGAAACTAAATGCATTAAGGGTCCAGTGCTATGTATCGAACGGATAAATGAAAACATCACAGTACAAAGATGAGTCAAGTAGACGTGGAAACCAGGATGAACGCTATCAATGGACCAAGGTCGTTATGCTAAGTTTTGGACTTAACAAAAATAATTCATCGACGAAAACGATTGCACTAAATCACTTTGGAAAACGGTACCGACACCCGCAGTTCATAAGTGTTTATCAGTAGAGTCAACAGTTCAGTAGAATAGGTGAAGTTGCATTCAGCAACTCAGATATGGTGGAGTTGCCTGTGTTCATATGGGATGTTGGGGGATTCAGCGAACAGGAACTAAATGTGTAACGAGACAAACGGATTTATATACGAAAGAACAGGATAATGCTGACCGTTCAGCTGCTTGTTCAATAATACCTAACCTCGGTGAACGAATTTGGCGTTGGTTGGAACCTGATGGGGGGGTATGGGAAAATTCATCCTCCATATGACGACGCTTCCTCGTTTTCTCCCCGGGAAAGCTATCACCACTACGACTGCTGGAGCGAGATCGGCTTCTGCGTTTACTAGACTTGACATTGAGACTCCGTACACCAGAACCACTAACGGTGGCAGAAGCTTCGGAATTGGAACGGTCAGTAAAGTTGGCTTGCAAATTCGGCGGAAAGCCCGGAACGGGTGCCTGCAAACGGGTCTGTGGAGCGGTCGGAAGGAGACAGGTTGTTTGAGTGCTCGTATCACCTGCTACCATACGCGCCAAGTTAGCAGGCAGCGGAACGTGAGGAAACAACCCAGAGATCGTCGGAAACGGTTGCGGTAATCGTGCAGCGCCCAGAGTAGAACCGATGTTGGATGCTCCAGCCCTTCCAAGGGTGACAATGTTCGAACCATTTGAGGATTTTATTGCAGCCATCGCCGCTGCGGCAGCCACTTGTTTTCAGAGCACAGTTCGGAAAAACTGCAGTTAGATTTGAGCATCAGTGAAGGTGACCCAAGAAGACGACTGGCGTCCGTTCCAAGCAGAGATGAAACAGTGGATGTATTCAATCTGTTGCGTCTGTCGTTTGAAGCGTACCGGTTAAACCCGGCAGCATCCCCCAAAAGCCCAGTAGAACCATGTCCAGGGGATCCAACCTGACGAGAGTTGCTGTAAGTTCCCTGACCTCCATGTGATATAGTCCGCCCCAGACGGTCGAAAGGATTGCGCCGTGTTGGTGGATTTTCCGGTTTGATGCTGCTTTCGGTAATGTCTTCCAGAAGCAAACGGCAAAGAGCCTCGCCACAAACACCTTCAATTTCCTGAAAAATAAAACAACAAATAAATGACTGCGTACCTGTCCATCTCTTCCAATTTTTACCGGCTTGTTCTCGTTCCATGGGTTTGTCAAGTGATTGACTTTGGAAAAAGGAAGATCGCGCCTGGAGGTAAGAGAGTGTAAATGGAAACCTACTTGGAGATCCATTTGATACGGAATGGGTTGCTCAGGAGATTGATATCCATTCGCGGGGGCAAGACCCAATTTACCTTAATTCTCGGATCCGATGAGGCAATTATCTGCGCAAAACCTTGGAATTTCCCACTTTCACGCACAGAGAATATCAAAAAAACATTTGGACAGTCGAAAAACGCCTTATTCAGCCGCGTCTCGTTACCTTTCGTCGTCGACCACACATTACGAGTTTTTGCTATTTCCACGTTCTCATAGTTGTTACTCTTGATCATGAAATATCTTGCTGACTTGAACATATGTCTATATTTGGGGGGCGATCGCTGTTCTTTCCCTTTTTCAGCTTGTTCGCTTTGCGACGCTGATATCTTTTCGCTGGGAGTAGCACCACTGTTGTCCTCTTCTTCATTATAAAATTCGTCACCAGGTGCATCAACATGCAGCTCGTCTCTGTTCTCGCTATCATCGTCCGAAACGCGATCCCATTCAATGGGGGAAATTTCAACCTTTCGTTGGGTATGGGTTTCAATTGGCCTCACAGTTTCTTCGAAAGGATCAACATCGTCGATTGGTGAGCAAGGTTTTTTCCCTCCAGAGTGGCTTAGGCTCTTATCTTCAGACTCACAGGTCTCAGAATCCGCGTTCCCTGAGGAATCGTGACACGTTTCGGATAAGCGTTTTTCGCCATTTTCCTGCCCAAACTCGTCGTTATCAGAGGTCCGATCACATTCTACTGTCTTCCCCGCTCCATAATCACCCGGCTCTTCGTGTGAGAGCGAAATGCATTCATTGGGCTCTTCACGAGTTTCCTGTATGTCCGCCGGGTCACAGAATGTAGTTGACTGTTCGTCGCATTCAGGAGAGCGGTCGGGCTCTAAAGTGACATGGATCGCCGTCGCATCTATTAGGTTAGCGGGTGAGCCTACAGTAGAAGCAAGAAAGCACAAATTGACACGTCGCGTGGGACGAAATACGAAAATATAAACGATATAAAAGGTACGTACCATGAGTCGCATGGGTATTAGGTGAATTCCTGGGAGAAGGGGTTTCGCCAATTGCATCCATGACCTGAGTGACCTTGAGTACGCGGGCAATCATGTAAGCGCCATTGTTCGCGCAGCTGGTACGAATTAACTTGCCTTCAGTTAGGTATTCACGGACTGGCGGACTGATAATCCGGATCGAGACTTACACTCAGGATTCCCGGGTAGGGCTTTTTGTTGCCATTGAGCGATCTCCGTTCCCTGAAAGGCACAGGCGAAAAAGTTGCGTTGCATCAGTCTAAGTTCTCGGCGTTGGCAGTGGGCTGGCCAGAGCGAGCATTTACAAAAAAAGGTATCCAAAAGTGCGTTGAAGACGGTACTGGATGCCGCGTGAACGGCCGACGAATGGAGGTTATCCCACGCATCAACTGCCCGAAGTTAGAAGAATTTCTTCCTAAGATAACTGTGCTCCTCGAACTTGAAAATCTTACTATTTCCCCGCTGTGTCGACGATGATATCATTGACGGCCAAACCCTGTTCAAACAGGATATACTTAAGTGCAAGACACCTTGGCCCCATAGAGTATCTGGAAGTCCATATGCGTAGTGCGGGGGAAGGTCACTGGATCCTCCATGGGACGACGAATACCTTTTGAGTCGACTACACATTGTGGAGTGCGAAAGATATGTTCGAGTGGAGCCAGGCACCTGAATCCAATTTCAGTATCATTTTAGTGTCTTTGCAGAATCTTCTGGTCCATTCTCACCGTGCACAACACAGGAATTCGCTTAGTCTCCCCCGAACGAAGTCAGCGGAAGGTGCCAGTCCGGTTACCACCGCTTTGCGGTGTCTGCATTCATTTGGAGGGCGCTTGCGCCAGAACCCCAAGCTTTCAGGTCGTTCGGAAAAGTAAACATGAACTTGAAAGCGCATATGGAGGGTTGTTGATGTGAATACGAACGAGGAGGCATTAAAACGGAGCCCCACGGATTCACGGATTCACGGATTGACACATTCACGGATTCACGGATTCACGGATTCACGGATTCACGGATTCACGGATTCACGGATTCACGGATTCACGGATTCACGGATTCACGGATTCACGGATTCACGGATTCACGGATTCACGGATTCACGGATTCACGGATTCACGGATTCACGGATTCACGGATTCACGGATTCAC